>JAKWJD010001766.1:22356806-22761806 GCA_027705065.1 Solanum peruvianum | reverse complement strand
TCTTCTTCTTCCTTCTTCTTGTTCTTCTGCTTCTTCTTCTTCTTCTTCTTCTTCTTCTCTTCTTCTTCTTCTTCCTTCTTCTTCTTCTTCTTCTTCTTGTATCTTCTTCTTCTTCTTCTTTTCTTCTTCTTCTTCTTCTTCTTCTTCTTTCTTCTTCCTTCTGCTTCTTTTCTTCTGCTTCTGCTTCTGCTTCTTCTCTTCTTCTGCTTCTTCTTCTTCTTCTTCTTCTCTTCTTCTTCTTCTTCTCTTTTTCTTCTTCTTCTTCTTCTTCTTCTTCTTCTTCTTCTTCTTCTTCTCCTTCTTCTTCTTCTTCTTCTTCTTCTTCCTTCTTCCTCTTCTTCTTCTTCTTCTTCTGCTCTTCTCTTCTTCTTTCTTGTTCTTCTGCTTCTTCTTCTTTTGTCTTCCTGCTTCTTCTTCTTCTTCTTCTTCTTCTTCTGTTCTTCTTCTTCTTCTTCTTCTTCTGCTTCTTCTTCTTCTCTCTTCTTCTTCTCTTTTCTTCTTCTTCTTCTTCTTCTTCTCTCTTCTTCTTCTTCTTCTTCTTCTTCTTCTTCTTCTTCTTCTTCTTCTTCTTCTTCTTCTTCTTCTTCTTCTCTTCTTCTTCCTTCTTCTTCTTATGTCTTCTTTTCTCTTCTTCTTCTTGTTCTTCTTGTTCTTCTTGTTCTTGTTCTTGTTCTTTCTATCTTCTTCTTCTCTTCTTCTTCTTCTCTTCTTCTCTTCTTCTTCTTCTTCTTCTTCTTCTTCTTCTTCATTCTTCTTTCTTCTTCTTCTTCTTCTTCTTCTTCTTCTTCTTCTTCTTCTTCTTCTTCTTCTTCTTCTTCTTCTTTTCTTCTTCGTCTTCTTCTTCTTCTTCTTCTTCTTCCTTCTTCTTCTTCTTCTTCTTCTCTTCTTCTTCTTCTTCTCCTCTCTTACTTCTTCTTTCTTCTTCCTTCTTCTTCCTTCTTCTTCTTCTTCTTCTTCGTCTTCTTCTTCTTCTCTTCTTCTTCTTCTTTCTTCTTCTTCTTCTTCGTCTTCTTCTTCTTCTTCTTCTTCTTCTTCTTCTTCTTCTTCTTCCTCTTCTTCTTCCTCTTTTTTTGGTCCCCCTTGCATTCCTTCCCGAAATTCTTACAACCCCAGCCGCTCTTCTCCGCCTGCTTTCCCCAGAATCATCTCCCAAACCCTACCCCACCCCCCAAAGCTTCAATCTTCTTCCTATGGCTAATTATATGACTAATGCTAGTAGGAGATCTTGCTATAGTTACAAAGGCTATTTTCTTAACTATCTCATCCATCAAAGTCTTCTTGTCTTCAAAAATTCTCTGGTTTCTCTCATTCCAAACAGCATACACCATCTCAGCTAAAATCATCTTGAATAACTGAGCTCTTGTATTCTTCCTCTTCCCTTGTTGAATACTCCATTGCATAAGCTGTTCCCATGTCTCTGCTCTGTTGCTATTAAATCCTGCCCATGTTAGTACTCTTTTCCATACTTCACTTACATATTGACAATGCAAGAACATATGATCCAGGCTTTCCTCCTCATTTGCACACAGTACACAAGTTGTATCTTGTATTATTCCCCATTTAACCAGCCTATCCTTTGTTGGTAGTTTTCTATGCATGATTATCCACAAAGTAAATATAGCTTTAGGCCTTGCTGGATTTTTGAACATAAGGCATTTCCACACTGGTTTAGCTTGCTCCCCTCTCAAACTATCATAAAACTGCCTAATCATCCCTTTTCCTTCTGTAATGTGAGTTTGATCAACAATTTGTTTAGCCTGCATTATCTTCTTGATCATCCAACTAGCTTGTTCTCTCTTCTGCCATTCACTCTGACCTCTTATGTAATAGACATGTATCCATTTGATCCACAACTTGTCTTCCTTGTTTGCCAAATCCCAACATAGTTTAGCTATTGCAGCTCTATTCCACAGCTTCATATTTATCAACCCCATTCCTCCTTCATTTTTTGGTCTACATACCTTATCCCATGCTATTAAAGCTTTCCTTGTTACCTTCCCAACACCAGACCACAGGTAACTTCTACACATACTCTCAATAACTTTGATTACCTTAGCTGGAATCAGGAACAATTGAGCCCAGTAAGCTTGCACTCCAAACAGCACTGTCTGCACTAGTTGAGTCCTTCCAGCATATGATAGCTTCCTAGCTGTCCATGAGGTGATTCTTGCCATTATTTTCTCTATGAGTGGGTACCACTGCATCACAGTCATCTTCTTGGTTGACAGAGGCACTCCCAGATATTTGAAAGGTAATTCTTCCATATTGTATCCAAGCTGCTGAACCATTTGATTCTTCACATCTTGTTGGACCCCTCCACAATATATTGAACTCTTACCTATATTTGCTTGTAATCCTGAAGCTTGAGAAAATTGTGAGAAACATAGTTGCATAGCTTTAACAGACTCCAAGTCTCCTCTAGCAAACAATAGTAAGTCATCTGCAAAACATAGATGAGTAATATTAAGTTTAGAGCACCTAGGATGATATTTGTACTTCTTATCTTCTCTCAATCCCTTAAGAAGCCTGCTCAGATACTCCATTGCTATGGCAAACAAGAATGGAGACATTGGATCTCCTTGTCGCAATCCCTTAGCTGCATCAAAACTTTTGGAAGTCTGTCCATTAACTACTATGGAGTAATTGACTGTTTTAACACACTTCATTATCCAATTAACAAACATCACTGGGAATCCTAGACTACACATTACTTGTTCTAGGTAATCCCATTCTACTGAGTCATAGGCTTTCTGCAGATCAATCTTCAACATACTTCTAGGAGAGATATGCTTCCTAGTATAAGCTTTAACCAACTCATGGGCAAGTAATATATTATCTGCAATTTTCCTTCCTGGGATGAACCCTGCTTGGCTTTCACATATAATGCTCTGAATCACCCCCTGAATTCTATTAGTGAGCACCTTGGAAATGATCTTATACATCACTGTACAACAGGCTATAGGTCTATACTCTTTCACTGTCTTGGGATTCTGCACTTTTGGAATAAGAGTCACTAAGGTACAATTAAACTCCTTATGTAGGATCCCATTTTTGAAGAACCTTTTCACCCCTTCAATGACATCCCTTTTAACTATCTTCCAAGCATGTTTAAAAAAGAAAGCATTGTATCCATCTATCCCTGGTGCCTTATCATCCCCTATGGATTTCAACCCTTCATATATTTCTTGCTCAGCTACTTCTCTACACAACTGTATTCTTTGTTGTTGTGTCAATGCAGGCCCTCTTTTCATCACTTTTACATTAACTGCTGGAAGCTTTCCTGCTGAAGTCCCCATTAAACTCTTATAAAAGTTCACAAACTCCTCTTGGATTTCCTGTGGATCATATAGCATCTGACCACTTAAGGCCATAATATTTCTTACTTGCTTCCTTTGAGTTCTCTCTTTAATGACTGAACTAAAGTACTTATTGTTTGCATCACCCAGTTGAATCCATTTGATCCTTGATTTTTGTCTCAGAGCACTCTCTTCAATTAAGGACCATTTTTCAAGATTGATCAATAACTCTTTCTCCTTTACAATCAACTCATCAGTAACTTGTTCATTCAGCTGGCTTTGGACCTTTGCAACTTCTAGTCTAGCCTGATCAATCTTCCTCACAATGTACTTGAATTCTGTCCTATTCAGCTGCTGTAGACTATGTTGAAGATCCTTCAATTTACACCATACCCTCTTCATTGCATCATATCTATACTGTCTTTTCCATGAAGCTTCTACAATTTCCATAAACCTCTCATGCTCAGTCCAAACATTAAAAAATTTGAAGCTACATTTCCCATGCTTCTGAGTTTTTTGTAGAGTTAACATCATAGAGCTATGATCAGAAATATTAGGATTCCCATACTCTACCAATACATGTCCCCATTTATCCATCCATTCATCATTGCCAAATGCTCTATCTATTCTGCTTGATATTCTATTCTCACCACATTGCTTATTATTCCAGGTATAATAGTTACCAGACCATTGCAGTTCATTAACCCCCATGTCTCTTATACATTCTCCAAAATCTCTTATCTCCTTCCTAGTAACAGGCACCCCAGCTATTCTATCCTTAGCATACAGTATAGCATTAAAATCCCCTACTACCAGCCAAGGTTGTGTAATACCTTGTGCCAATGTTTCCATTTCTTTCCATAAGCTCTTTCTTTGATCAGCTGTATTAAGACCATATACTACAGATAGCATAATCTGATACCCCTTACTCCTTTCATTCACCTGGCAATGCACCATCTGATCTGAACTAGTGATTTTCTTGACTTCATACCAATTATCATCCCAAATTACCCAAATCCTGCCATTAGCACTCTCTTCATAATTGTGTAGAACCTTCCAACCTGGAGCTATTCCTCTAAGAACTGATATCATATTATTACTTTTAACTCTAGTTTCTACTAAGCCAGCTAAACACACTTTATTAATATTATTATTATTATTATTATTATGATTATTATTATTATTATTATTATTATTATTATTATTATTATTAGATTATATTATATTATTATTATTATATTGTTATTATTATTGTTTTATTAGATTATTTAGATGATTATTATTATTCTTATATTATTATTCTTATTATTATTATTATATATTATCTTATATTCTTGGTATTTTATTATATGATATTCATTAGATGATTATTATTATTATTATTATTATATTATTATTATTATAGGTTATTATTATGTTATTATAGATATTATTATTATGATTCTGATTATTATCCTTATGATTATGATTATTATTATTATTATTATATGATTATTATTATTTTATATTATTATTATTATGATTATTATATTATTATTATATTATTCTTATTATTATATTTTTATTATGATTATTATTATTATTTTATTTTATTATATTATTATTAGTATTATTCTTCTATTATTATTATTATGTCTTATTAGTTCTTAATATTCTTATTCTTCTTATGATTAATTATTATTATTGTATCTGATTATTATTATTATATTCTTGTGTTATTATGAGTATAGGATTGTTATTATGATTATGATTATGAGGTCCTTCTTATGATTATTATTATTAGGATTATGAGGATTATTATTCTTTTGATGATTAGTATTCTTCTTATGATTATTCTTAGTCTTATTAGGAGGATAGAGGATAGTGAGTATTAGGAGAGTAGAGGAGTATAAGGAGTAGGAGAGTAGGAGGAGGAGGGAGGAGAGTATGATGAGGAGGAGGAGGAGGGTTAGGATAGGATTATGGATTACGGAGTATTGGTTCTTATTTATTAGATTGTTCTATTATTATTATTATATTCTGATTATTATTATTCTTATACTTATTATTATTATTCTTAATTATTATTCTTAGTATTATTATTATTATTATTATTATTATTATTATTATTATTATTCTTATTATATTATTATTATTATTATTATTATAAGGGCATGTAACTTTATCTATTCATTGCACAAATGGACTTTGAGGGAATTACTAGTGTAGGTTCTTTATGTATATACGAAGTGCATGATGTTTGTCTTGTATGATTTTTGTTTCACTAGATATACGTGATGTTGGTGTAAGTTGTTAGGCATGATATTGACTACACTGCTATGATGATGTATTCGATAAAAAATAATCGTTGTGGTTTCTTTGTTACTTTACTTGGTTTATATAAGGTTATGAGGCTTCATATACACATTGCACTAGTGGACTTGGATTTGGTCTATGAGTATGTTATTGTGATTTATTGATGAAAGTGACTCTAAGCATGAAATGTTGACTATGGCTTTTTTAAGATGTTACTCTTGAACATGAATATGAATGTCTTATTATTGTTCTGATATGGACTTGTATATCGTCTTGGAATGTTCATAAAGGTTGTTAAAGTGAACTTAGCATGTTCATAATAAAATGTCCCTTTGTGCATGTCTTCAAATGTTTTAGTTGCATATATTTCCATACTTAGTGCATGTGGTTTAAACTAACCCATATCTCTTATATTTCTACATAAATTTAGGTTCGGGCCATTGACGTAGTTCAAGTCCATTTTCTCAAAGAAGCTTGGATTGTTCCCAAGTTGGTGAATCCTCAAGTTCGTGGATAAAATCCTATGAATCTATTTTTTGATATTTTCATTATAATAAACCACAATATTCTATTTTCCTTACTCAAAAACTATATTGTAATTTATTCTACAAGGCTTGTTGTGAATGTAAGGGTTAAGTACCAATTCTCATACTCTTATATTTAGATGGCAATGTGAGACAAGCTATATTCTATTCTCAATATATGTGATGTGAAGTTTAACTTCAATTGAAAAGTTATAATTTTCCACTTTTATTCTATCTAATATGCAATAATAAATGCTAAGGGCTTGTCTAAGGCCTTTTTAAGGACAAAGATGTCGGTTACGACTAGGGGATGCTCTCATTTTTGACAAACTTGGTACCAGGGAATCATGTTGAATAATATTAGGGACTGTCTCAAAAAACAACTTCTATGTAGATTATTGTTCATAATCGTGATGCATGACACTCTTATGAATGAGGGGCAATGTGATTCTTAGGAAATTCTCACTTCTTTTTGTTTTCTTAAGTCGTGCTTCAAGAGTCTTAACTCTATGTACTTTTTTTTAATTATTTTCCTGTGTATATAGGATATGACTACTAGAAGGGCAGCTGCAAGAATGGTTGAAGAGAATATAGCAAATGAGGGAGTTCCTCGAAAAGGCAACTAAGCTCCTCCCCAAGAGAAAGTTCCTCTAGGTGACAAAGATTCGATCAATCCTCTAGTAATGTCATATAGATAAATAAGGGAGGCTTTCCTAAGCATTACTCACGTCATGGATAATAAAGATCAAGCGGTAACTACTCAAGCTCGAGCTATGACTGCCCAAGCAAATCGGAAGGTGGCACCCCATGGGAATTAAAATGCTAGTACATGGCTTTACGTTTAAGGGACTTCACTAGGATGAACACTCCAATGTTATTTGGGTATAAGGTAAATGAAGATCCTCAAGACTTTATAGATGATCTTTATAAGATCTTATATGCGATGGGATGATTCCAAATAGAACTAGTTGTTTATAAGCTCAAGTATATATCTCAAACTTGGTATAATCAATGGAAGGACAATAGGGTTTTGAGAGCGGGTTCTATAAGTCTTTATGAGGGCATTCTCGATACGTTTTTCCCGAGGTAGAAAAGAGAGGCAAAAGTGGAAGAGTTCATCAACCTTCGTCAAGGAGGTATGAGTGTTCAAGAATACTCTTTAAAATTCATCAAGTTGTCTAAATATGACTCTTTTTTGGTGTCGAATCTTATATTTGAAATGAACCGTTTTGTGACGGTTGAGTCCGATGATCTTGTGGAAGAGTGTCAGGTGGCAATGCTTCCTGACAACATGGAATTTTCTTGGTTGATGGTTAATGCTCAACAAGTTGAGGGGATTTGGCTTAAGAGGAAAAATATGGATGTTAAGAGGGAAAGGTCGTAAGATGGAGGTACTTGTAAGGGTATGTTTGAAATCCATGACAAACCAAAGTTTGAGAAGATATTCTGCAACTAAGTTCCTTCTAATTTATAAAAGGCTAATAAGGATAGGGTGTCTAACCCTAAACTTTAAGAGGGTAAAGGTGGTGGTTCACAAAGTGAGAAACAAAATTGTGCGAAATGTAGTAAGAAGAATGAGGGTAAATCTCTAGGTTGTAGGAAAAATTGTTTGGGTTGTGGAATGAGTGGTTACATGATAAGGGATTGTCCTATGGAAAAGACTCAAGGAAGGGAGAGTAACCAATCTCAATCAAGTGGTATTAGCTTCGATGATCGTAAGAAGAACCGCTTCTATGATCTCCAATCTAGGGGTGATCAAGAAGATTCTGACAATATTGTTACCGGTATGTTGCAACTATTTTAAATTAATATTTATGCATTGCTATATTAAGGTGCAACTTTATCTTTTGTAACTCCTTTAGTGTATATGAAGTTTGATATTCTCCCCAATGTCTTAGTTGAACCTTTTTCTGTTTCTACCCCAGGGGGTGACTCTGTTGTTGCTAAAAGATTATACAGGTGTTGTCTTATATTATTGTCCAATATATTTACATTGGTTGACTTGGTAGAACATGATATGTTGGACTATGTGTAATATTGGAGATGGATTGGTTACATGCTTGTTTTGCTTCAATTTACTGTATAACAAGGGTTGTTAAATTCAAATTTCCTAATGAACGCCATTTTAGAATACAATGGGGGGGACTCAATACGCATAGGTCAAATTAGTTCATTGCAAAAATCTTGTAAGATGATTTCTAAGGGATGTCTCTATCATATGGTTGGAGTCAAGGACCTTGGGTCCGAGGCTCTTCCTTTAGAGTTGGTCCCCACAGTGAAAGATTTTCCAGAAGTCTTCCCTGATGACTTACGCGAAATTCCTCCCGAACGAGAAATAGATTTGATGCAGGATACTAAATCCTTATTAATTCCTCCATACGGATGCCTTAAGACTATTTGAAATAATTGAAATCCCAACTCAAGGATTTGCTAGAAAATGTTTTTATACAACCAAGCATATCTCCAAGGGGAGCTCCAACATTATTTGTGAAAAAGAAAGATGTGTCTCTTAGAATGTGTATTCACTACAGACAACTAAACATGGTCATTATAAAGAACAAGTATCCTCTTCAGAGAATCGGTGATTTGTTTGACCAACTCCAATGGGAGAGTTACTTTTCAAAGATTGATTTGAGGTCGCTGTATCACCAACTCAGAGTTAGATGAGTTGACATTCCTAAATGGCTTTCCAAAAATGATATGGTAATTATGAGTTCCTAGTTATGTCCTTTGGTCTAACTAATACCGTAACGACTTTCATGGACCTTATGAATAGGGTTTTAGGAATTATCATGATTCATTTGTAATTGTTGTTTTGATTATATCTTTGTATACTCAAAGAGTGATTATGAACACGTGGGTCACTTGAGGATAGTATTGCAATTCCTCAAGGAGCACAAACTCTTTGAGAAATATACTAGTGTGAGTTTTAGCTATGATCGGTGGATTTTCATGATCATTTTGTATCAAGTGCAGCTATTGGGGTTAATCCGAAGAAAATGGAGGCTGTTATAAATTGGCCTTGACCTCTAACTCCAATCGATATGCAAAATTTCTTATGTTTATCCGGGTATCATAGGATATTTGTTGATGAATATGCATCCATCACTTCTCCCTTGTCTACCCTAACCCAAATTAAAGTTAAGTTTTAAATGACAGAAGTTTGTGACGAAGGTTTTCAAAAGTTGAAATATAAGTTTACCTCCGCTCCGTTTTTTACTATACCGGAGGGTACCAAAGGGTTTGTTGTGAATTTTAATGCTTCTCGAGTAGGTTTGGGTTGTGTCCCTCATGCAACATTGTAAGGTGATAGAATTTTCCTCAAGGCAACTCAGGGTACATGAGAAGAACTATCCGACCCATGAACTTGAACTAGTGGCCGTAGTGTATGCTTTGAAAATATAGAGACATTACCTATATGGAGTTCATGTATATGTGTTCACCTATGTTAAGTCTCCAATATGTGTTCACTAAAAAATATTAGAACGTTATAAATATTATGACATGAGTGTCCATTACCACCTCGGGAAAGACAATGTGGTTGCGGATGCTTTGAGTTGGATATCTATCGGTACTGTAGCCCATGTTGACCATGGTAAGAAAGAGTTAGTAAAATATGTGCATAGATTGGATCGATATGATGTTCTACTTGAAGATTCATCAAAAGGGGGTTTCATGGTTCATCAAAACTCCGAGTCGCCTTTTGTGGTTTAGGTGAAGTTTAAGAAACATCTTGATCCTCTATTGATGGAGTTGAAGGAATCAGTTCTCAGTAAGTCCAATGTGTCTTTCTCCCAAAGAGGGGATAGGATACTTAGGTACGAAAGTAGTTTATACGTGCCAAATGTGGAATACATAAGAAGACAAATTATGGAAGAGGCTCTTGGTTCCCGATATTCCACCCATCCGGGTGACACAAAAATGTATCGTGATCTACAAGAGATCTATTAGTGGAATGGTTTGAAGAGGGATATAGAGGAATTTTTTGTCACGTGTCCTAATTGTCAACAAGTCAAGGAAAAAAATAAAAGACCAGGAGGGTTTACTCAAGATATACCTATACCTACTTGGAAGTGGGAAAATGTCAATATGGATTTCATGATGGGTTGGCCTCATACTCGAAGGCATTATTATTCGATTTGGGTTATCGTTGAGAGGTGTCCAAATGAGCACATTTTAATCCTTTTAAAAGTTACTTATTCGGTTGAAGAATAAGGTAAATTGTATCTTACGAAGATTGTGAGAACGCATGGATTTCCCATGTCTATCATTTCATATATGGTACTTAATTTACTTCTCATTTTTGGAAAGAATTTTAAAATGGGCTTGGTACCAAGGTGAAACTTAGTACCATATTTCATTCACAAATGGATTGTTTGGCAGAACGAACGATCCTAAACTTAGAAGATATGTTGAGGGCATGTTTCATTGACTTCAAGTGTAATTAGAATGACAATGTACGATTGATTTAATTTGCCTAAAATAATAGCTATCACTATCGCCATGACACCATTTGAGGCCTTTTATGGGACGAGATGTATATTTCTGATTGGGTTGTTTGAGGTAGGTGAGTTTGCTATAATAGTTCCCGATGCAATTTATGAGGCTGTGGAGAATTCCCACTCATAAGGGATGGATGAAGGAGGCCCAAAGTCATAAAAAATCTTATGCCGATAATAGAAAGAGGGACGTTGAGTTTATGGTAGGTGACGTGGTCTATTTGGAGATATTACTCATGAAAAGAGTGATAAGGTTCGGTAGAAAACGCAAACTTAGTCCCTTGTATGTGAGGCCATATGAGATTTTATAACACATCAGAAGTGTTTCCTATGAGTTGAAATTACCTATTAAGTTGGCTTGGGTGTATCCAGTTTTCCATGTGTCAATTCTCAAAAAGTGCATAGGCGATCCAGTGTCTATCGTTCCTCAATAAGGCTTAGAATTTGATGCTAACATTTCCTATGAATAGGTGCCAGTTGAGATTTTAGACCTGCTAGTGAAGAAGTTGAGGAATAAGGATGAAACTTCCGTAAAGGTTCTTTGGAAGAATCATCTTTTGGAAAATTCTACTTTGGACGACGAGACAATATGATGTCCCATTATTGTTTATTTTCCTTCCTCTTCTATTCAAAGTTGAGGTTAGTAATTCCTCCTAGTTTTTGTTTAGGAAATGTCATTAATGTATATGATTTTTGATGATATTCCTTAACTATGCATATTCTTGTGAAAATTCATGTTTCATATGTGTTGAATTATATTTTCTTCATACTTGATGAAACTTTATTATATGGTTGGTATAGTTGAGATATGTGATATTTCTTGTTATGAAGTTCGTCAACTGTGAAGTAATTAAATAATGTAATAAATTTTTGTTTAATATGTTGAGTTATATGAGAAGGATAAGGAACTTCCTCCTTGCATAATGTAATATGATGCAATATGTGCATAATTGGTAGTTGATATAGTTTTTATTTCTTAATGATGCATTGTTGTGTTTGAAAACTGGGTTAATGTTTCCTCTTTTGTTATTGAATTATCATTATATACCATGTGTTGGTTGGACTGATACTCTTGAGTTGTACATTCCAAAAAGATATTTAAAGTGTCATTACAGGACGAATGTTCCCCAAGGGGGGATATTGTTATACCTCAAAAGTTCAATGACCTAGGCTAGAGCCTCACCTAATGAATAATGATTAAAATAGTGTTTCCAGACCTAAACTAATATAACTTGATTTTGAAGTATTAGAGCGTAAACATCAAGGAACGACCATGACGTCCGGAAACTACTAGAGAAGTTGAACTAGTAGGTGTTCTTAGGTCTTGTGAAGGTTTGGGAGCGTTATATTAAGGTTAAAACTTGTAAAAATACTTTAAATAGGTAAAATATTATTTTTAGGATCAAAATGTTCAGGTGAGACCCCCCAAGGACCACGCTAGGGGTCCTTGAGAAGGACCATAACATTTGGCCAATAAGCTGCCCAAGTCAGCGAGCACAAAGTTTGGAGGGAGCATATCCGCATCACGGAGTAGCTCCACAAAGGACCAAAATGTTGGTCCGCATCGCAGACATTTTCACGGAGTACTCTGTCCTAAAATTAATTTCCAGAAACTATTGGTAACAGCTACGCAACACGGACTTGCTCTACGACAAAAATTATGAAAATTAAAGTCAAATTTGACTTGAATAAAAGGTCCGACTGAGTGAAGGGTGTTTTGGGTATATTTGGGGATGTGTATATATTGATTTTAAGTAATTTTTACCCACCATAACCTATCTGGACAAATCCCTAAATTGAAAACCCAATTGCTCTCACTTCTCTCTAAATTCACTCTCTACCAAAACCTCCATTCAAGAACATTAAATCTTTGAGAAGAAGATCAATTCTCCAAGTTTTCTACTCAATTTCGTGGCTACGTATTCATTAAGGTATGATTTCGTTCACTAATGGTATTCCTTTCCCTTAGAGGTTCCTTCAAATATGTTTTCATAACTCCCTAAAATCAAAGGTTTTTCTCTATACATGGGTCTTTTTTAAAAGCAAAATTATGAATCAATTTTGATTAATTATGATTACTTAGATATTTTTAAGTGTATAATGATGGATAATTGTTTTTATTCTCTTGAAATTTCCTTGGACCCATGTTCGTCCCCAATTTCATAAATCTTGGATCTTGTTTCGTGAATTGGATGAAGATGATGAGTATACCAATTGTTATATTGGTGTTTATTGTGTTTTTACTTCATGAATTGCCTTATATTATGCCTTGTTTGGGTTTTGATCTAATTCCTTAAGAACCAAAGAATGTCCCACTTCTCCTAAACCTAAATATTGAATTATGTTGATTAATGATTGAAGGTGATGTAATTGAGTGTGTTCTTGTATAATTGACTATAGTATGATGAGGATAATTGATTTGATGGGTAAATATCACTGATTTGGGATGAAGTATTGAATAGGGGTTTCTTGAATGCAATTGGTAAGATCTTCAAGGTCCTGAACATGTTACGTAGTATTGTTGACTTTTTTTAAAAGTAATGTTTATTAATTGAACATTCTATGAACATGATGGTTGTAAGATGATGATAGGTTTAATATTTTAAGGGGTTGAAGGTAATTCCCATGTGCATCAAATGACTATGCTATGAAATAATATTCTCACATGATGTTGGGTATGTGATGAATGGGCTTTCTCATCCTTAAAAATAAGAGCTATGAACATGTTATATAAGGGGTTAAATTCTTGATTCTTATGTATGAATTAATATTAAGTGAGACTAAAATATACTTCAAAAAATTGAATTTATCTTAGCACCGAGGGAACTTGACATAGAGAGATGTTCCTTTACAAAAGAAGGGAGGTTCACACTATGTTCTCTCATGAGGTGCAAACTAAAACGTTAATTAGGATAAAATGGGTTTCTAGTAACAACTCCTAGTTTCTTAAATATGTTTTCCCATTGGAACATTATCTAGTGGATCCACCTAGATATTATATTAATGTATATGGGATACCTTCGCAAGAAGGATACCCTCCTTTTGGTGTGAGCGGATGACACCGAATTCCATATTAGCTCACATGGTCTATGTCGGTTCTGGCGAAGTTTGCCAAAATTTAAAATTAATGAATGAAAGTAAGAACACTAACTAGGACTTTTGAATAGGTGTTACTTAGTATAGGTAAGGGTATGGGTCTGTACCTTAACATTGCACAAGTTGACATTGAGGGGAATTGTAGGGTGGGTTCTTTATGTATATATGAAGTGCATGATGTTGGTCTTATATGATGTTGGTTTCATTTGATATACATGATGTTGGTCTAAGATGTTAGGCGTGATATTGACTACACTTTCTATGATGATGTATGAGGTAAAAGACAATGCCTATGGCCTCATTGTTAGTCTTCTTTGTTGTTGTGGGGTTATGGGGCTTCACATACACATTGCACTAGTACAAGTGCCTTTCGGTTATGCGTATGGTAGCATGACGTAATAATGAAATGGACACTAAACATGAAATTTTAACTATGGGTTTCTTATGATGTTACTCTTGAACGTGAATATGACTGTCTTATAATTGTTGTGATGTGGACTTGTATATGTTCTTGGAATGTGCATAAAGGCTTTTAAAGTAAACATTCATGTTTATGACAAAATATCCTTCTATATATGTCTTTATATGTTTTAATTGTATATGAATCCATACATAGTATATGTTGTTCATACTAACCCGTATCTCTTGTTTTTCTACATAAACTTAGGTTCGGGCCATTGACGTGCTTCAAGGACATTTTCTCAAAGACGTTTGGATTATTCCCAAATTGGTGAGTCCTCAAGTCCGAGGATAAAAGCCTATGAATCTAGTTTTTGTTGTTTTTCGTATAATTAAAGACATTGTTATATTTTCCTTATTCAAAGACTATATTGTAATTCATATGATAAGACTAGCTTTCCATATAAGGGCTAAGTCCCAATCGCCACACTCTTATGATTAGATGGTAATGTGAGACAAGTTAGATTTTATTTTTGATATATTTGAAGTGAAGTTGAACTTCAAATGAAAAGTTCAATTTTTTTTTGCTTTTATTATATTTAATATGGAATGATGAATGCTAAGGGATTGTGTAAGGCCTCTTCAAGGATGAAGACGCTGGTTATGAATAGGGGCACTCTCCGGTCGTGACATGAGCAAGCTAAAAACAAATATATGAGATTATATTTAAAGTTACAACATAATTAATTCCTCTAAAACTACTAAATAAAATCGTATTTAACCTACGAATAACTATCAGCAAGACCCAACAACTAATTTAACCCATATTCACAAAATCACGCCCCAAGAATTGGGGTATTAGCTAGACATGTACAAGGGATAAAAAATTGTACCAAAATGAGTTTTAATTCATATAGGTATGAAGATTTAAGTCTTGATACAAGCCAACAGTTAAGAATCTAAGACACTGAAGTCCAAATCCATGAATTTGAAACTCTTTGAACCTTCACAGTCTTCAAAACCGTCTCCAAATGTAGAGCTCCAAAATAAAAGTTCTAAATCCGATAAGACTATAAAATTCGATACTAAACTAGAAATAACTACAAGTACTTATAGTTTTTAAAAAGTTGTTTTGCAGTTGATGATTTGGTGACAATATTTGAAATCGCTGAATAACACAGTGATTTTCCCTTTATTATAGTTCATCATCATCTTGCTCTAGCCTTCAGAATTATCAGACTTAGGATCATTAGGCAACATAGTATTTCTTCATGGAACTGCTCGGCAATGGAACGATTGCTCATTTTCACTGTCGATTTCATCATTTCCTTCACGGCTCAGCATACTGGAACAAACGGCAACCTTGGGACATATCGACAATTTTCTAAGAGAACTTGGTGATCTTCATGCCTTCATTTCTTCATTCTTTCCAGCCTTTGTTCTACTTTTTACGACATAGTGTCCATGCTTTCCTTCAAGATTAAAATACCTAAAACTTACAGATTTTCATCATATATTGAGAAAAAAAACATTTGACACTTATTCTATAAATATATAGCCCTAAATGTGTCAAATTTATGGACTCATCAGCACCACCAAATTAATTGTCCCAAGTAAAATACAAGTTCAATAGTTGAAAAAGGATGTCTATACAGTGCTACACAAGATTCAATATGAACGTACAACATAAGACTCTATTTACTTATGCAATGATCAATTCTGTAC
Organism: Solanum peruvianum; assembly: GCA_027705065.1. Lineage (NCBI taxonomy): Eukaryota > Viridiplantae > Streptophyta > Magnoliopsida > Solanales > Solanaceae > Solanum > Solanum peruvianum. Next base: position 22,745,972 of record JAKWJD010001766.1, on the reverse strand, counting down.
TCAAATTTTGAAGTTGTGACACATCATTATCAAAGATTCTGAAGCTTGCAGTACTTGCTTCAAACGAAAATTAAAGCTCTACAAATGTATTCGAATGCCCTCACACAAATGATGATTCCATTTTCACAGACAACGACTTAATACTTTAAAGTTCCGAAATAAAATACAACACTCACTCTCACAAAGAAGAAAAAAATGCTTGCTTTCACCCATAGGTTTACCTGTATTTTCCTATCAACATTTATTTCAGCTCTCCAACAATCAAAAAGATCTTTTATGGCTTGTAATAGGGCTGAGTGCAAAGGTATGGTCATTTAGTCTTAGTAACTATGATCCTCATGAAATGTGGTACTCACAATACTTCCTTTCCTTTATACAGTTAATTGGTGCTCACAAGTTATCCCTTTATTCACTTTTCCATCGTTTGTTGGAAACCCCTTTTCCTTTTTTAATCTTCAAATTTATTTCACAACTTTTTCTTTTTCTCTTCTCTTTTTTTTATGGAGGGGTTCCATTTTTTCTAACACAATGGATAGAATAAATCATTCTTGCACTTCTTGATTTCCCTTTTCTTTTCACCACACCCCTAATTTAGGCTTTTGGTCTATGTTAGCTATTTAAGACAAACAAACATTTATGAGGAGGGGTAATAGATCAAGAAATGCATCAAGTTTCTTCAAAATAAAGGGTAAGGCTCAAGGGGTGTTCGAAAGAGGTTTCCACACTTACAAGGTAGGTTACAAAAGAGGTATCTGTCAAATAGGCTTACACTCTATAATGTTGCCTAAGATCATATCAAGAGAAAGCCCGACTTAATCTATGGGACCAACGGGACAAATTCTAGGTGTTGTCATGCATAATTCAAGGTAAGCTGATCACAGCAGGTATCAAAACTAAAGTCAAACCAGACACCACACTATTGCTAGTGTGAAATGGTCATCACAAGCGAATCAATTTTATATATGGTTAATCACAACAATATTAAAAGATTCAACACATTATTTATGAAACTTTATTTCATCTTATCGTAGTCATACATTCATATTCGTTTACTTGTAAGAACTATCTAAATCATCGGTGATTGCGAGCACTATCCATGTCATCGGTACTGATCAAACCAAGACTTAAATTTGCCTAAGAATAGCAAGATTTTTAGTACATACAAGAGGAAGCAGAAAGAACAATTTTTTTTTAGATGAGTTAAAACATTTGAAGTTTAAAAGAAAAGACCCACAAGATAAAAAATCCTTAAAAATAACATAAGAATAGGATTTAAAGCTAAACAACCCAAAAGCTCAACAAAACATCAAATGATAATAGTCACACACAAGGTAGGCCTCACCTTACCATAATTTAAAAGGTATTTTTTCTCAAATGCATATAAAACTATTTTAAGGATTAAATTAAAGAAAGACAGAAAGAGGGATAGACAATAATCCTTGTTAGGTAGCTGCTCCATCTATCGGGGTGGCATGTTTCTTCCAGCGACTTTAGGTCTATCTATATCTGTGGCTTCAAGTTGTGGTCATTTCACAAATTTGGCATTAAATAAAAAGCGCGGGGGGGGGGGGGGGGGGGGGGGGGGGGGGGTGGGGGGGGGGGGGGGGGGGGGGGGGACGTTAAGCAGAGTGCTGAGTGGTTTAGCGAGCTCTACATAGCTTCGTTCAGCAACCCAACACACCTAATTTCGACCACGTTCTTGAATGATTCATATCCACCCTGATTTAACTTTTGTGTTGACCAATTCCAAGTTCAATAACTAGGAAACAATGCAATCCATGTTCCCAATTCAAACAATGAAGAAAACACATAAGTAATGTAGTAATATGGGGAAATTAATGTGCAAACATGCTTTTAGTGGAATAAAAGCATGTAAAAGTGAAAGAATTTGAGCATTTAAACCTTTGGCTCACAAACCCTCTCATTCATGCCTATTCGGCAAAAGTAGTCATGATTCCTTAGTCATTCGTCATTTTACCAAACAACGTTGTACTTCTTTATGTCTTATATAACTTCTAGTAATTTGTGAAGTTCAAACGACAGTAAACATTGGTATCGCCCACATAGTTGGTGATTAACTAATAATATCCCAGGCTCACCAAGTTTTACAGACTATAATTTGAAAATATCTTGAGTTAAACAACGTATAAGGTCGAGTTTGTCGAACTCTTTGGAGAATCGCCAACTACGCCTAATGCTCGCCACCAAACACTTTCTGAACATTTTCTCACAATTTAACCTCAACAAACAACAAACTGCTATCTTATTAATTTCAAATATAAAACGATAAGGGGTTTTGGGTTTCCTCCAAAAAACTCCTTAGTTAACATCGCGGAACAGCGCAAGTCAATACTTATTCTTTATCCTCGGAGTCGGCCATGGTGTATTTAGGTGAGTCCTTGGAAAACTGATGATAGATACCTGTCATCAAATGGGTGACTTGAGCATTCTGCAACCAAATTGTAATAGAGTTTGAGGTAGACGTCTCGTTCAACATGTTAATGTTTTCCTTCATGTCCTTTAACTTCTTGTCTTGTTATTTAATTCTTTGTTTAAGGACTTACAACACTTAATCATCCTGTACACCTCTATGCGTCTTCCCATGTTTACACTCTCATTGGTTGAAATACTTTCCTTTATACATGGCTTGTACTTCCAACTTCGTGACTCGGTTGGAGAGAGCATCCAACTGTGTAACTTGTGCATCCCACTCTTTTTTCTTTTTGTCTTCCTTGCTAACATGACATCAAGCAGTTTTGCTACATTTTCATAGGGATGGTGTAGAATATCGCCTACATAGAGTTTGTAGGCTATATTTCTATTTTCAGGTCCAATATCCCGATAGAAGCACTCCAGTAGCGCCTTATCAGTCATCATATCATATAGGCATTGTTGTAGCACCGCTTGAATCATCAGCCACATTTTCGGAATTGACTCTTTCCCCACTTATTTGAATGTCATGAGGTTTTTCCTCCGGTTCAATACTTTCAGAATGGGATGATCTGTGTGGTAGCTTTAATTACTATCCATTCTTTTTTTCCAATTACTACACACACATTTGAAACAAACTAAAAGTTAAGTAATATTGTTAAAAAGTACCAAACAAATTCTACTAGTCTAAGAATTCTCATGTGACACCACTCCACGGTAGCGGTGTCATTTTGAACGATGACATTATTAAAAACAAAACATCCAATGCAAGTGTCTATGATCGTATCATTGTATAGTAACCCAACATATGGTTAGGGTCTTTTCCACTGAGAGTGGTTATTAGAAATAAAGAAAATTAGAATTAATTTCTAATTAGTGATAGTTAAATATATTATCGATTAAAAATATGAAAATCAAAAGAAGGTTATAAACGACATTATTGGGTACATTCTTTTAATAGAAGATTCATAAAATAATTGTGAATAGGCTAGAGTTTAATGGGGATAATCTCTATCGAGCAACTTACCCCGTTTGAATTGTGTTTTAGAGACCCACTTGCGGGATGATAAACAACCTCGGCCTTATCTCACTCACTCTCTCGAGCTAAGTGAGCGAGAATAAGACTAGGGCTCACTCTCTCGAGTTGAACCTCATGTCAATCTACTCCCACAAGTCATCAATATAGTAGTCTTATTTTCACGACCTCTCTCTCGAGCAAGACAAAAGTAAGTACATGATATTATACTTGCAACTACAACCTCTTTAAATTCAGCCACAATAAATCAAATTTAAACTATGAATAAATAATAATAAAGCAAGACCCAATAACTAATTAACTTTTATTTAAAGAATCACATCAATGAATTGGGACTTTAGCTAGACATATATATAAGAGATAGAAATTTATACCAAAATGTCAAACATTCAAATGGGTATGAAATTTAATGTCTTGATACAAGCCAAAAGTGAAGAATACAAGAGACCCAAATCCAAACTTTGGAGATGAAGACCTTCAAACTTCAAAGTCTTCAAAACCATCTCCAATCTTAGATCTAAAAAATAAATGTTCTAAATCTGAGAAAACTCTAGAAAATTAATAGTAAGCTAAAAATAAAAAATATTTATAGTTTTCAAAAGGTTGTGCTACAGTGTATCACTCGAAGAATATAGTCAGAATCGCCGATCAACTCTGCGATTCGCCCTTAAGTATAGTTCATTGTCATCTTGCATTAGCCTCCAGCATCCTCGTGCTTTTGATAATTAAGCGACATGGTACTTCTTCGTAGAAATGATCGGCTATGTGGAGAATGCTACTTTTCACCGGCATATGATACATTCATTCAGCGCTCAGCAGTCTAGAACAAAAGGTGATCATTCTACCTATCGGTTATTCCCCAAGTGAACTCGGTGATCCTTAGTCCTGCATTTATTCATTCTTTTAAGCCCTTGTGCTCGTTTTTGGGATATTGTTTCCTTGCTTTGCTTCAAACTTCAAATACCTAAAACTTAATGATTTTCGTTAGATATTGAGATAAAATAATTACTTTGAAGATGCTAATTATATATAAAAAACCTAAATGAGTCAAATATGTGTACTCGATCAACTATCAACATATCTTTTAAAAGTTAGGATAGTACGCTAAGCACGCCTGTCAGTTTGAGGATGGAAAATCATACTAAGCTTTAAATGATTACCAAGACCCTTTTGGAAAGACTTCCAACATTGAGAAGTCAATTGGCTTTTTATAAGCTTTCTCTCTTAATATCTACGTTGGGAACACATAAACGACCTTAATATCAAACACTCCATCTCTCACTTGGGAGAAATCCGCAACACACTTTTTGAGTATCGGTTCCTTAAACACAATAAAAAATGTATTAAAACCTTTTTTTGCTTTTACATCAGACACAAAAGACAATTCTGAACCATTATGGGACATTTCACCACCTTTGGCAGAGTCAACAAATCGAACACCCAATCAGGACAATGTATGAAAATCACGACCTAACTCTTTTTTTAATCTTCTTCCAAATTACAAACACTACTTATTGATAGTTTACTAAGAGTGATTGCCACTACATTTGATTTTCCGAGGTAATTAAGGACACTCACGTCATAATACTTCTAGATTTCCAACCATCTACATTGGTAAAGACTTATATCCTTGTTTTAGAGAAGATACTACAAACTCTTACGGTTGGTGAGACATCAACATGGACAACATATATGTAATACCACAAAATATTTAAGGCAAAAACAATTGCAACTGTTTCTAAGTAAAGGTAGGATAAATCTTTTCATTAATATTAAGTTACCTTGACGAATAAGCAATGACTTTTCCATTTTACACAAAGACAAATCCTAACCCAATTCTTGATGCATCATAATAAACAACAAACCCATCTAACCCTACTGTTAAAGTTAACACTAGAGAGGAGGCAAGTCTATCCTTAATTTTCTAAATAACGGAGGTCCTTATAAACCTTTTCGAAAGAAGTTTTTAAGTTCTGGAGGCTCCTGATCCATGGAATAATGCACACAAAGATATTTGGGGGATCCTTAAAAAAAGGCTTGTAAAGGTGGAAATAGGCGTTAAAAAATATATGTAAGTATAAGTGTAGGTTTCCCAGTTCATTATGGAGGTTCTCATAATGTCTTTTGAGCAAAATAATTTGAGTGTTTTAGGGTGCTATATTTAATGTGCTAATACACACGAAAAATTTGGGATGTTGAGTGATTCTTTAAAAAGGTTTCTAAATGCGGAAATTGGCATTGAATAATTGTGTGAAGATTCCCAAACTCATTACAAAGGTCCTAATAAAGGTTTTTTAGAAATTGTTTTTTGGTGCTCTAGGCGCCAAATGAATGGGCTTACACACGACAAATTGGGAATTTTCGCGACTCGTAAGAATAGACTTGTTAATACGGAAATGGGTGTTAAAGTAGTATGAGTATAGCTGAAGATTTTCCAACTCATTATAGAAGTCCTCATAAAATTTTTGAGAACAAAATGAATCCAGGGCGCCAGATGTATGGGCTAATACACATGAAAAATCAGAAAATTTGAATCATTCAGAAAGGGTTTTTAATGAGGAAATAGGCGTTGAAAAAATGTGAGTATATGTGAAGATTTCTGAAATTATTACGGACGTCCTTATAATTTTTTTTTAAAAAAATTAATTGGGTGTTCTAGGGGCGAGATCCATGGGCTAATAAACATAAAAAATCTGGGAATTTGTGCATTTTCTAAAAAAGGGCTTGCAAATGTAGACACAAGAATAAATAAAATGGTGTGAGTACACATGAAGGTTCCCTAAATCATCACAGAGGTCCTAATAAACATTTTTCAAAAAAAAATCTTTTGGTGCTCCGAGCGGCAAGTCATGAGCTAATAAACACGAAAAATTATGGAAATTGCGCCATTTCTAAAAAAGAATTTGTAAATGCGGAAATGGATGTTCAAAATAAGGTGTAATTATACTTAAAGGTTCCCCAAATCACTGCGGAGGTCCTCATAAAGTTTTTTTAGAAACATTTTTTTATGCTCCATACGTCAAAACAATGTGCTGATACACGCAAGAAATTTAGAGAGTTTGAGCAATTCCTAAAAAACATGTAAATACGGAAATGAGTATTTAAAATTCGTGTGAGTGTACGTGAAGGTTCTCCAACTAATTTGGGAGGTCCTCACAATTATTTTTGCAAAAACATTTTGGGTTCTCGGGAAACCAGATCCACGTGCTAATTTACGTCAAAAATCAGGTAATTTAGGCGACTGTTAAAAAAGGGCTTGTAAATACGGCAATGAGAGTAAAATAAATTATGTGAGTATACTTGAAAGTTCCTCGAATCATTAAGTAGGTCCTCATAAAGCTTTTTTAGAAAACAATTTTGTTTCCCCAGGCAAGATAAATGTTCTTATACATACTAAATATTGTGCGATTTATAAAAAAGGGATTGTAAATGCGAAAATTGGTGTTAAAATTTGTGTGAGTATATATGAAGGTTACCCAACTCATTGAGGGGTCCCTCATAATATTTTTCTAGAAAATTCTTTTGGATGATGTAGGCGCTAGATCCATGAGCTAATACACAAGAAAAATTGGGAATTTAGGTGATTCTCAAAAAAAATTCTAAAATAAAAAATGTGTGGTAAAATGATGTGAGTATATGTGAAGGTTCCGCAACTCATTATGGAGGTCCTCATAATGTTTTTTAAGAAAATAATTAGGGTTTTTCGGACACTATATCCATGGGCTAATACATACAAAAATTGGAGAAATTGTTCGATTCTTAAAAAAATGTGTAAATGCACAAATGGGCGTTAAAAATAATTTGAGTATACGTGAAGGTTCCCAATTTATCATAGAGGTCCTCATAATGTTTTCAAAATTTTTTTTGGGTGCTGTAGGTGTTAGATCCCGGGTTAATACACACGAAAAATCATAAAATTTGGGTGTTTCTTAGAAAAAGGCTTGTAAATGTGGAAATGAGCGTTAAAAATGGTGAGACTATACTTGAAGGTTACCTAAATTTTTACGGAGGTCCTCATAAAGTTTTTTTATATAACAATTTATGGTGCTCCGAGGTGTCAGATCCTAGGGGTAAACACATGAAAAATTGGGAATTTGGGTGATTCCTAAAAATGTCTTTTAAATGCAAAATTGGGAGTTTAAAAAAAGGTGTGAGTATACATGAAGGTTCCAAAACTCATTAGAGAGGCACTCATAATTTATTATGAGAAAATGAATTTAGGTGTTTTGGGTACCAGATCCATGGATTTAGGCATTAAAACTACTTTTTGTGTACTTTAAGGTTCCCCAGCTCATTACAACGATCCTCAAAAAAAAATTGAGAAAAATATTTTATTGCTCTAGGTGCAGTCCATGGGCTATACTCGAGGAATTCGGGCAATTCTTAAGAAAATGATTTTTAATGTTGAAATAGGAGTTAGAAAATTGTATGAGAATTGTGAAGGTTCCCCAACTCATTATGGATTTCGTCATAAACTTTTTTTTTTTGAGAAAAAAGTTTTGGGTTATTTGGGCACCAGATCCATGGGCATATACACTCAAAAAAAATGGCAAAATTTGTGTGTTTCGAAAAAATGAGCTTGTAAATGATAAAATGGGCATTAAGAAAATGATGTGATTATACGTAGAGGTTCCCAACTCATTATGGAGGCTTGATGAGTCAGGGATTTTGACTTATTTGTGCTTAATATTAAAAGTTTTAGTGTCCTTAATGCCTATTTTATGCTCTAAACTATTAAATGGTAATTTATAGCAATGAAGGAAAAGGGAAAAGCAAGGACAGTACCAAGCGAAAGAAGTGAAAAAGCTGAAGAAATGCAAGGTTGATGTTCGCCAAAATCACTAGGTGATTCAACCGGTGTCTCTTTAGATTGAAATAAGTTACCACAAGCCATCTAATTGATAAAACCAATTGGGCAATAGAAAGTGTGAATTAGAGAAGCACCAACTTTATCTACGATGGAAACTAAGCCTGCCTAAAATTACATAGTAATTGGTGAAAAGGCAAACCAAAAAGGCGAGAAGAATGAGCACTTGGCGCATTACCGAACAAGTTGGCAAGCACGACCTCAATCACCTAATGTTACAACAAAGAAAAGGTAAAAGTCACACCAGGAAATTTAAAAAGGGAGCCTTCAGCGTGTTGCCGACCAGGTTGGAGATGCCTGACTTAGTTCACAGAGTGGTTCCGAAGCTGAGGATCTAGAAATGCAATTTAAAGGAAAAAAGGTAGTTCTAATGTTTTTGAGAGTTTCAATATTATCTAGTTATGGGTTTTTTGATTCCTAGCATTGCTCTGTGACTTCATGTGTAGAGATTTTGAGTTTATTTGATTTTGAATTCAAATAGAATTTGAAGAGTGATGGATTGTTACCGAAGATGATGGAACATAGTTCTTAACTATTTCTTGCTCTTTATCTTATGTGACTAAAATCTAGTTCTTGGGGTGTGATTATGTGATTGAATTCTTCAATTAGTGTACGGGTATTAGTATTTACTGATTTAATTGTTGATGTGAAGTGGGTTGAATTAGTAGTTGAGTTTTAATTGATGAATTATAATTGCAAATACAATTCTAGTTTACCATTCTAGAAATAGGTTTGGAGTTAAAATTATTAATTGATGATTGTAGTGATTAGGTTATTGTCGACTTAGCTTCAGAAAGTGGGTCTAAATTCAATCCTACTATTCTAGCTTGACAGAGAAAATTGATTGAGGTATTGGGCTGTTTTATGTGTTATGCTTGTCAAGGTTTCGAGTGAACTCGCTTGATTCGTAAGAGTTAATTGAGAAATGACTGATAGACCTAATGCCTAGCCTATCCACTAAGATTCAACAATTTCAAGTAAATAATAATCTCCCTTTTAGAAAAATTGGAATTCAATTGATCATACTCTTTTGGAGCGCTGTCTACTTATTTAGTCTTGATTGATCATAGTTGTTAATTGTTCACTCAAATCTTCTATTTGACATTAATCATCAACCCATTTCTATTGAATTTATTATTTAGAAAATAACTCCTTCTATGAATTATTAGATTACCATTTCACTTTTTAACCAAATTCATTACTATACCACTCCCTTTGGGATTGACCCTAACTCTTAGTTGGGTTTAAACTTTATTGCAACCGCTTACACTTGGAATAGGATGAACTGTAGTTGAGCGCTAACAAATATGACTCCGCTGTTGTGATTGATGTATAGAGTTCTTTTAGTAAAGTTAAGTTGTGAAATAATTGTGTTATATTTGCATAAACTTATTTTAATATTTTTGTGGCGATTGTTAACTAGGTGAAGAGATGAGTGTTAACGGGAGCAATACAAACTAACTTTGGCATACTCATTACATCAGTAACTTGCACAATGTAAATGAAGATCATTCGGGAAGTGTGGCTGCAATTCGATTGCTTTTACTTTTGGGCATGTGGTGTTTAATGTGAGTAGAAATACGTTGTAGATTGTGCAAATGAATGGTCTATTCAAAGGTCTAGTAACTAAGGATCCTGATAATCAAATCCGAAAAATTGTGCATGTATGTGGGCGATTTTCTTTCAAAAACATCACTCAAGAAAGCCAGTTCGAATTCGTTTGTTTCCCTTTTCCCTAATGGGGGAGAGAACAAATGGTTGGATCATATACCAAGGGATTCAATAACTTCAAGGGAGGAACTCACTAATGCATGTTTGTGTAAGGTTTCTCCCTCCCTCAAAGAAGGTGACATTGATAGATAATATTCAAAACATCATGTAAGTGAATGGTGAACCAATTCCTGATTCATGGTTAAGGTTTCAAAAATTTTTGCTCAAATGTAACACCCATAATTTTTAGCCTAGTTACTAAATTAGAACTTATCCTAGTCAGTGCTTTCTCCAAAATTCATCAATTTGAACCAAAAGAAGGTGAAAGAGTCGACCAACCCTTTCCAAGAACACAACAAAGTTTTCTTCTAGCCATGAAATCAAAATATTTCTCCGTGAAATTCGTCACCAAGTATGTGGGATTTAACTTGCTAGGTTAAATTATTCAAATATACATGCCTCAGTTAGAGTTTTTCATTATTAGTACACTCATGTTGCATTTTCAGTTAGCATTTTAGAATATCAATCTATCAAATTTATTTCTATTGTATAGTACCTTGTACATTCTGTTGAGAGTTGGCTTAATATAGAGCTAGACTAGGTCAAGTCCCTTCTGCAGGCATAATACTTAGTGATCACCCCATTATTGCCTCTATATACTTGTAAAGGTATATTGGGTTCTCTCGATCAGGCAAATACACCAGATTCTAGACTAGTTCATGTGGTTATATGTCAGTTATTAGTAGATCCCACACACTGATCATCGCGTATTGACTAGGTTATAAAATTTCACAATTTAGATTTAACATGTTATAGACTTTGTCACTACATTCAGTTAGTTCATATTCAATATATTCAGTACATTTATCATGTTCATATTATATCATTGCTTTGTTCCTTAGTTTAGTTATGTGTTTTTAAATCTTAATTCTATACTTGATACTCAGTACGAGAAAGTATTGACACATACTTTACGCTACATATTCTCATGATGTAAGTTCAGGTACTTGGTATTAAGACTATGCATAGATAGGCTCCCGATCTTAACTATTTTTGTGGTAAGTACTCATATTTGAAAGACAATTTACTTGTTTCAATATTTAGTCTTTTCGATTTAGTCTTTTGGTATTTCTAGATTTAGTTTGGGCATGCCCAAACATCTTTAGTCAGTTATAGGCTTTGTTTTAGACATAGATAGATTCAACTTTAGTGTTTGAGTTTAATTTGAGTAAGTTAAACTCTTTTTAGTTGTATATTTATATAATATTGGGTATTCCCCCGTATTTTCAGTTGATCTCATGTTGAAAGACTCCACGTATATTTCTTGTTTCAGTTTATTTTAGTATGCTTATGATATGCCAACAGGGTTAGCTTGGAGTCACTTTTGATCCTATGTCCCATGTTTTCGCCAATGTGTAGCCTTAGCAAAAGAAAAACCTTGTATTAGAGTATTAGATTTATGGTTCCCATGATTTTTGATAAATTGGACTAAGTAGAGTCCTATTCATAGGTGTGGAGTGCACCACATCCGATGACAGGGAGGCTACGAAGTGGCTTGGGGAAACTTCACTTTCTTGATATTTTTGTTGTTTCGTTAGTGTGATCTCTCTTTCTAATCCATCATTATGCCTTTTAAGATCATGCATCCTCATAAAGCTTACATAAGCAATGTAATGCCTTCAATGCCAACGCAACACCTTCAGTCCCAGATCAGTATGTTAGAATGTAGAGTATCAGAATTCTATGTAGTTTTTGGCGTAGAGAGTGACGAACCAAAACTATCTGCATATCCAATTCCTACTAACACTAAAGTTGAGTCAACTACAACTAAAGTTTGGGATTTTCTTAGGATGAATCCACCTGAGTTTCTAGGGTCACAGGTTGGTGAGGATTCCAATAACATCATTAAGGAGGTCAATAAAATGTTTGGAGTGATGCAAGTGACTGGTAATGACAGGGTAGAGGTTTCATCCTACCAGCTTAATGTATGTCATATCCTGTTTACTCAATGGAAAGAAAATAGGGGTACAAATGTAGTTCCTATCACTTAGGAGTGTTTTAGTGAGACTTTTCTAGATAGGTTCTTCTCAAGAGAGCTGAGAGAGGGAAACGCTAAGAAGTACATAAATTTGAGGAAAGTTAACTGTCTATTAAAGAGTACAAAATTAAGTTCACCCAACTCTCCAGGTATGTTCCTCACATGGTTGTTGATCCAAGGGCACAAATGAATAAGTTTATGGATGAAATGTCCGACTAACTTAAAATAGAATGAAGAAATGCTATGTTGTTAGAAAATATGAATATATCTAGACTTATGACCCATGCTCACAAGGTCTAGGATATACACTAAGGGAACATTCTAAGTATAATAAGAAGGCTAGGATAGACAACTATGAGCATTCTAAACAAAAATCGGATGGTGAAAATTGCTCTTAGTTCCAGCATATTCATCAGCTAGTGCTCCATCCTCCAGGTATTGACAAGATAAAAAATGTAGTATGTAGTGCATAAGGCTCTAAGTCTCATGGAAGTTGTTAAGATAATAGGACCTATCAAACTTCTCGTAAGTGTGTTAAGAATAATTCGGACGAGTGTCTGGAAGGAAAGGGAAGATTTCTTGGTAGTGGTTAGACTTGTCAGATGTTGAGATATTGTCCTTCTGCTAAACCTAGTCAAAGACAGAATAATTGTAGGGTTCATTGTGAAACTCCAGCGACCCTGACAGGTTACCCAACTCAAAAGGGTGTTTCATGTGGTACATCTGGTAGTTAGCGCCAGATAAGGTTGTATGCTCTTAAGTCTCACAAGGATAAGGAAGATTCTCCTAACGTGGTAACTGTTACATTATAAGACTTCATGATGTTTATTTTTTGTTAGATCTATGGGATACTCTTTAATTTTTAACTCCTTATATAGCAGTAAATATTGGTTTTAGTCTAGAAACTCTTTTAAATCCCTTCTCAGTCTCTACTCTAGTTGGTGACCTAGTTATAGCTAGACGGGTATACGAAAATTGCCCTCTCACAATATCTCAAAATTCACCTTAGCAGCTCTTGTAGAATTTGAAATTGTAGACTTCGATATCATTCTAGGTACAAATTGGTTACATTTCTATTATGTGTAAGTTTATTGTAGAACTAAGATCATTCATTTTAATTTTCAAGACAAATCAATCTTAGAATGGGAAGGTAGTTGCTAAACACCTATCGGTTAATTGATTTATTACCTTAAGGCTAGAAAATTTATTTCTAAGTGTTTTCTCTCTCATATAACTCGGGTTAAGGAATCATGCTTAAGAAACCCAACTCTAGAGTATGTTCAGTAGTTAGTGGTTTCTAGAAGTGTTTCCAGAAGATCAACTTGGATTTCCTCCCAAAAGGGAAATCGACTTCAAAATCCATCCTCTTCTTGATACCCAATACATTCTTGTTTCTCCTTACAAAATGCCTCCTTCTGAGCTTAAGCAATTGAAAGAGCAGTTAAGTGATCTTTTAGATATGGGATTCATTAGACCTAATGTTGGGCACCCGAGAAGATCAGAATCACCAGATACGAATGAACAATTACCAAAAAAGAATGAGATTCATTGGCCATTTGTTGACCGATATCCAGATGAATTGGACTAAAATTACCGGAAACAAAGGATCTAGTGTAACACTTTGAAAGTCAAAGACCTAATATAGATCCTAAAACAACTTTCTAGGGGTTTATATACTGTTTAAGACCTAAAATAATGTCTAAAAGTCATACAAGAATTTTTATACTAAGACGCCAAAGAACGTCCATGACGTCCGGAAGCTAGTCTAATTTAGCTAGTGAAATGCCCTTAGATATTGGAAAGGTTTAGGAGGTGTGTATGAGGTTTAAAATTTTTAAAATGAATTAATAGGTAACACCTAGTGTATAAAGTTAAAACTTCCAGGTAAGACCCCCCAAGGGTCACCCTAGGATTCCACGAAGGGACCCCAAACTTGGATTTGCAAGCTATCAATGCAGCAGCCAAAATACACATGGGTGAAACCTCTCTGCATCGCGGATTTAGGTGGATTTTGGTAAAAAACAAAAGTCACGGGTAAGTAGAGGACCTCACTGAAAAAAAAATTAGAAAATCATGCGGGAACAGCTCCGTGTCATGGACTTGTTCCCCGACAAAAATCATAAATTTGGAAGTCAAGTTTGACTTCATTAAAGGGTCAAGTTCAGTCAGGGTTCGTTTGGGTACTTCATTGGAGGTCTATGTATTTATTTTCAATCAGTTTTCCCTCACATTTACTCACTCGAATCAAATACCAAAATCAAAACCCAAAAGTTGTCACCTCTCTATATATTCTATCTCTATTCATCATCTATTGATGGAAGAACAAAGCTTGAAGAAGAAGACCAATTTCCCTATGATTTCACTTTAGTTTCATGTATTAATATTCATTAAAGTATGGGTTCTTCACACTTGGGATTCCTTTCCCCAAGAGGTTTTTTATAAATTGATTTCAAAATTACTCAATTCCTAGGGTTTTCCCATTCTAATGGACTTTCTTCTAAACATAAAATTGATAATTGATGTTTATTAATTGTGATTACTTATGACTAATTATTTTCAAATTGTTAGTTAATTGATTTTAATTTATTTAATTTCATGTGGAGCATATTTTTTCCCATATTCCCCAAATCTCGGATCTTTGTTTTGAATTGATGGGAATTGAAGTTCGTATTGATTCTTATTTTTGTGTTATCTATTCTTATTCATGTATGGATTGACTAGGGTAATGTATTGTTGGGATTGGATCAATTTTTTTAATTCATGATGAACCCTGATTCCCCTAACCCTAGGTTATGAATTGAAGTTAATTCGATAGTGATGATGCAATTGACCTAGTTCTTTTTGTTAATTAGTATTGACTGATATTACTACACTTATAGTTGGATGTAATTGGTTGGTTGATGGTAAGACTATAAAGATGGATATGAAGGATATTGAACAAGTCTTTATGATCCTAACCTTTATTTCAATTATCATGGCCTGTGATTAATGATGTAGTTCAATTGAAGCGTGATTTGTGAATAGCCTTAGTAGATGTTGGTAGGATGATTAATTGAAATTCCTTGACTATGTGTTTGTGAGATTATGTTTAAGATTAAATGATATAAGGTTGGTTATGGAGTACCTATGTTCCTTATTATGACATTATGATGATGTTATGATAATCTCACATGTGTGAACTCTAATGAAAGGACAATAATCATGCAACTCCTGTTGAGCTATGCTGATGCTTATATAAGGGACAGACCATATGACTTAAACTAAGTTATGATCATTAATAAAGGAATTAAAGATATTTCAAAAGGGACTATAGATTAGAACCGAGTGAACTTGTAGGTGAGGAGTGGTGCCTTCCCAAAAAGGGAAGGTAGGGTTCACCATTGTTCTCACGGGGTGGATAGTCTCATAGTCCAAAAAAGGGCATAGAGTGATGTTTCCATGACATCCGCCAAGCTCCATAAAGTATGTTGACACTATAGGAATACTAGCTAGTTGATCCACCTAGACGTTATGTTCATGATTGGTCCTTCTTTGGTCGATAGACCAATTTCCATTGGTGTAAGATTTTACAACACCAAATTCCACACATATCTCTTGTGGTATATGTTGCTTAAGGCAATTATTCCCGAATGTAAAATGAATTAATGGACTATACACTAACCAGGGTGACTTGAGAGGTTTGACTTAGACTTGGTAGGGTATGGGACTCTACCTATGCCTTGCACTAGTTTACCTTGAGGGAATCTTTCGGAGGTTGTTGTTGTGATGTCATAATGTATTATTTAAGAAAATGATGACTTTACATGTTGATGATTCTATATGTTGTTAGTTTCATTTAATAACATGATATTTGTCTATATTGATAAATGTGATGATGACTAATATTGATGCTATGTTATATTTGAGTTGGACGTTGCTCATGATCCTTTGTTTGGTTTGCTTGATTGAGTAAGGTTATGGGATTTACTTGTTCAATGCACTTGTTGCGTAAAAGATGGGTTGTAGGTAAGGGTCGTGATTATGTTATGATATTATGAACTCTTATATGTATTGACTTGTCTATACTTGATGATATTGGTCATATGTTGTATACGACCTTTTTGTAAGAGTTATGTGCTAATTGGTTTATATGGGTTCTTGCATATTCATAAGGCTTTTCAAAGTAAATCAGCATGTTTTGAATAAGGTCCTATTTAGCATGACTTCAAATTGTTTTATCTGCATATACTCATACTTAGTGAAAGTGTGTACTAACCCCATGTTTATGTTTACTACAAATTGTAGGGTCTGACCGTTGAGCTTAGTTGAAGGCATTGAAGACTAATTAGACATTTCCCAAGAATTTTGGTTTGTCCTCACCTTCTGAGGACAATGCCATTTTCAAGACACTAGTGTTTTTTTAGTTTTAATACTTCTATGTTATTTCCTTTTCATTGGAGACGCTTGTTGTAATAGCTATATGTGTCTTCTAACATTGATGTACGTTCTGTAGTCTTTGTCCGTCCATCATTACCCTATTTACCGACCAGAACCACAATTGACCAGCACGGTTCGAAGATGGACCTACGGAACGTGGGTCTTATCGTAGGTGGAAGTTAGCAGACAGTTAGGGGGAAATACAGTTGGGTGAATTTCAAATGATCATAAATTTTAGAACAAAATAAATTTGGTGTCACATGACCTACCAAAACATAGATAATTGAATTAGGTTTCCATAGCCACTAACCTTGCTAAAATTAGACCTCGGAGTAAAACGTTATTACTGTTTTAGTAAAGGCCTATCAAGCAAACCCAACCTATGGACCCAAACGATGGACTGTCCATTGAATGACGGCCCATCAGTCTAGGTCGTGGTCTGGTCTGACAATAATTAACTCAGGGGTGTTTTGGTCTTTTCCCACGTTGTTTAAACCCTGACATACATCGTTTTGACCATAAATCATCAGATTTTAGTTAGTTTAATACTAGAAACATAACTAAAAATTACCTAAGTCAAATCATTAATCAAAACATAGAAAATTAGAAGCAATAAAGGAGAAAAAGGTCAAGAACCATAGTTCAAGAATGCAACAAGGTTCCAGTAGTTCCAACCTCGAAATCTATGTGTTTCTCTATGAATTTCCTCATTAGGTATGTGGGATGTCACTAGTGGGTTCCTTTATCCATTGGATCCCTAGTTTTCAGTCAGTTATTGATTCTATTATCATGATTAAACCTAGGGTTTCTAGAAATTTGATAGAAATTCATGAATTTACTAAATATATGTTCATAATCAAATTGTAAAGTTATTATTAAGTTTATCGCATGAATTTTAGAATCCTAGTTTTGTATTTCATTAGTTCTTGAATTACACATGCTAGGTTAGATATTTCAGCTATTCAGTTATACATGCCTCAATTTTTAATGCATCATTATTAGCTTAAATGTTGCATTCTCAGTTTGCATTTTCAGTTTTAAGCGATCCAGTAAATACAGAAAATTAAGACGTAATTAGTTAACTATATAAATAAATGGTAGTAGCATAATACCCAAATGGACTTGGGTTCAGCCTACCCAATTAGTCCTAGAACTACTAGCCAAGTAGGTTGTAAGTCCCCCCTATGGTCAATCAATTTAGTGATCACGCCAACATGTCTTTATACCTTTGGAAGAGTATATTGGGTTCTCTTGATGGGGCGTATACATCGGACTCCAAATTTAGCTCATATGGTTCTATTATCGGTTATTAGTACCTCCTGCAGTTAAGTTAGACTGTCTTGCATCGACCATTTATCAGTATACTCAATATTCATTTTCATCATGTAATATATTTGTCATTGCATTCAGTTAGCTCAAAAATTTTGTATATCCTATTCAGATTATTATACTTACTTTTGTGCTTGTTCAGTTATGTTTTATTTAAGCTTTATTCTATCATACATGTTCAATGCCTATCAAGTACTGGTGCATACATGGGATACATCTTATCGTGATGTAGGTTCAGGTTCTCAACATCCGGATTACGCATAGATCGATTCCCGATCTTTAGTTCAGCTGATTCAGTGGTGAGTCCTTATTCTCCGAGGACATTATTCATTAGTTCTTCTAAGCATTTTAATCATTTAGTTTGATTTTTTTCTAGACTTAGCTGGGGCTTGTCCGAGTATTTCTAGTGTAGTTTAGAGGCTATTTTTAGACATAGTTAGTTTCAGCTTATTACTGATTTAATAACATTTTTGTATTAATCTCATTGATTTCATTTATCTCAGTTATAGAATATGGGTATTCCCCATCTTTTCAGTTTAAAAGTATCATTTTAGTTTCCGTGATAGTTTATATTCTTTAGTATGCTCATGATCATACCAGCAAGGTTATCTTGGGATCACTTGTGGTCTTAGGTTTGTGGCCGCATATCAGGGTTAGCTCGGGGCGTGATAGCTTTACATCCTCACACAAATAGTCAAGTAGAGTATACTATTAAAACAATTGAAGATATGCTTAGGGCTTGTATCATTGACTTCAAGGTTAGTTGGGATGAACACTTGCCTTTGGTTGAGTTCTGTTATAACAAAAGTTAACATTCCTCAATATCTATGACTCATTTTAATGTTTTATATCGTAGGAGGTGTAGATCTGCTATTGGATGGTATGAGGTTCGTGAGTCTTCGCTTCTTTGTCCCGACTTCATCTATAAGACCTTAGATAAAGCTCATATCATAAGGAACTATTTGCATACAACCTATAGTCGGCAAAAGTCTTATGCCAATCATAGGAGAAGGGACTTAGAATTTGAAGAAGGTGATAAGGTGTATTTGAGAATTTTCCTGAAGGAGTGGTAAGATTTGGCAAGAAGGGGAAGTTAAGTCCACGTTATGTCGGTCCTTATGAAATCTTGCAAAGGGTTGGAAAGGTTGAATATGAGTTGAGCTTACCTAGTGATCTCTCTTCTATGTATCCGGTTTTCCATGTATCCATTCTTAATACGTGCATTGGTAACCCTGAGTCAATTCTTCCTATTGAAGGTCTTAGAGTAAGAGAGAACCTCTCCTATGAAGAACTTTTGGTTAAAATCTTTGATCATCAAATGAAGAGGTTGAGGAACAAGGAGGTGGCCTCCGTAAAAGTGTTATGGAGAAATCACCTAGTTGAGGGAGCAACGTGGGAGGCCGAAGATAACATGAAGCCTCATTATTCTCATCTCTTTGCTAGTTATTCCAATTAAAAATGAACAATAATGAGTTGATTTCGATTTGACTTATTTTGCAATGTTATGCATGTTTATGGCAAAAGAGTTTATACTAAAATGAACTATCATGGAAAAAATGTTCTTTTTCTTTAATTGAACTATTTTGTGTATTTGGTATATTCTCACTTTCATGAAGTGATATTGAGAATTTTGATATGTTGAGAAAGGATCTTTGGCATAATTGACTCTTTGAATATATGTTTAACTCATGTTGTTGTGTGAGAAGGAAGTTCCTCATGTTGTGTCGTTGAGCCTTATAAGTGAAAGTTGATGCTTTGAGTCATTTGTATAAATGTCATAATTATGTGTCGAATGGAGTTGTGAAACACTAATTGAGTGGTAACTCGTGTTAAGTCTATCATTTGCTCCCAAAGTATTTTAATGTCATTCGGGGACAAATGTTCCAAACGGGGGGATAATGTAACACTCCAAAAGTCCAAGACCTAATCTATATCCTGTCTAGTGATTTAGATACTGTTTTGATACCTATGATATTTTTTATAAGTCATCGGAAAAGTTTTAGAGCCAAGACGTCAATGAACATCCATGACGTTCGGAAGCTAGTCTAATTTAACTAGTCAAACACCCTTCTGTATCGAAAAGGTTTAGGAGGGGTGTATGAGGTCTAAAACTTATAAAATTACTTTAAATATGTAAAACCTAGTATATAGAGTGAAAAAGTATAGGTTAGCCCCCCCCAAGGGTCTCCCTAGGGGTCAATGAAGGGACCCCGAACATGGCTGGGCAAGCTGCAAAGATAGCACCAAAAATACACATGGGTGAAACGCCTCCGCATCGCGGACCAAAGTGGATTTTTTCCAAAACTCAAGTCTGCGTCGCAGATAGGTAATAGATTCACTGTCTCGAAAAATAAATTAGAGAATCATGCGAGAACTACTCCACGTCGTAGACTTGTTCCCCGACAAAAAGCTGAAATTTGGAATTCAAGTTTGACTTCAATAAAGGATCAACTTAAGTGAGGGTTCGTTTGGGTACTTCATTGGAGTTCAATGTATTGATTTCCAATCACTTTTCCCTCACATTTACTAACTCTAATTAAATCCCCAAATCAAAACCCAAAAGTTGTCACCTCTATCTAGATTCTATCTCTATTCATCATCCATTAAAGGAAGAACAAAGCCTGAAGAAGAAGACCAATTTCTCTAGGATTTTACTTCAATTTCATGGATTAATATTCATTAAGGTATGAGCTCTTCACTTTTGGTATTCTTTTCCCCAAGAGTTCTTTTACAAATTGATTTCAAAATTACTCAATTCTAAGGGTTTTCGAATTATAATGGATTTTATTCTAAACTTCAAATTGAAAATTGATCTTTATAAATTGTGATTACTTATGATTAATTATTTTCAAATTGTTAGTTAATTGATGTTAATTTATTTAATTTCATGTTGATCATCTTCCTTTCCCCTACTCCCCAAATCTTGGATCTTGGTTATTAATTGTTAGAATTGAACTATGTATTAACTATTAGACTTGTTTTATCCATCCTAATTTATGTATGTATTGGATAGGATAATATATTGTTCGGGTTGGATCAAATTCTTGGTGAATTCAAGATGAACCCTAATTCCCCTAACCCAAGGTTATGAATTGATGTTAATTGGATATTGATAATGCAATTGACCTAGTTCTTGTGTTAATTACTATTGATTGAGGTTACTACACCAATTGTTGGATGTAATTTTGTTGGTTGATGGTAAGACTGTGAAGATGTCTATTGAAGGATACTGAGTAATTCTTTATGATCCTAACCTTTACTTCAATTATGATGGCTCGTGATTGACGATGTAGTTCAATTGAAGCATGATTTGTGATTATCATAAGTAGGTGTTGGTACGATGATGAATTAAAATGTCTCTACTATGTGATTGTGAGATTATGTTAAATATAAAATGATATAAGGTTTATCATAAAATACCTATGTGCCTTATTATGACATGATGATGATGTTATGCTAATCCCACATGTGTGAATCGTAATGAAAGGACAATAATTATGCAATTCCTATTAAGCAATGATGATGGTTATATAAGGGATAGACTCTATGACATAAACTAAGCTATCATCATTAATAAAGGCATTAAAGACATTTCAAACGGAATAGCTTAGCACCCAGTGAACTTGTAGGTAGGGGGTGACGCCTTCCAAAAAAAGGAAGTTAGGATTCACCATGGTTCTCACGGGGTGGACAGCCTCATAGTACAAAAAGGCCATAGAGTGATGTTTCCTTGAAAGTCCCAAGCTCTATAAACTATGTTTCCACCATAGGAATACAAGCTAGTGGATTCACCTAGATACTATGTTCATGTTTGGTCCTACTTTGGCCCGTAGACCACCTTTCATCACTGTAATGTTTTACAACACGGGTTCCACACTGATAATTTGTAGTCTATGTCGGTTAAGGCAAGTATTCCCAAAAGTAAAATTAAGTAATTGAATATAGACAATCTAAGGTGACTTGAGAGGTTTTACTTAGCCTAGGTAGGGCTATGGTTCTCTACCTATGTCTTGCACTAGTTTTTCTTGAGGGAATCCTTAGGAGGTTGATCTTGTATTCTTATAATGTATAAGCTAAGAATATGATGACATTACATGTTCATGATCCTATATGTTTTTCGTTTCATTTAAGAACATGTTATTGGTCTATATTTCTAAATATGATGATGACTACTATTGATGCTCTGTTATATTGAGTTGTACTTTGCTTATGATCCTTTGTTTGGTTTGCTTTATTGAGTAATGTTATGGGGATTTACTTGTTCATTGCACTTTTAAGCTAAATGATGGATTGTGGGTAAGGGTCTTGATTATGTTATGATATTATGAACTCTTATATGTATTGACTTGTATATACTTGATGATGTTGGTCTGGTGTTGTATATGGCTTTTACTTAAGAGATATGTGCTAATTGTTTTATATGGGATCTTGGATGTGCATAAGGCTTTTCAAAGTAAATTAGCATGTTTTGAACAAAAGTCCTCTTTAGCATGATTTCAAATTGTTTTATGTGCATATACTCATACTTAGTACAAGTGTGTAGTAATCCCATGTTTATGTTTACTAAAAATTATAGGGTCCGGCCGTTGAGCTTAGTTGAACGACATTGAAGACTACTTGAACATTTCCCAAGTGTTTTGATTGATTCTCACCTTTCAAGGACGATTATTATTTGACCTCCTTTGTCTCCCTCACCGAACCAAACAAGAAGCTCCACCAACAACATCCATGTTGGAATCCTGTCAAACCATCGCGAGCCAAAACCTCTCCTTCTTCGACCACCAAAGACCCTCGTTCACTCAACCGCTGAACCACCCGTAGCCAGCTGCACCGACCAAATCACTCCATAAAACCCCAAACCGAAACCCCTCACTTGTTTATCACCTTTTCTAGAGGACATTACAACAAGAGAACAAATCCTAAGCAAGCATAAATACATAAGTACTATAAATACGAAATTCTAATCAACTTAGTATTTCTACTCCAACTAGAAATTATTATTTCAAACATTCTCCGATAATTTAAAGTTGTATTTTACTTGTCTTTTTCTTCTTGTCATTGTTGTTGTATTGGAGTATTTCTCTTCAATCTTCAACAATTGGAGTACTTCTCTTAAGTCTTTTGATGGTTAGAGTACTTCTCTTCAATCTCAATTGATGGACCACTTCTCTTCGGTTTTTATTTTTTTTTCTAGCTTGTGTTGGAGCACATTCTATCTGATTTCCAAGTGTTTGAGAACACTCTCTGTATCATAATTGGTTTTCTTGGTTGTGTTGGAGAACTTCTCTATAATTTTCAAGTATTGTAACATTTTCTCTCCAACAAACGATATCTTTTCTCTTAGTTGTGTTGAAGCACTTCTCTTCAACATATGTTGTTGATGTGCGTCTCCCCAACACCCTTTTTTTTTGGTGTTGGAGTACATTCTCCAATTATCATTGATGCCCTTTCCATCAACTCCTTTTCTTCTGTGTTTTCATTTTAGTTTTTGGTGTTGAAGCACTCTCTCTCCAACTCTCTTTGATGCCCTTTCCATCAAATCCTTTTCTTTTTATGTTTTTGTTTTTGTTTTGGGTGTTGGAACACCTGTATTCAAATCTCGTTGATGCCCTTCCCAACATATTTTTTCTTTTTGTTTTTATTTTTTAAAAATATTTTTTATGGTGCTGGATCACTTTCTCTCGAAATTCTAGTTATGTTCTATGAATCAACTTTTTTTTTTTACTCTCTCCAACTTTTAATTTAAAGAAGGGCGTTTTCTATTATCACATTTTTCATGCATATATAATTCGCGCAACGTTTGTCACCATAATCAATGGCCAGACATGCAACATATATTGGTCATAGCCGCCTGCCGGCATGGGAAACTCTTATATCTTTTACTAGATTCGTGCAAGCTCCAGTAACAAACTGAAGGATAAATATTATTTATCAACTCAAAGTTCTTGAATCTTAATTCAAGTTTTATCTATTATGAATAATCCTATATAATGAAAATAACTAGTAACATTACTATTTGTAAAAAAAATTAAATTAGGCATAGGACTCACTCTAACTACCAAATAAAAATGAAGCATAAATAAGTAAATCTCATAATCCTGATCAACGTAAGATTCCTACTCAGAGTTTGATTTATTATTTTCCAACCTCCATTTTTTCCCTTATAGAATAAAATGCTCCACTAGCAATAGCCATACTAGAATATGTCCAATCCATTGGTAGTCAAACCCTCACCTTCTCCGACAATCAAACAACCTTGTGTACCACTGGATAACCACCAGTTGCCTGCTACAACTACCAAAACACGCCAATAAACCTCAACCCAAAACCCCCATTTGTTTTTTGCCTTTTCCAGCGAAACCGCAAGAATAAAGAAAACAATTAACCAAGGAAATTCCCGAATGATCCACCAAAATACTTCGAAAAAAACTTTGAACATCTTTGTAAGACAACAAAGTTTAAGAACATTTTCACAACTAGAAAATTAAAACTAGTAGCGAAACTAGAATCAGAAACATATTTTTAAAAAAATATACGAAATATTTTTCTTAAAGAAGAATTATTTATAATATGTATCTAAAGAATCTTACTGATTCCAACAAATTTTGCAGAAACACGAAGTTATCAAGTTTAATGAACCAATGAAGAACAAAAGAATAAAATAACTGAAATTAATTTACAAATCTAAAATCTATATAACACGTACCAGAATCTGGAAAATTTTTAACAGAAAAAAGATCAAGTCCACTGAAGACACAGTGTCCCCTTAAGGAATTTATTCCCCTCTAGTATCAAAGGTTTGATTTGGAATATGACCTCTCAGGGTAAAATAATCTCAATCACTAGAGTATAAATACCAAAAAATCCGGTGTCAGCGAACCACTTAATGGCAGTAAAGTACACTGAGAATACTAGATTTAGTAGTTGAAGAAGTCCATGAATTTTATATTAAAATGAGGGAAAATCCCTCAATTTATAGAAAACAGAGGGTAGTGCGAAAATATTTTTATTATGCCTTACCGGAAAGGTCACAAATCTTTCGAAAAGTCACAATCTTTTCAAAAGGTCGTCATCTTTCATAAAAGTCACAACTTTTCATAAAAGTCACAACATTTCATAAAAGTCACAAATCTTCATAAAATTCGCAACTCTTCATTTTTTATTCACACCTTTTTTAAAACCCAACAATTGTTTGTATAAGAAACTAGTGGCGGACCCAGGATTTTCAATAAGGGGTTCCAGAATTTATAAAAATAAATACACGGAGTAGCCGAAAGGAGTTTGACATGTACTATATATACATAAAATATTATCTTAACCATGTATAAATATTATAATTTTCCGTCGAAGTAGGTTCGGATGAACCCCCTGTACCAAGGTGGCTCCGCCCCTGCGTGAAACCCAAATCTGATGAATGGAACCAATACAAATGGTGTTCAGTCCCCATCCCCTTTTTCATTTTAACGATTTTAATTCTCTTGTTTTATAGACATTCCGGCCAACTCCAATGAAGTAGAAGACACAGGAACCCAATGAATCAGAAGCTCCCAACTGCAGCAACAGATACAAACCAACAATTCCATAGTAGACGAAGGTTTATCTTCTCCATTGAGATTCTTCGTTTACTGTGTAATTTTTTTTTACTCTGTTTTATTCCATTTATTATACGCTGCTAGTTTCACTTAGTCTTAATTTTTTTAATAACTTTTGAGTATAGGTTCGGTTGTTAATATCCACGTACATGTGATTTTAATTATTTGTTTTTTCACCTTTGTTACTTTTTATTTATTATTAGTAGTAGTATTTCTTTTTATTCTTTCTTATTGTTATTGTGCTCTATTTTGTATTTGACTT
Organism: Solanum peruvianum; assembly: GCA_027705065.1. Taxonomy (NCBI): domain Eukaryota; kingdom Viridiplantae; phylum Streptophyta; class Magnoliopsida; order Solanales; family Solanaceae; genus Solanum; species Solanum peruvianum. The sequence goes on along the minus strand of JAKWJD010001766.1, from coordinate 22,720,292 downwards.
TTTTTTTTAAAAAACTTTTTTGTATATATCATGTTTATTTATTAATTCCGTACTGACTTGAGTTTATTTTATTTAATAGTTGTTGATTTTTTTTTTGTAGTTCATTTTTTTTCTGATTTATTTACATTTTTCTCATACACTCTTAAGAATTATGTTTTATTGAAAATATAATATCATAAAACATATATAAACTAATACTTAAAATTTATCAGTCATCAAGACTAAAACACTATATCATCTTAAATACAACATTACGCACTAAAAAACATTAATAAACTAAGAAATGATCATCATAGCATCTTATCATTTATCCTTAAATTAATCTCTTAAATTTGTTTTTATAATTAATTCTTTTACTTCTACGAAGTGCTGCTATTTCATATTTTTGGAGAATGAAATGAACATCAACCATAAATGTGCAAATATTATAGTTCTAACGTGCATAAAAGTTCAGCTCTACCTTTTGCTTTAATTATATCATTGTAAAGTTTCCCATTTAAATATTGTAACGACCTGTTTAGTCGTTTTGAGCAGCAGATTTTATTTCTGAAAAAACTGGCTGATGCGACGGACCCCACGACGGACCGTCATGGGCATGACGGACCGTCGAGGGTGTCTCGTTCCAAAACACTTAGAATTCTGAAATTTGGGTACTGAAATCGACTCTCTGAACTTCGTGACAGACTTGCAGGACGGACCGTCGTGGGCACGACGGACCGTCACAGACTCTTCGAGGAAATTGAGTCTCTGAACTTTGCGACGACCTGCAGGACGGACCATCGCAGGCATGACAGGCCTTCACAGGTTGCGTAATCCCAGTCTGGATCGGATTTCTGGTTAAGTTTTAAAGGGGCGTTTTGGACTATTCCTACTATAATTATAATTCGTGGTTAATATTAATCACTCAATTTCTTGGGGTTAAAAGAGGTAACCTTGAGTTAATTAGTGGGTCCTTATTGTCATCTTTTATACTTAATTATATGCTAATTAGGGTAAAGAAAGAGGGTTTGAATAAAAAAATCGAAATAACAAACAAGAAAGATAGAGAGAGAGAGGATCGATCGAGAGGGAGAAACGAGAAGAATAGAACAAAGCTTTGGGAAATTGCTTGCTTGATCAAAATTCTTCGGTGGAGACGGTTATGGTTTTGATACTATTCGAGTAACTCTTAATAGCGAATGATATGTATTGGTAGTATTGTAAACCCTTCTATATGCTTAATTGTATGCTTGCATGAATGTGATTATATGATTGTGATAAAATAAGCATGATGAAGCTATTGAATCCTAAATCTTGAAGAAACCCTAATCTACTTTGTTAATGATGATGCCTTAGTATAAAAGAAGGCTTGGTGAACTAAAGTAATGAGATTGATGATGCCTTGGTATAAGAGAATGATTGATGAATTGATAGAATGAGATTAGTGGATCGGAGTGTCACGTTCCGACACATAGAATTAAAGATCGTTGTCACGAACCGACACTGTAGAATTAGGGGATCGGAGTGTCACTTTCCGACACTATAATTAAGGGATCGGGTGTCACGAACCGACACGTAGAAGTAGGGGATCGAGTGTCACGTACTGACACATAGTATTAGGGGATCGGGTGTCACGAACCGACACGTATAAGTAGGGGATCGGAGTGTCATGTACCGACACATAGTAGTAGGGGAGCGGAGTGTCACGTACCGACACAGAGAAGAAAGATAATGAATCTTGAAAGATGTTAATATACTCAATCTAATGAACCTAATTCCCAAATGAGTATGGTATTGAGGCTTGAGTCCCTGGATGAACTTGGTAGTACTTATTGATGATTATAGTACTTGTTGTTGCTACATGTTGAGTATTATAGTTGATTTATGATATTAACTGATATATACTGTTTACTATTTTGAGTTGGCCCCGATGATACCTACTGAGTACTTGTGTTGTGTACTGACCCCTACTTGTATGTTTTTCTTCTTTGTATTTGTTGGAGTGCAACAACGTACCGTCGTCTTCAACTCAACCGCATCTCTAGCCGTCTTCATTCCACAGGGATTCAGGGTGAGCTAAATGCTTCTAGCTTGGACTGGATCTTCTTCTTCAAGTCTTGATGCCTTGAACTTCCGGCATGGACTAGCTTTTTAACTTATTTTCGCTTTCTTAGATACTCTTAGTTTAGTAATTGAGGATAGATGTTCTTGTGATGATGACTTCCAGATTTTGGGGATAATAATAGTTATTGAATTGATTTTTTATTAATGAGTTTAAGTCTTCCGCATTACTTTCAGTTGATATTATATTGAAATGTTGGGGTTTAGATTGGTTGGTTCGCTCACGTAGTAGGTTAAGTGTGGATGCCAGTCGCGGCTCGGTTTTGGGTCGTGACAAACTTGGTATCAGAGCATTAGGTTCGTTGGTCTCATCACACAAGAACGAGTCTAGTAGAGTCTTAAGGAACGGTAGGGGGACGCCTTTACTTTTCTTTGAGAGGCTATAAGACTTTAGGAAATTCCATTCTTTCATTCTTTCTTTCGTGCTATTACTTGGATCCAATTTGTATCTAGGTGATACAAATTGGTATCTGACCACATCTTCACTCTATTCGCAGATGGTTAGAACTAGAGCAACGACACGCCAACACCAACACCCGGCAAGACAAGATGCGTCTGAGCAAGCCACTGGGGCTGTAGCTCGAAGAGGAGTAGTGGGCAAAGGCCGTGGAAGAGGTCGTGGGAGGAAGTCCTCTAGAGGAAGAGGACAAGCATCTAGCCCATCTGGTACTAGGGCGGTGACTCCTCCACCGACTGAGGAAGTTATAAGAGAGGGTGAGGAAGGGAAGAATGAACAAGTGCAGAATGAGGAATTGCCAGCCCAACCTACCCCATAGATGATCAATCAAGTTCTTGCTTATCTTAGCGGGTTATCTGATCAGGGCCAGACACCTCCAGTGTTTTCCTGCACCAGCACCTCAGGTTCCGGAGGTACAACATGCAGCTACTGTGGCTCCCCGCATGATGCCTCATTGGAAATAGGCACGTTTCCTCGCTGACTACAGGGCCTATAATGACAACGATCAGCATGAACTTTTCAGTAAGTTCTTGAAATTGAGACCTCCAGTCTTCAAGGGTGCTGAATCTGAGGATGCCTATGATTTTCTGGTTGATTGTCATGAGCTACTACACAAGATGGTTATAGTAGAACTGTTTGGTGTTGAGTTCGTGAGTTATCAGTTTCAAGGAAACGCCAAAATGTGGTGGCGGTCACATGTTTAGTGTCAACCAACAGAGGCACCACCTATGACTTGGGCATCATTCTCTAGCTTGTTTATGGAGAAGTATATCCCCCGGACCTTGAGGGATAGGAAAAGAGATGAGTTCTTGAGCCTAGAGCAAGGTAGGAATGTCGGTTAATGCATATGAGGCTAGTTTCGTCGTGCATTATCCAGGTATGCCACCCAACTTTGTTTCAGTCCACAAGAGCGGATTTGCCGTTTTTGAAGGGGTTGAGGTCAGAATTGTGGATTTTGGCTTACAGGTAGCGGCTATGGCAAAATCCTTCCAAGAAGTGGTAGACTTCGTGATAGAGGTGGAAGGAGTGAAGCCAGATGACTTCACCACGACATCGACATCAAAAAGGTTTCGAAAGGGAGGTGAGTTTAATGGTTCTTACTCCACAGGACAAGGCTCAATTTGTTACTCAGTCCGACCAATTCAGTCTTCACTACAGACTGTAGTTGGGGGTCCACCTCAGACCGGTCAACAATTCTCTGAGAGACCTTTGCTTGACTCTAGAGAGTGTTATGGATGTGGGGAGACTAGGCATATTAGGAGGAATTGTCCGAAACAGAGTTATAGACCCCCAATAGCTAGAGGTAGAGGTAGTCATGGTAGAGGCCGTTATTCTGGAGGACGTGGTGGTCGAGGTAATGGTGGTCACCAAAACAGCCGGGGTGATGGGCAAACTGGAGCCACTACAAAACAACATTGTAGGGGCAACAGACAGACAAGTAATGGGGCCCATTGTTACGCTTTCCCTGGGAGATCTGAAGCGGAGACATCTGATACGGTCATCACAGGTAATCTTTCGGTTTGTGATTGCATTGCTTCTGTATTGTTTGATCCTGGATCCACATTTTCTTATGTATCTTCTTCATTTGCTACTGGTCTTAATTTACCTTGTGAATTACATGACATGCCTATTCGTGTTTCTACTACTGGGTGGTGAGTCTGTAATTGTTGAAAAAGTATATAGGTCGTTTTGGTGACTTTTGTGGGGAGCAACACTTATGTAGATTTGGTTATCTTAGAAATGGTTGATTTTGATGTATTTCTGGGTATGACTTGGCTTTCTCCAACTTTTGCAATCTTGGATTGTAATGCTAAAACCGTGACGTTAGCCAAGCCTGGGACAGATCAGTTAGTGTGGGAGGGCGACTACACATCCACTCCGGTTCATATCATCTCCTTTCTTCATGCTAAGAAAATGGTTAGCAAAGGGTGTTTAGCTTTCTTGGCACATCTCAGGGATGACACTACCCAAGTACCTTCAATTGAGTCGGTTCCGGTAGTCCGTGAGTTTCTGGATGTGTTCCCTGCAGATCTTCCTGGTATACCACCGGATAGAGATATTGATTTTTGCATTGATTTGGAACCGGGTACTCGCCCCATTTCTATACCCCCTTATAGAATGGCTCCCATGGAGTTAAGAGAGTTAAAGGCCCAACTTCAAGAGTTGTTGAGCAAAGGTTTCATTAGACCAAGTGCATCTCCTTGGGGTGCTCCGGTATTATTTGTGAAGAAGAAGGATGGGACTTTTCGGATGTGCATAGACTACCGGCAGTTGAACAAGGTAACTATCAAGAACAAGTATCCCATTCCTCGCATTGATGACTTGTTCGATCAGTTACAAGGTGCTTGTGTCTTCTCTAAAATTGACTTGAGATCCGGTTATCATCAATTGAAAATACGGGCAATGGATGTGCCAAAGACTGCTTTTCGAACCAGGTATGGGCATTACGAATTTGTAGTGATGTCTTTTGGTCTTACGAATGCCCCTGCTGCGTTCATGAGCTTGATGAACGGGATTTGTAAGCCATATCTGGATCTCTTTATGATCGTATTTATTGATGATATACTGATATACTCCAAGAGTAACAAGGAACATGAGGAGCATTTGAGAATGGTATTGGAGTTGTTGAGGAAGAAAAAGCTTTATGCCAAATTCTCCAAGTGTGAGTTTTGGCTAGATTCAGTGTCCTTCTTGGGGCACGTGGTTTCTAAGGATGAAGTGATGGTGGATCCTACTAAGATTGAGACAGTGAAGAATTGGGTAAGACCTACTAATGTGTCAGAAATAAGGAGCTTTGTTGGTTTAGCTAGCTATTACCGTCGATTTGTCAAGGGATTCTCTTCTATTGCTTCCCAATTGACGAACTTGACTAAGCAGAATGTTCCATTTGAATGGTCGGATAAATGTGAGGAAAGCTTTCAGAAACTCAAGACCTTGTTGACTACTGCACCAATTCTTACCTTGCCAGTAGAAGGTAAGAACTTCATCGTTTATTGTGATGCATCCTATTCTGGGTTGGGTGCAGTGCTAATGCAAGAGAAGAATGTGATTGCTTATGCTTCGAGGCAATTAAAGGTGCATGAACGTAACTATCCGACCCATGATTTGGAGTTGGCCGCGGTAGTATTTGCACTAAAGCAATGGAGACACTATTTGTATGGGGTTAAATGTGAAGTCTATACGGACCATCGTAGTTTACAGTATGTCTTTACTCAGAAGGATTTGAATTTGAGACAGAGGAGATGGATGGAACTACTGAAGGACTACGATATCACTATTCTGTATCATCCGGGAAAGGCTAATGTTGTGGCAGACGCCTTAAGTAGAAAGGCAGGAAGCATGGGAAGTCTAGCTTATTTGCAAGTTTCTAGACGCCCATTGGCTAGAGAAATCCAAAACCTGGCTAATGACTTTATGAGGCTAGAAGTAAATGAGAAGGGAGGATTTTTAGCTTGTGTGGAGGCGAGATCTTCTTTTCTTGACAAGATCAAGGGAAAACAGTTTGATGACGAGAAACTAGGCCGAATTCGGGATATGGTGTTGAGAGGAGAGGCTAAAGAGGCCATAATTGATGAGGAAGGTGTTTTGAGAATTAAGGGAAGGGTATGTGTGCCCCGTGCTGATGACTTGATCCACACTATTCTTACAGAGGCTCATAGTTCCGGATACTATATACATCCTGGTGCAACCAAGATGTACCGCGACCGAAAACAACACTTTTGGTGGAGTAGAATGAAGCGTGACATTGTAGATTTTGTTGCCAAATGTCCATATTGTCAACAAGTAAAGTATGAACACCAGAGGCCCGGAGGAACACTTCAGAGAATGCCCATTCCTGAATGGAAGTGGGAGAGAATTGCAATGGACTTCGTGGTTTGTCTTCCAAAGACATTGGGTAAGTTTGATTCCATTTGGGTAATTGTGGACAGATTAACTAAGTCCGCTCATTTCATTCCGGTCAAGGTGACCTACAATGCAGAGAAGTTAGCCAAAATATACATCTCAGAAATCGTTCAATTGCATGGAGTTCCACTTTCCATCATATCAGATAGAGGTACACAGTTTACTTCTAAGTTTTGGAGAACATTGCATGCGGAATTAGGTACTAGTTTGGACCTCAGTACTGCGTTTCACCCTCAGACTGATGGTCACTCTGAGCGGACGATTCAAGTGTTGGAGGATATGCTTCGTGCATGTGTGATAGAATTTGGTGGTCATTGGGATAACTTCTTACCCTTAGCGGAGTTTTCATAAAATAATAGCTATCACTCCAGCATTGACATGGCTCCATTTGAAGCATTGTATGGGAGGAGATGTAGGTCTCCCATTGGTTGGTTTGATGCATTTGAGGTTAGACCTTGGGGTACTGACCTTTTGAGGGATTCATTGGAGAGAGTGAAATCTATTCAAGAGAAGCTTTTAGCGGTACAAAGTAGGCAAAAGGAATATGCAGATCGACTGGTTAGAGACTTGGAGTTTATGGAGGGTGAGCAAGTCTTGCTGAAGGTTTCACCCATGAAAGGGGTGATGCGGTTTGGTAAAAGAGGTAAGCTAAGCCCAAGGTATATTGGACCATTTGAAGTACTTAAGCGAGTAGGAGAGGTGACTTATGAATTAGCCTTGCCTCCAGGGCTGTCTGGAGTGCATCCAGTATTCCATGTGTCCGTGTTGAAAAGATACCATGGGGATGGAAACTACATCATTCGTTGGGATTCGGTTCTGCTTGATGAGAATTTGACTTATGAGGAGGAACCTGTTGCTATTTTAGATAGAGAAGTTCGCAACTTGAGGTCGAGAGAAATTGCATCCATCAAAGTTCAATGGAAGAATCGACCAGTTGAAGAGGCCACTTGGGAGAAGGAGGCTGATATGCGAGAAAAATACCCACATCTGTTTACAGATTCAGGTACTCCCTTTCGCCCTTGTTTCTTTTCTTGTGATCGTTCGAGGACGAACGATGGGTAAATTGGTATCTATTGTAACGACCTGTTTAGTCGTTTTGAGCAGCACATTTTATTTCTGGAAAAACTGGCTGATGCGACGGACCCCACGACGGACCGTCATGGGCATGACGGACTGTCGAGGGTGTCTCGTTCCAAAACACTTAGAATTCTAAAATTTGGGTACTGAAATCGACTCTCTGAACTTCATGACGGACTTGCAAGACGGATCGTCGTGGGCACGACGGACCGTCACAAACTCTTCGAGGAAATTGAGTCTCTGAACTTTGCGACGACCTGCAGGACGGACCGTCGCAGGCACGATGGACCGTCACACGTTGCGTAATCCCAGTCTGGGTCGGATTTCTGGTTAAGTTTTAAAGGGGCGTTTTGGACTATTCCTACTATAATTATAAATTTCGTGGGTTAATATTAATAACTCAATTTCTTGGGGGTTAAAAGAGGTAACCTTGAGTTAATTAGTGGGTCATTATTGTCATCTTTTATACTTAATTATATGCTAATTAGGGTAAAAGAAAGAGGGTTTGAATAAGAAAAATAGAAAGAACAAGAAGAGAGAGAGAGGATCGATCGAGAGAGGAGAAACGAGAAGAAGAACAAAGCTTTGGGAAATTGCTTGCTTGATCAAAATTCTTCGGTGGAGGTAGGTTATGGTTTTGATACTATTCGTAGCAAACTCTTAATAGCGAATGATATGTATTGGTAGTATTGTAAACCCTTCTATATGCTTAATTGTTGCTTGCATGAATGTGATTTTATGATTGTGAGAAAATAAGCATGATGAAGCTATTGAATCCTAAATCTTGAAGAAACCCTAATCTACTTTGTTAATGATGATGCCTTAGTATAAAAGAAGGCTTGGTGAACTAAAGTAATGAGATTGATGATGCCTTGGTATAAGAGAAGGCTTGATGAATTGATAGAATGAGATTAGTGGATCGGAGTGTCACGTTCCGACACATAGAATTAAGGGATCGGGTGTCACGAACCGACACGTAGAATTAGGGGATCGGAGTGTCACGTTCCGACACATAGAATTAAGGGATCGGGTGTCACGAACCGACACGTAGAAGTAGGGGATCGGAGTGTCACGTACCGACACATAGTATTAGGGGATCGGGTGTCACAAAACGACACGTAGAAGTAGGGGATCGGAGTGTCACGTACCGACACATAGTAGTAGGGGAGAGGAGTGTCACGTACCGACACAAGAGGAAGAAAGATAATGAATCTTGAAAGATGTTAATATACTCAATCTAATGAACCTAATTCCCAAATGAGTATGGTATTGAGACTTGTGTCCTCATGGATGAACTTGGTAGTACTATTGATGATGATTATAGTACTTGTTGTTGCTACATGTTGAGTATTATAGTTGATTTATGATATTAACTGATATATACTGTTTTCTATTTGAGTTGGCCGATGATACCTACTCAGTACTTGTGTTGTGTACTGACCCCTACTTGTATGTTTCTTCTTTGTATTTGTGGAGTGCAGCAAACGTACTGTCGTCTTCAACTCAACCGCATCTCTAGCCAGTCTTCATTACACCGGGATTCAGGGTGAGCTAATGCTTCTAGATTGGACTGGATCTTCTTCTTCAAGTCTTGATGCCTTGAACTTCCGGCATGGACTAGCTTTTTACTTATTTTCGCTTTCTTAGATACTCTTAGTTTAGTAATTGAGGATAGATGTTCTTGTGATGATGACTTCCAGATTTTGGGGATAATAATAGTTATTGAATTGATTTTATTAATGAGTTTAAGTCTTACGCATTACTTTCTGTTGATATTATATTGAAATGTTGGGGTTTAGATTGTTTGGTTCGCTCACATAGTAGGTTAAGTGTGGGTGCCAATCGCGGCTCGGTTTTGGGTCATGACAAATATATCATAAGTAATTATTAAAATAAAAAATTAAAGGAAAAATGTATCATATTAGACAACAACATAACATATTCTATATACTGAAAGGGAAAAATATTACACAAAACTACTCAGTTTGTTTGTCTATTTTAAAAAATAACATACCAAAGTGATGTATTTTTTAAAAAACTATAGTTCTATTTCAATCACAGGGTCGAGAAAAACATCTATTACTTCAAAAAAAAATATTTAGAACTTTCAATAAAATCAAAATCCGTACGTACTTCATAACTGAATATTAACGATTAATTTGTCGTGTATTTATCTATATTTTTTAAATTTAATGAGTTTTAGTCTAGTCATGTTTCTCTATATCTTACACATCCTTAAACCCATGTCAAATGCTTATTAATTTTTGTGTTCGTTTCCTAATTTCATTTGCACATCAAAGGTGTGCTAAGGTTTATAAGGTCTTTATGGCCTTACAGTAGCGTGCAAAATTTGAATTTCATCTTCAAGAGATGGTAATATAGATCTTTAAGAATTTTTTATTGTACCTTCAATAATTTCAGTAAAGAGAACTTGCATACTCAATTGACATATGTTATTTAATTTCTACTAACAAATACTTGTAATAATAAGTTTACAAACAGTAAAGTTTAAAACATGTATTAAAAAATAACAATTAATAACATAACCATAAATTACTGGCTGTAAAAAATATACCAAGATCAGTAAGAGTAGAACTAAACATAGAGGAAATATTCGATTCCACTGAACGTACAATGACCCCTTAAGGAAATTATTCTCCACTATTACCTGCGGTTTATAGGATTACATACTCTCAACACTGAATAATTCTATTTACCAAAATGTTGATGCAACAATAATGGAATTAACTTCAATAATAATGGTATCAGTTAATTGTGCAGGCGAAGTGGAACTTTAGAATTTTCGTTTTTTTAAAATGAAAGTAAATTTTTCTCTTTATAGACAACAAAGTATAGTGTGAAAAAATATTTATTTTTTCTTAAAAAGTTATAACCTTCACAAAAATCATAACTCTTTGTAAAAGTTATGATCCTTCAAAAAGGTCATAACCTTTTATTAAAGTCGCAACTCTTCATTAAAGTCACAACATTTCATACAAGTTACAACTCTTGATAAAAATTATAACTTTTATTAAAGAGAAAGACTAGTTTTAAAAATAAATAAACTAAAAGGAATCTTTCTAGTGTGTGGTGGCGCCACATAGGTGGGCCTAATATACGTGTGTGTGTGTAATATATATATATATATATTATATATATATATATATTATATATATATATATATATATATTATATATATATATATATAATATATATATATATATATATATATATATATATATATATATATATATATATATATGATTATTGCTTAGTCTTACTCTTGGTTATATTAAATCAATTTTGAATTTGGAAATATTAAAAGTTAAAATGGACAGTGAAAAAAATCTCTTTGTCGATTTTAGAGGCCTCCCAAATTCAAAAGACGAAAATTTAGTGTAAGTTTGTATACCTTAATTGTTAAAATTTTCCGACGAAATTAACACAGATTTCCAAGGCCTACCGTGTTCATAAGTTGGGCTTATTTTTAAATTATTATTATTAAATTCATTAATTTTTATTCATATTTATTCATTACCAAATCTTTTACTAAGTTTCTTTATTGGTAACCCAAAGTTGCTTTCCGAGGAAGATACTCAAACTTCATTATTATGTATATTATTGATATTAGGCAAAGCTTAGGTCGTGTCACGACCCAATTCGGGGACGCGACTGGCACCCACATTTACCCTCCTATGTGAGCGAACCAACCCATCTAAACCTTAACATTTCAATATAATATCAACAGAAAATAATGCGGAAGACTTAAACTCATAAATAAAACAACTCAACTATTATAATATTCCCAAAATCTGGAAGTCATCATCACAAGAACATCTATGATCAATTACTAATCTAAACTATCTAAGAATGTCTAAGAAGCTAAAAATACATAAGAAACTAGTCCATGCCGGAAGTCAAGGCATCAAGACTTATAGAAGAAGATCCAGTCCAAGCTAGAAGCGTTAGCTCACCCTGAGATCCGGTATGACGAAATCTGGCCCGAATTACTGTTGTGTTGAAGTTGACGGAACGTTTGCTAAAACATAAAGGTAGGGGGTGAGTACAACCACACGTACTGAGTAGATATCATCGGCCAACTCAAAATAGAAGATAATATATATCAAGTTATATTATAAATCAACTATAAACTGAACATGTAGCAACAACAAGTATCATAATCGTCAATAACTACCATCAAGTTCATTCATGAGGGCTCAAGCCTCATTACCATACTCATTTGGGAATTAAGTTCATTATGTTGAGTATATTATCATCTTTTGAGATTCATTATCTTTCTTCCTCTTGTGTCGGTACGTGACACTCCGATCCCCTACCACTATGTGTCGGAACGTGACACTCCGATCCCCTATATGTGTCGGAACGTGACACTCCGATCCCCTATATGTGTCGGAACGTGACACTCCGATCCCCTATATGTGTCGGTACGTGACACTCCGATCCCCTATATCTACGTGTCGGTTCGTGACACCCGTCCCACTAATACTATGTGTCGGAACGTGACACTCCGATCCACTAATACTATGTGTCGGAACGTGACACTCCGATCCACTAAATTCATTCTATCCGTTCATCAAGCCTTCTCTATACCAAGGCATCATCAATCCCATTACTTTAATTCGTCAAGCCTTCTTTTATACCAAGGCATCATCATTAATACCATAGATTAAAGTTTCTTTCAAGATTTGGGATTCAAGGGTTTTCATCATGCTTGTTTTATCAAAATCACAAAATCAATTTCATACAAGCATACAATTAAGCATATAGACAGGTTTACAATATCATCAACACATATTATTCACTATTAAGAGTTCACTACGAGTATCGTAATATAAACCATATCCTACCTCCACCGAAGAATTGAATCAACAAGCTATCTTCTCAAAATCCTTGCTATCCTCTTCGTTTCTCTCTCTCTACTCGTTCGTTTCTCCTCTCTTTCTGTTCTTTTCTTTTGTTTTGTTTTATTCAAACCCTCCTTCCTTTTACCCTAATTAAAAGTATAATTAAGTGTAAAGGAGGACAATAAAACCCACTAATTAACTTAAGGTTACCCCTTTTTAACCCCCAAGTAATTAGACCTATTAATATTAACCCTCAATCTTTATAATTAAGGAAAGAATAGTCCAAAACGACCCCTAAAACGTGTAGAGGAATCCTATTTTGCCTGGGACTGCGCAACCTGTGACGGGCCGTCGTGCCTGCGACGGTCCGTCACGGTGGTCGTCGCAGCTCCCTCGAGCTCAAGTGGCCTGTGACGGCCCGTCACAGCCGTGACGGTCCGTCCTGTTCCTCCGTCATGACGGTCAAAAACTCGTTTCTTGCACCAAATTCTCAAAAGTTAAAGTGTTTTGCAACGGAACTCACGACGGTTCGTCGTGGATGTGACGGCACGTCCTGCAGGTCCGTCACAATTTACAGAGAGTCGATTTTCAGTACCCAATTTCAAAATTCTAAGTGCCATGGGACGACACCTCCTCGACGGGCCGTCGTGACCACGACGGTCCGTCGTTCCATCCGTCGTCCCAACCAGTTTTTCCAGAATTAAAATCTGTTGCTCAAAACGACTAAACAGGTCGTTACAATAGATACCAATTTACCCATCGTTCGTCCCCGAACGATCAAAAGAAGAAAAACAGTGGCGAAAAGGAGTACCTGAATCTGTAAACAGGTGTGGGTATTTTTCTTGCATATCGCCTCCTTCTCCCAAGTAGCCTCTTCAACCGGTCGATCCTTCCATTGGACCTTGATGGACGCAATTTCTCTCGACCTCAACTTGCGAACCTCTCTATCTAAAATAGCAACTGGTTCCTCTTCATAAGTCAAGTTTCCATCCACCAAACTGAATCCCAACGGATAATGTAGTTTCCATCTCCGTGGTATCTCTCAACATGGACACATGAAACACCGGATGCACTCCGGACAGCCCTGGGGGCAAGGATAATTCATAAGCCACCTCCCCTATTCTCTAAGCACTTCAAATGGTCCAATGTACCTTGGACTCAACTTACCCCTTTTTCCGAACCGCATCACCCCTTTCATGGGTGAAACCTTCAACAAGACTTGTTCACCTTCCATGAACTCCAAGTCTCTAACCTTTCGGTCTGCATACTCCTTTTGTCTACTTTGAGCCGCCAAAAGCTTTTCTTGAATAGCTTTCACCTTCTCCATAGAATCTCTCAACAGATCAGTCCCCCAAGGTATAACTTCAAAGGCATCAAACCAACCAATGGGAGATCTACACCTCCTCCCATACAATGCTTCAAATGGAGCCATGTCAATGCTGGAGTGATAGCTATTATTGTATGAAAACTCTGCTAAAGGTAAAAAGTTATCCCAATGGCCACCAAACTCTATCACACATGCACGAAGCATATCCTCCAACACTTGAATCGTTCGCTCAGACTGACCATCAGTCCGAGGGTGAAATGCCGTGCTAAGGTCCAACCTAGTACCTAATTCAACATGTAGTGTCCTCCAAAACTTAGAGGTAAAGTGCGTACCTCTATCCGATATGATGGAGAGTGGAACTCCATGCAACCGAACGATCTCTGAGATGTAGATTTTGGCCAACTTCTCTGCATTGTAGGTCACCTTGACCGGAATGAAGTGAGCAGACTTAGTTAACCTATCAACGATCACCCAAATAGAGTCATACTTACCCAATGTCTTTGGAAGACCAACCACGAAGTCCATCGCGATTCTCTCCCACTTCCATTCAGGAATGGGCATTCTCTGAAGTGTTCCTCCGGGCCTTTGGTGTTCATACTTTACTTGTTGACAATTTGGACATTTGGCCACAAACTCAACAATATCTCGCTTCATTCTACTCCACCAGAAGTGTTGCTTTAGGTCGCGGTACATCTTGGTTGCACCAGGATGTATAGAATATCCGGAACTATGAGCTTCTGTAAGAATAGTGGTGATTAAATCATCGATGCGGGGTACACATACTCTTCCCTTAATCCTCAAAATACCTTCCCCATCGATTATTGCTTCCTTGGCCTCTCCTTGCAACACTTTATCTCGAATTCGCCTTAGTTTCTCATCATCAAACTGTTTCCCCTTAATCTGATCAAGAAAAGAGGATTTTGCCTCTACACAAGCTAACAATCCTCCCTTCTCGTTTATTTCTAACCTCATAAGGTCATTAGCCAAAATCTGCACTTCTCTAGCCAATGGGCGTCTAGAAGCTTGCAAATGAGCTAGACTTCCCATGCTTCCGCCTTCCTACTCAAAGCATCTGCCACAACATTTGCTTTTCCCGGATGATACAAGATAGTGATGTCGTAGTCCTTCAGTGGTTCCATCCATCTCCTCTGTCTCAAGTTCAAGTCTTTCTGAGTGAATACATACTGTAGGCTACGATGGTCCGTGTAGACTTCACACTTAACCCCATACAAGTAGTGTCTCCATTGCTTTAGTGCAAATACTACCGCGGCCAATTCCAAATCATGAGTTGGATAGTTACGTTCATGCACTTTTAATTGTCTTGAAGCATAAGCGATCACGTTCTTCTCTTGCATTAGCACTGCACCCAAACCCGAATAGGATGCATCACAATAGACAATGAAGTTCTTACCCTCTACCGGTAAGGTAAGGATAGGCGCGGTAGTCAACAAAGTCTTGAGTTTCTGAAAGCTTTCCTCACACTCGTCCGACCATACAAATGGGACGTTTTGCTTAGTCATGTTCGTCAATTGGGAAGCAATAGAAGAGAATCCCTTGACGAATCGGCGGTAGTAACTAGCTAACCCAACAAAACTCCTTATTTCTGACACGTTTGTAGGTCTTACCCAATTCTTCACTGTCTCAATCTTGGATGGATCCACCATCACCCCATCCTTAGAAACCACGTGCCCCAAGAAGGACACTGAATCTAGCCAAAACTCACACTTGGAGAATTTCGCATAAAGCTTTTTCTTCCTCAACAACTCTAACACCATTTTCAAATGCTCCTCATGTTCCTTCTTACTTTTGGAGTATATCAGTATATCATCAATAAACACAATCACAAAGAGGTCCAAGTATGGCTTGAAATCCCGTTCATCAAGCTCATGAAGGCAGCAGGGGCATTCGTAAGACCAAATGACATTACCACAAATTCATAATGCCCATACCTAGTTCGAAAAGCAGTCTTTGGAACATCCGTTGCTCGTATTTTCAATTGGTGATAACCGGACCTCAAGTCAATCTTTGAGAAGACACAAGCACCTTGTAACTGATCGAACAAGTCATCAATGCGAGGAATGGGGTACTTGTTCTTAATAGTTACTTTGTTCAACTGTCGGTAATCTATGCACATTCGGAAACTCCCATCCTTCTTCTTTACAAATAGCACCGGAGCACCCCAAGGAGATGCACTTGGTCTAATGAAGCCTTTGCTCAACAACTCTTGAAGTTGTGCCTTTAACTCTCTTAATTCGGCGGGAGCCATTCTATACGGGGGTATAGAAATGGGGCGAGTACCGGGTTCAAGATCGAATACAGAAGTCAATATCCCTATCCGGGTGCATACCGGGAAGATCTGCAGGGAGCACATCCAAAAATTCACGGACTACCGAAACCGACTCAATTGAAGGTACTTGGGTAGTGTCATCCCTAAGATGGGCCAAGAAAGCTAAATAACCCTTACTAACCATCTTCTGGGCACGAATAAAGGAGATGATACGCACCGGATTGGAAGTGTAGTCACCCTCCCACACTAACGGATCTGCCCCAGGCTTGGCTAACGTTACCGTTTTAGCATTACAATCCAAAATCGCAAAGTTTGGAGAAAGCCAAGTCATACCCAGAATTACATCAAAGTCACCCATTTCTAAAATAACCAATCTACATAAGTGTTGCTCCCCACAAAATTCACCAAACAAGACCTATACACTTTTTCGACTATCACAGACTCACCCACCGGAGTAGAAACACGAATAGGCATGTCAAGTAATTCACAATGTAAATTTAGACCGTTAGCAAATGAGGAAGATACATATGAAAATGTGGAGCTAGGGTCGAATAATACAGATGCCATGCAATCACAAACCAAGAGATTACCTGTGATAACAGCATCAGACGCCTCCGCCTCAGACCTCCCAGGGAAAGCATAACAATGGGCCCCATTATTTGTCTGTCCGTTGCCCCTACCATGTTGTGTAGTAGTGGCTCCGTTTTGCCCATCACCTCTGCCGTTTTGGTGACCGCCATTACCTCGACCACCACGTCCTCCAGAAAAACGGCCTCTACCATGACCACCCCTACCTCTAGCTAGTGGGGCTCTGTAACTCTGTTTTGGACAATTCCTCCTAATATGTCCAATCTCCCCACATCCATAGCACTCTCTGGAATCGGGCATAGGTCTCTCAGAGTAGTGTTGACCGTTCTGAGGTGGACCCCCAACTACAGTCTGTAGTGAAGACTGTATTGGTCGAACTGAGTGACCTCCGGAGTTCTGTCCTCTAGAGTAGGAACCATTAAACTCACCTCCCCTTCGAAATCTCTTTGATGT
Organism: Solanum peruvianum; assembly: GCA_027705065.1. Lineage (NCBI taxonomy): Eukaryota > Viridiplantae > Streptophyta > Magnoliopsida > Solanales > Solanaceae > Solanum > Solanum peruvianum. Next base: position 22,703,235 of record JAKWJD010001766.1, on the reverse strand, counting down.
CGATGTCGTGGTGAAGTCATCTGGCTTCACTCCTTCCACCTCTATCACAAAGTCTACCACCTCTTGGAAGGATGTTGCTGTTGCCGCTATCTGTAAGGCTGAAATCCGCAATTCTGACCTCAACCCCTTCACAAAACGGCGGATCCGTTCTTGTGGACTGAAACAGAGTTGGGTGGCGTATCTGGATAGTGCGCGAAATTTAGCCTCGTATGCATTAACCGTCATTCTACCTTGCTCCAGACTCAAGAACTCATCCCTCTTTCTATCTCTCAAAGTCCTTGGGATATATTTCTCCATAAATAGGGTAGAGAATGATTCCCAAGTCATAGGTGGTGCCTCTGTTGGTTGACACTCAACATGTGAACGCCACCACATTTTGGCGTTACCTTGGAACTGATAGCTCACGAACTCGACACCAAACCTCTCTACTATCCCCATCTTGTGTAGTAGCTCATGACAATCAACCAGAAAATCATAAGCATCCTCAGATTCTGCACCCTTGAAGACTGGAGGTTTCAATTTCAAGAACTTACTAAAAAGTTCGTGTTGATCGTTTGTCATAATAGGCCCAGTAGTCAGACGTGGAAATGTGCCTATTCCCAATGTTGCATCCATGCGGGGAGCCATAGTAGCCGCATGTCGTATCTCTGAAACCGGAGATGTTGGTGCAGAAACCACTGGAGGTGCTTGACCCTGATCAGACAACCCGCTAAGATAAGCAAGTACTTGGTTGATCATCTCTGGGGTAGGTTGGGGTGGCATTTCCTCATTCTGCCCTTGTTCGGTTTCCCCTTCCTCACCCTCTCTTACTACATCCTCAGTCGGTGGAGGAGTCACCGCCCTAGTATCAGATGGGCTAGGGGCTCGTCCTCTTCCTCTAGAGGACGTCCTCCCACGACCTCTTCCACGACCTCTTGCCGCTGTTCCTCCTCGAGCCACAGCCCCAGTGGCTGGCTCAGTAGTTTCATGTCTTTCCGTTGTCGCTGCTGGTGCGGTCGTTGCTCTAGTTCTAACCATCTGCGAAATAGAGTGAAGATGGTCAGATACCAATTTGTATCACCTAGATACCAATTGGACTCAAGTAGTAGCACGAAAGAAAGAATGAAAGAATGGAATTTTCCTAAAGTCTTATAGCCTCTCAAGGAAAAGTAAAGGCGTCCCCCTACCGTTCCTTAAGACTCTACTAGACCTGTTCTTGTGTGATGAGACCAACGAACCTAATGCTCTGATACCAAGTCTGTCACGACCCAATTCGGGGACGCGACTGGCACCCACATTTACCCTCCTATGTGAGCGAACCGACCCATCTAAACCTTAACATTTCAATATAATATCAACAGAAAATAATGCGGAAGACTTAAACTCATAAATAAAACAATTCAACTATTATTAATATTCCCAAAATCTGGAAGTCATCATCACAAGAACATCTATGATCAAATTACTAATCTAAACTATCTAAGAATGTCTAAGAAGCTAAAAATACATAAGAAACTAGTCCATGCCGGAAGTCAAGGCATCAAGACTTATAGAAGAAGATCCAGTCCAAGCTAGAAGCGTTAGCTCACCCTGAGATCCGGTATGACGAAATCTGGCCCGAATTACTGTTGTGTTGAAGTTGACGGAACGTTTGCTGCATAACACAAATAACAAAGAGGAAAATATAAAGGTAGGGGGTGAGTACAACCACACGTACTGAGTAGATATCATCGGCCAACTCAAAATAGAAGATAATATATATCAAGTAATATTATAAATCAACTATAAACTCAACATGTAGCAACAACAAGTATCATAATCGTCAATAACTACCATCAAGTTCATTCATGAGGGCTCAAGCCTCATTACCATACTCATTTGGGAATTAAGTTCATTATGTTGAGTATATTATCATCTTTTGAGATTCATTATCTTTGTTCCTCTTGTGTCGGTACGTGACACTCCGATCCCCTACCACTATGTGTCGGAACGTGACACTCCGATCCCCTATATGTGTCGGAACGTGACACTCCGATCCCCTATATGTGTCGGAACGTGACACTCTGATCCCCTATATGTGTCGGTACGTGACACTCCGATCCCCTATATCTACGTGTCGGTTCGTGACACCCGTCCCACTAATACTATGTGTCGGAACGTGACACTCCGATCCACTAATACTATGTGTCGGAACGTGACACTCCGATCCACTAAATTCATTCTATCCGTTCATCAAGCCTTCTCTATACCAAGGCATCATCAATCCCATTACTTTAATTCGTCAAGCCTTCTTTTATACCAAGGCATCATCATTAATACCATAGATTAAAGTTTCTTTCAAGATTTGGGATTCAAGGGTTTTCATCATGCTTGTTTTATCAAAATCACAAAATCAATTTCATACAAGCATACAATTAAGCATATAGACAGGTTTACAATATCATCAACACATATTATTCACTATTAAGAGTTCACTACGAGTATCGTAATATAAACCATAACCTACCTCCACCGAAGAATTGAATCAACAAGCTATCTTCTCAAAATCCTTGCTATCCTCTTCGTTTCTCTCTCTCTACTCGTTCGTTTCTCCTCTCTTTCTGTTCTTTTCTTTTGTTTTGTTTTATTCAAACCCTCCTTCTTTTTACCCTAATTAAAAGTATAATTAAGTGTAAAGGAGGACAATAAAACCCACTAATTAACTTAAGGTTACCCCTTTTTAACCCCCAAGTAATTAGACCTATTAATATTAACCCTCAATCTTTATAATTAAGGAAAGAATAGTCCAAAACGACCCCTAAAACGTGTAGAGGAATCCTATTTTGCCTGGGACTGCGCAACCTGTGACGGGCCGTCGTGCCTGCGACGGTCCGTCACGGTGGTCGTCGCAGCTCCCTCGAGCTCAAGTGGCCTGCGACGGCCCGTCACAGCCGTGACGGTCCGTCCTGTTCCTCCGTCATGACGGTCAGAAACTCGTTTCTTGCACCAAATTCTCAAAAGTTGAAGTGTTTTGCAACGGAACTCACGACGGTTCGTCGTGGATGTGACGGCACGTCCTGCAGGTCCGTCACAATTTACAGAGAGTCGATTTTCAGTACCCAATTTCAAAATTCTAAGTGCCATGGGACGACACCTCCTCGACGGGCCGTCGTGACCACAACGGTCCGTCGTTCCATCCGTCGTCCCAGCCAGTTTTTCCAGAATTAAAATCTGTTGTTCAAAACGACTAAACAGGTCGTTACAGGTCGTTTATTATGTTATTGTTTTGTTTTATTATGTACGCATATCACATGACTGTTGTACTTGTATATTGTTTTTATCTGCTCCTCAATTTGAAAAATTAAATTTAATCGAGACCGACAATTATAGATTTCTAAGTATACCTAATACCTTCTGTTCAAAATTATTTGAACCCTTACCTAGAATCAATTGATTTTGCAGATATTTTTTTAATTAATTTATCGTTTTTCTATTTTTCCTTAAATTTAGTGGGGAATCCTTTTAAATTCATCTATTGTTTAAATTCTTTTAAGATTGATTATTTCTTGAGTCAGCGCGACGTTTCGCCTATTTGAATAATGTACAGATGTAAATAGATGATATACAATTTAAAAGGATGGGAAAGTGTGTGAAAAATAATTTAAGATACTTGAAAAGTATTTTTGAAATCATATTTAAAAGTGGGGGTTCATTATTCATGATAAACACAAAATTCTTGAAGTATAATTGATATTGTGGTCATTCAGTCTCTCTTTAATAGTATATGATATGACTAGTATAAAAATCATCAAATTATATATATATACTCAATAAATAATTATGAAAAGTGAATTATCATGTTTCTGTTGTAAAAGAAACATTTGTGTCATATTGTCACTATTGGACCCGATAAGACTATGGTCACAAGTAATTCTATAACAACCAACAGAATGTTATGCAAATTACCTTCTCAAAAAGGATTTATGGCAAGGTGCTAACTCTAAAACCATTTTTGTATTTGATAAAGTTATAAGAAGTAAAAAAAATATTTGTCGAAAAAAATTACCTCATGGAAGGTATTTTAAAAATCAATAATTTTGCTTGTTAATACTTGTTTGAGTCAAACTGTTTCTGGCATAAATGCTTGAACATGTCAATTACAAAGCCTTTGTGTTAAATCGAAGTAAACTAATCATTCTTGTAAATTTGTTGAAAGAAATTTTAATCCCTTAGAGTTGATTTGCATTGACATTTGTGATGTGAAGTCAACACCATCTCATGGTGGAAAAATGTGAATTGACAGTTTCACTATATACTGTTATGTCCATTTGTTGAATGGTAAATATGAAGTAATAGACACATCTAGGTAATACAAAACCAAGGTTGAAAATCAGTTGTATAAAAAATTGTCATGATTAGAAATTGATAGATTTAGAGCATATGAATCTCCTTTTGTCGAAATATATTTTAGAATAGAATTATCCATCATATTACTATTCATACTCACCTCAATACAATGGAATTGTTGAAAAGAGAACATTGGACTTTGAAGGAAATGCAGAATGTCTTATTTATAAGTAAGGGTTTATCATTAAGGGAGCAACAAGAAGTTTTGCTTGGTCAGAGTTTGTTGTATATTAATACACCGCTTAAATAATAGACAAGCAATAACTCTTTAAATATAGTGATTTAACAATTCCAATACAATCTATTTCATATGAGAAATTAGAAGTAGGGAAATTCAATTTGAAATATTTCAAAGGGTAAGTTCCTATTTCCAAAAGGGTCAAAATAGAATATTGAGACTTTGGATTTTATGTTTATTTGATATGGTATAAATTGTAAGTCATGCTTATTTATGGTTTATTAATACGGAGCATTAGAGTACATTTTTGAGGCTTTAAAGGACATTGGAATGAATCGAAAGAGAATGTACCTAATAATGATATTAAGAGGCATAGTAAATTTCAAAGAAAATATACTTTCTTCAGATATGATGTTTTAACATTTCTTCTTGAAAAATAAGTTTCATATATGTATGAAGCTATGTATTTTGTGGCCTCATATTTTTAGATAGAGGTAATCACTTGTACGATAGATTAAATCTTAAGAAACCATACTTGAGAGTTCGATGATCTTCCTATAGGAAATAAACCTTTGGGTTCGAACTTGATCATGAAGAAAAAAACAAAGGTGATGGAACTATTGTAACATATAAAGAAAGACTTGTTGTCTTAGTCTTATAATGAGAACACCTTGATTATTTTGACAAATAATATCCACTTACTAGAAATACATCATTCTAGATGTTAATTGTGCTAGTTGCGGTATATGACCTTCAAATTCTTTGAATGGATGTTAAAACAACTTTCTTACATGGAGAATAAATGGAATAACAATAACATGTAACAACCCAATGACTTTGTGATTTTTATTAAAGAAAAGAAGGTGTGTAAACTTGTTAAGTCATTTTATGGACTAAAAACAATCGCCCAAATAATTACATGCGAAGTGTGACCAGACTATGTTGGCAAATTCATTTAAGATTTATGAATTTTATAAATATATTTGCATTAAAGAAATGTTAATTATTCCAATGCATATACCCGGATCATACGATAAATCTTGAGAGAATGAGCAAATAATGCAATGAATGGAAATACCAACATTAAAACAAGGCACTCAAAATCAAATAATTATATAGTCAATGAAACCACACTACAAAACAAAAGATTACTAACATGGGATCCAACTGGTCCTAACCTACGGCCTTGAGCCAAATATTATAATCATAAGCTAATTAAGGATATAACATGCCTACTGTTAATTAGCAAGTGAATCGATCAAGAAGAGATTTCAAAATAACAAAAGGGGAGAAAAATTAAGGGAAGACCCCTATTGTAACGATTCAAACCGTCGTTATTTAGAAAGGGTAAGGAGACACAAGAGTTTTAGACACTGTCCCGCTATGCGCCGTTGTAGCACCCCGCTAAAGTAGGATTGGTGAGGTAGAACTGTAATTTAATAAAATCTTTATTTTTTTTTTATCTTTTCAAAATAACCTAACAGGTCTTACATTACTTTAGGAACCTCAGAAAGATTATCTCAATGTGGGAAAAGAAGGAAAGTGAGATTTCTAGTATAGAGATGGTAGAATCTTGCGAGTTTAGGACCAAACTCACCAGAAAAGCTGGAAAACGGAATCAAAACCTATTAAAATTACTTGGCGCCCAGGTAGGTTAGATTTTCTATGTTTGTGTAGTTTCAAATCAATACTTATCATGTAATATATGAATTCAAACAATACAAAGTAGGTTTAGATCTTCGCGCACTGAGTAATTTTGAGTGAAGTTGCTATAATTAAATGTTTATGGGGTTAGGGTCGTGTCGAGACGGTAATCGATAGAGGTTCTCAAATGTGTTATTAAATGGGTTTACTTGTTAAATTATGGTACCAGTAGGAGGAAAGATTCCGGAAACATATTATCTTCGAACGTTGTAGTGATAATTGTGTAGATTTAAGAAAAATAGTAGCGAAACTTGGAACCCACACATAATTGAGCATGTGAGTAGGTGATTATTGTGATTCTATGATTGTTTGATATAAACTTTCTTCATGATAATTCTATATGTATTCATGTTGCATTATTGATCATAGATGTTGAATGAGATATATGAATATTGAAACCATAAAATCATGACTTGATGGTGTGATCTAGATGTTTTATTGTTATTGTTATTGGGATTGACTAACACGTTCCAGCACACTAATTGGGGTAAGATTAACACGTTCCAACATACTAACTAGGATAGACTGCCACATTTTGGCACACTAACTTGATTGGTTGCCACATTGGATTAAAACTTGGATCTAATTTCCATAGTCTAGCATGCTAACAATTTTACTTTAGGACCCGTGATAGGGTAAACTACTTGTGATAAAATTAGCACAGTGAAATATGTTATGCTCAATATCGTAGGTGTGTATATGTATGTATATGTTGGGGGGTTTTAGTTAGGATTTTATGGAACCTGAAGGGAGGTAAGTGGTACTTGTATTATACAATGTGGTTAGTATGTTAAAACTACAATCTAATTCAACCTTAAGGGTGGTGGTGGTACTTGTAGTATATAATGTTGTTAGTATGTTTAAGTTGTGATCTAATGGAACCTTAAAGGTGGTAGTGGTACTTGTAGTATATAGTGTGGTTAGTTTGTATAATATATGATCTAAATGAACCTTAAGGGAGGTAGTTATACTTGTAGTAGACAATGTGGTTAGCATGTTAAGCTATGATCTCATGGAGTCTTAGTTGTGTTAGTTCTAGTCGTAGTATACAAGGTTGTTAACATATCTAGGTTGGACCATGTAGGAACAAATAGGTGGTAATTTGAAGGTGTTAAAAAAAATTGTCTACGGGCGGAGAATCAAGTGGTCCAGACGTGATGTTTCATTGTTCTGTTCATATATAATGAGGTGGGCGTCGGATTGGCCGATGATGCCTACCAGTATGTGTAGTTGTACTAATACGACTCTACCTATATCTTTTAACAGTCTAGATGCAGGATTTCTGATATTTCCTTAGGTGAAGACAAAGAAATCCTCCAGCAGCGTTGACTTTCAATCCGCATGGTGTAAACCTTGTCTTTTGTTTAATTCGCCTAATTATTGTCTTAGTGGCTCTTTTACTTGTCAGACTAGGTCCTTGGGGACTGGCAAACTATTTTGTAAAGTGGTATTTCGAATGGGTTAATTCTTAAATTTCCTTTACTTGCCTTTGTTCTTTTTAAATTTTGCATGTTTTCTAGTTGTTGGGATATGAGGTTCTTCTACATTAGGATTTAGAGTAGCTTCCCGCACGACCCGGTTTGTTGGGTCGTGAAACCTACCCCAATCACAACATTTCAGTGCTAGACTAAGCATAACAAGGACCAATCCATGACAATGACAAGCCACCAACATAACAAGTATCTTCACAAGAAAAATGACATAAAATAAGTCCCAAAGACAGAAAACAATAACTACAAGGTGATTTATGACAACTTAAAACATCTAATGTCCATCCTACTATAAGGAAACCTCAAATCAATATTATATAAAATATGCAAGATCATCTAGTCCAGAAGCAAAGACAAAATATAAAAAGAAAGGATCTTTACACCCATAATAAGACAAGGATCCTATAAAATCAAGAAACTATTAAGTAACAAAACAAAATGTATAAACCTCGGAAATACTATCCAAAAATAATTTATACAAACATTAGGCATTATCTTAGAAGTTCAATCAAGAAAGTTGAACGAAACCTACCTCAAAATTTAACGCAAGGGCTCCTAATCCACCAGACACGGGCTATCCCTAACCAAAATGTCGCCAAACGCCGCCAAACAATAAAATTATCGATCACAATATTAATACTGACACTTTGACCCCAATATTGCAAAATTTAAAATAGACCCAAAATGGAGTCTAAATGGGAATGTATGACTCACACTAACAGTCCAGAAATTGACTAGGTGAAAAGATCCTAATTGACTAGCCGAGCTTGTTACCCAAAAATAAGGTTCAATTCCAAGATCAAAACAGCCCAAACTATCATATGCAAAATTAGAATGAAAAAAAACCTAAGGCAAAAACTTCAATTACCCCAAACAAAGGTTAAATACACAACACTATCATTCCACCACGTACCAACAACCTCCATAATCACACTGTATTTTTAATCACCTGAATCAGAGCTTCCTAGATCCATATCAAAGTTTTAAAATTAGGATTGAAGTTGATATTTTTCTATTCAAATAGCACTGATTCTGGTTGCTAACTCTATATCTAGTCACAATAAGACTCAATTCTGGTTGCTAAAGGTTTGAATCAGCAACACAACATTTTGCTATTTTTCAGTCACCGAATGGATCCTTGGAATTAATTTGGGACCCGATAAAAATAAACCAAAGTATGCTACCCTAATAAATTAGACAGTCTAAACTAAATACAACCATCAAATCTTCAATTGTAGGACATTTTGATGAAAATTGGGTCTGTCACCGACTTACCGTTTTAAAATAAAAACCAAAAGAATGATAAAAATGAGACCAAAAGCCAAGGAAACAACATAAAAGGTCAATCTAGAAAAAACACAATATTTCAGAGCTAACTCCAATGATGGAATTCTCATTTAAGCATCTTTTTTAAGAATGTTTGACTAAAGTCAACCCTTCACTTAAGCTTCAAAGTAAAAATCCCTAACTGACACATGTTTACACCAAAAGTCTTGGGGCTTGAATCAACACTGCCCCCACCCTAAAATTGCCCTTTTGGAGCTGATAAAACTATTAGAATATAACTATGAGACAATCTTCCTGAACATTTGACTGAATTCAACCATGTAAATCTCAAAGGCTCCAAAATACAAAGACCTGAATAAAATCCAAATAAATGACCCAAAAATAGAAGTTTCAGTCCCAGGTTGTAAAAAATGACTTGTTATCGCTACGAGAAAGTCTAAACATGAAAGGATAAGAAAATAAGAAAATGACATAGAGGGTCATTATAACACCCTCTACTAAAAGGACTTTTGTCCACAAAAGTAGAAGGGTAGACGCAGCCTAAAGTCACATAAAGATGAGGATACCGAGTCTAAATGCTCTGACAAACCTTAGACAACCTTTGGAAGTGAAAATTCCATTAAAAAATTCACGATAAGAGGAAAATCCTCAAATTCACTTCAAAACTACCAAAACTCCTCCTAATGCATTGTGGTATCAAACTCTCAGCTTACTGAAATGAACGTAACTGAATTCTCTAGATTCACCCAAAAAGTAAAAAACCCACAACAGAACAACATATTCGAGCAAAGATTGGACCATGGTAGATGCAACCCAACTCGCCAAATAGAAAAATTACCTTATGCTCCATATCTACTATTTTGTAACCATTAATAGTGTTCTAATGGTCCTAAGCTATCGTGAACATCTCCAACACCAATCCAAACATTAGTATAAGCCCACACATCATCAATCTTAGACGAATAAGAAGCTTCTCCTAAACATAAAGGAATAATAAGTACCTAGTCAAGGAAGTCAACCTAGGGCAAAACCCCAAAGTTTATTTCTAACCATCAAACCAAAAAACCCATTGGAAACATAACCTTCTTAATCTAACTACACTAACCAATAGGATAACAATATTTCAACTAAAAAGGTATAACTAAGACCCACTCAAATGACCAACACTAACAAAACATAATTCTAAAATATCAAAATTACGAGCCCACAAAATACATTGCTACGACAAATCAGAGCTAAACATCAAATCTTAAGGAAAACCAACATTACAAGCGACATATAGACATAGTCAACTTGTTGGTAGTGGCCCAAGGGCACCAACCCTACCACGAACCCCTAATGCTACCAAGCATGATAAAACAAAACCACATATCCTAAACTTTAGCCAACTCATAAATCCCACTAATTACCTGACCCTATTTTTAGGATGAATCTCCGTAGTAAGTTTCCATTTCCAAAACTAAGATAAGTCCTTAAATAAGCACTGGACACCACCATCCCAAATCTAAGTAATACACCGACATCAAGGTCATTGAACACAATAAAAATATCACGACTTTAGGGTACCCCCTAGATGTAACAAGGCACATAGTACCCCCAAAATAGAACTATGTATGCCACTTAGACTCTCATAACCTAAAGTATTAGAACAATAAGGGTAAAAACACATTAAAAGTCCAAATTTTTTCATAAAGGAAAGTGGAAGTCTAAACTTGTCTCAATTTAGCCATTTATTACAATAGTTGAAATGAAAAGGGCTATAGCCCATCCAACATAGTTCGAAGGATATACAATGAAAGAAACCACTAAGTGAAATTAATTACCCTCAAAAGCATACTTAAGCATGTGCATCAACTCATCCCATGAAGTCAAATAGGTATTTCTCTTTTAATGCACAACAACATGAGGAACATTAATCATAAAAACTTATTTTCTTACAAATCATGAATTTCTCAAGAACAAGCATAACATAAGGAAATCACGAAAAACATATATACACATACATCACTCAAAAAATACTAAAACCCAAGAATAACTACTTACCTCAAGCTTGAATAGGAATAGCAGGAAAAATAAGAGGATATTGAGACTTTATATCGGCCCCAACCTCCAAAGTAGCCCCCTTAACTAATTTTTTCTTCATAAAACCTTCCCAAAGCTAAATCCATTTTTCTCAATCGCTTGACTTTTTGGTCTAGTATCTCTTCCAGAACCTCTTGATATGAAAGACCTTTATCAAATCCCAACCCTTCTAGGTGAGTTATGGAAGTTGGATCTCAAATTAACTTCTTAAGCATGGAAACATGAAATACCAGATGAATCAGAGCCAACTCATATGAAACCTTCCCAATACACTTCAAAATTTGAGCTAACTCATTTGGAAAATTCATCTCTTGGAAAATTTTCTCACAAGCTTCCAACAACTCAAACATAACCTTCTTTTGAGTCAAAGCTTTCAAAGGAGAAAATATGGAGGAAAACCCCTCATCAAAACTTCTATATTTGTCTAGACCGCGGAGTACCCCCTAGAAGTAAAATGGTGTACTTGACCTTTCGGAGGTCTTATAAAATCCCATAGACATATTTATCGCATTATCATATGTAAATTTAGAGGAAAATTTAAAACTCTTGATTACACATCATATGCTAGAATTATCACTTCATATGTATAAAATATGAGTCGTAATACATAATAAGACTCTAAGTCTATTTTTCCTTCTTAGACTCAACATCAATAAGTATAATAGGGACACAACCATTATCAATATAACATATTAACTAAACTATTACATAAATTTGTATAAGAACTTGACATAGGAAATCCTTGAATTATAAGGTTCCCTTTCTTGAACTTGGGAGATCTATACAAGCTCTTCATTTAGCAGATATCCTCTATCGAATAACACTTCAAATTTTTTTGGAAAAAGAAGATGAAGAATGGTATTAGTATAACAATGCACTAAAAATGAAAACCATGCAAAAACATGCATGTAAAGAGGACATTTAGTCAGAAATCATGCAACATGCCTTTTTAAAGAATCTTCATAGTCATTGGATATAACTCACATACTTCACATATACATAGACACTATTAATGTCATCTCACCAAACCACATGTATTGCATTTAAATCACATCATTCCTATTCTTGTCATTAACTTCTTTTACCTTAATTCAATAACCCGTAAGTAACTCTCTAATAACATTTGGTGCACTGCATGAATAGTGTCCCATTCCACCATCCACACTCAAGAATAACCTTAAGATCACCAAGGTTAACATATATACAACCTTCATTAACTCCAACATATATATATATATATATATATATATATATATATATATATATATATATATATACATGAGACAGATACTTCACATATGTCCCAACATACTTTATGAACCACATATAAGACTTATTCCAAGATAACATGCAAGTCAACACTATCCATAATCATCATAATAAGGCAATAATCAACATTAACATATTTGTACCTCATTTGATTAAACATCATAAGACATTACTTATAATCACAATCTAAGAGTACTAGTGCAATGTATATGTGAAGTCCCATAACCTCACACATACATAGTAAACTCACAAAGAGACCATAAACGTCATCCTTTACTTCATACATCACATTAACACAAAGGACAACATCATACATATAAGGCAAGACCTCATAATATAGTCAATCAAGCCAACAGTATGCATCCAAAGTAAGACCTCATCATATGCACACAATATGACTCAAAAAATGCATATTATCATACAAGTAAGTTAATGTCATAGAGTTACGCATATTAGACACATACATATACATATAGAACAACATCCTAGAACTTCATTCAAGAGCTATTACCCTCACCTACACTAAGCAACTTCCCTTAGGTTATCCAATTTACGGTTCATTACTTTACTTCCATTGTACATTTTACTGTAGCGATACCCTAGCCTTAACGACTTTAAGACCATGTAACTAAACACGAAATCCTGTGTCATTCCCTCACACATAAAGATTGTATCTTACTTGCCAAGGTAAGACATGAGTATTATTCAAGCGTTTTAGGTGGATCTACTAGTTAGGTCCTATAAGGAAACATAGTTATGGAATTAAGAGATATGTATTAGACCCTTTCCAATCCCATTAGCATTGGATTCATCATCTCATGAGAAACCATGGGAGAATTTTCCTCCAAGGGAAGTTAAATTCTCATATGGACCCATAGGTGAAATCTCCCTCTAATGGAAGTCAACACCTTATGAGAAACAATTGGTGAACAATACTTCCTCATAAGGAAGGGGCACCTGTCGTTTGGTCAATTTCATTTGGTTCTTAGCTAACTTCCCTTTTATTGAAAAGCCTTTATTATTAATATTTTCATAAAATAGGCCTTAGTAGTATTAACCCAAATATGCTTAGATCATATGTTATGGATGAGAAGTGTCCTTTCATAAACGTAAATCATGTGAGAATATCCTTTCACATGGACATAGCATATTCAAGCATAGACTAGTATAGAGTACAATTGAGCAAACCATTCAAAGGACTCTACTTACTAGGTTTTATCATACATACTTCATTATGCATTCATTCATGTGTGTGTACATGTTCATATATGAGGAAAACTTTCACATACAACATTAGACACTAGACACATGCATACTTCATCATATCATATTCTTAATAACATAGCATATACTTTCATGTTCAATGCTTAATTCATGCATTTATATTCATATACATTGAGTAGTCACCCTAGGAACTATTCTATAAAGGTACACATGTGCAATGTATACGTAAAGCTCCATAACATTACCTATACTAGTCCAATTGTGAAGTAATCCTAGTTAAGCCACCTTTTTCATACTTTCATGAACATATTACACTTGTAGTCAAGCATGATGTGTGTGTTTGTACATATTAGTCAACATCATCACATAACGACAACAACCTGATAATGAGGAAGCTACACTCTAAGGACCACAACACATGTACAACATCATTCAAGTCATAAGCCACGCACATATAGAGTATTAAGGACTATAGACTACATACTAACATTACGTCATCAGAAACAAGAACATAATCAATCTTTACATAGGAGACTCTTACTCATACATATAAGACCATACAAATATATAGGGGAACATAGGTAGGAGGTAATTCATAAATTATATTCATTACCATCGAAACGTCTAGACCCTACCTTACCCTAATATCATCATTCACATGAACATGACATCATCAATACACATAGATCTTTATACTAGGATAGAAGACTACACAAGACCTTCATAACATAATAATCATAATATCGACTCACTTCACATCCATTGCTTTAAAGGCAATGATCACAACATGTTAAGATGGATAAGAAGGTAAATACTACCACCATAAGTGGACCATACCAATAAACACAATTCAATGTCAACTTTATACTAAATAGAGAGATCTAGGTCAACCCACCAATAATTCAAACATATGATCACCATTGATGAATTCTCAAAAATTAAAAATCAATTAACATAGGTGAACATAGAATTAAGCAATTCATTACTATCTAAACGTACTCCAATCATCATCTAATTAATATCAAAAGACCCACATTACATCATAAATTAAGAAATTAGGGGACATCATAGGTTCTTCACTGAATTTGATTGAAAATTATCTTTAAATAGTTGATTTCCATAAATTCACCATTAGAATGCTTTTGAAATCAATTTGACGATGAACCCATAACTAGATTGAAAGATAGGAAATTTGATCATGAATTCTTTTTGAAAACCTTTATACGAACTCCTTAAATTAATGGTTAAATAATGGTGAAGGATTACCATATCTTACTACATAAGAATCCCACGAAAAATTTGAGAAGAAACCATGAAAATCCAGCCCATTGCTTGAACCTTGAGTTTTCCCTCCAATTGCGGTTTGAGAGAATTTGGAAGAGAAGAGAGTTTTGAATTTTAATTTCTTTTTGGGTTTTGGGATTAAGGATTCGGAAAGGTGTTAAATAAGTCCTAGAAACAGTTTATAACCGACTTCAAAAGTTACCAAAATAACCCCATACTTATTTGGACTTTTAGACACGTGAAACTTGACTTTGAAACGACATAACCGAATTTGGGAAGTGGTTGAGCGTCAAAGAGGCAACCTCTAATTTCGCCTCACATAAATTTTGAGGAAGTGATCCTCGTGTTGTTCACATGATGCACAGGCAGACTATGTTCCAGACATGTGACGCGTGAGTGGCTTCACTTCTTGCTGCTGCACGCTGGCTTGGGTAGCTTCCTTGTCCAACATTTGTGTCCCCCTTAGGGGCCATTAGGGTAGTCCTCGAGGAGTCGTACCCAAATATTTTGAACCTTAACATGTCTATTAGGATACTAGGTTCAATATACTGTTTTAAATCTCCAAATAATACACAAAAAAAAAAGGAAAACATGCAAGGACACACTACCACTCTTAAAGACTAGCTTTTGATCGTTCTTGGACGTTGACTTCCAAACGATTTCAAATCAACCATACATACTATAGAACAATTTATTAACTTATTGTTAAATTTTTATTCACATGTGAGTCTCTATCTACCTTAGTTCATTTTTAGGGTCTAACAATAGTAACCGTCCTAACCCAAAAAGCTTCAAATGTCAGAAGGAGTTAAAGATCTAGGACAACTCTTAACCAAATCCGTCTTCTTAGGATCTATCTAAATAACCATGCTTGACACAATATGACAAATGAAAGCCACGGTTCTTAACAAAAAATCACACTAGCTAATATTTTCAAAAAATTGGGGTTCCTTAAGAACTTACAATACAATTCTCAAATGCTCCACATGTTCATTCTCACTCGTTGAATAGATCAAAATATCATCAATGAACACAATAAAAAAAAGTCTAGGGATTACATAGAAAATCTATTCATCATGGTCATAAACACAGTGGAGAATTATTCATCACAAACGATATCACTAGAAATTTGAAAATGACCATGTCGAGTTCAGAAAGACGTTTTTGGAATATCAACCCCTCTAACACTCAATTGGTGATAACATGAACGAAGATCAATCTTAGAGAAATAACTAGCCCCTTGAATTTGTCAAAGAAATCATCAATTCTCGGGAGAGGATATTTACTCCAAGATCACTTTCAATTGATGATAGTTGAAGCTCATTATAAGATACCATTCATTCTTTCTAACAAACAATAGGTGAGCACCCCACGGAGAAATACTCGGTAGGATAAAACCCTTATCTTATATATCCTTTAGCTGGTCTTTGAAATCTTTCAACTCCATTGGAGCCATTCTATAATGACTAATGGAGATAGGTAGCGTATCTAGAAGAAGGTCAATACAAAAATCTATTTCGTGCTTGAGAGGAATACTAGGCATATCATTGAGGAAAACTTGCGGTAACTCATTGATTAACTAAATTAACTTTAAAGAGGGGTTTCTGATTCAACATCCCTCACCCTAAAAATATGGTAAATAGACCATTTGGAGATCATCTTCAATTTGAGAAAAGAGACACGTAGGCGTCTAGGACTCAGTCTTATAATCGATAGAGGAATAACATTCATCCAACCAATCCATACCCAAAATGACATAAATTCCTAACATGTCTAACTCAACCAAATCCATCAAGTTAACTCTATGGAAAAACTTCCATAAACTCTCCTAGACACCACAGAATCACCAACCAAGGTGGAAACTGAAAAAGGTTATACCAACATTTCGAGGAGTATATCACAGTTCATTGACACATAATGTGTAACAAGGGACAAAGTAGAACCGGGATATAACAAGGCATAGAAATAAAGAGAAAAAACTTTTAACATATCAGTCACCATATCCGATGAGCTCTCTTTGAAAGCTCGAGATTGTAGAGCATAAAAGCAATTTTTATTTTAGGCATTGAAGTTTGAACTGCTATGAATAACTTTCTTGCCTTCCCTTCCCTTGGACATGAACATCAGGAAATCTCTCATATTATGGCCAATATTTCAACAATTACAGAAACAATCCAAACTAACAAGGTACTTTTAATCATATTTTCTTCTACATATTTAATAATTAGGGCCTAGCTAAATAAGAACCACAACTATTACCTCTTTGAGGTTTAGGGCTTCAACATAAACTTGTTGTCCCTTGGAGAAATAGAGGTGCCTTGGTTTGAAAACCTTAATTTTGACCTTTGTCGACATTGCTAATCAAATCTAGTATTGGATATGTTCCCATCACTGGTCCTATCTCTTTTCACCTCTCTAATACTTTTCTTGAGTTTATATTCCTCTATTTTTGAGGCATAAACAATAAGATGTGAGGTATCTATATTATGATTGAGCATTGACTAACAACATTGTTTTACTACAAAGATGGACAAACCAGTCACAAAACTACTCATCTCATCCCTCAAATCCACCACCATAGTTGGAGTATACTTTGACAATAGAGTGAAGTTTAGTGCATACTTTTTAAAGCTCATGCTTCTTTGATTAAGGTTAATGAACTATTTCACCTTAGAGTCCCTAAACTCCCGTGAAAAGAATCTATCAATATATGCCGATTTAAACATTTCAAACTCTATGGGACCCTCTCCTACCATCCTATTGTTCTTTCATTGATTATACCATACTTGTGACATACTTTTCAATTGTTAAGTGGCAAACTCTCCTTTCTGTACCGAAGTAACCCCCATAATAGCAAGTATTTTATATACCTTCCCAACAAACTCTTGAGGGCCTCATATACTTTGGAACCATGAAATAAAGGAGGTTTCATTCTAGAAAAATCCCTGACCCTTGAAGCAGCGTACTTCACATTAGGATTCAGATGAGTCACAAAATCTCTATTGGCCTGAGCCGTCAAAACTTGAGCTTTAGTAGTCAAAGCTTTGGATAGCATTTTTTACACATACCTAACCTCAACATTTGACATAGACAAATGATTAAGTAGAGCTTGATTGGGTTGAGGAGTTTCTTCATTTACATTTTCACTTTCATTCTTCTTGCCTTAGCCCTTCATGCATTCATATCCTAAAGATACAAGAGAAGGATTCAGAAAGGGACTTTATAGAAATAAACTCTGATCATGACTTAAGAGTAATGAAAGAAACATGATTTCCTAAATATCTTATGTCCTCTTATTCATAAGTGTGGCATGCTTTACACTTATGAAAAATACACTATTAGAGGTTACTTATGAGATATAGTCCTAGAATCATTAAAAATACTATGCTTTGATAAAAGAATTTGTCGCAACCCAGGCACCCCCTAGATGTAACAAGGCACATAGTACTCGAAAAGGCACCATGTGAGGTATTTAGAATATCATAACATAAAGCACTAGAATAATAAGAGTAAAAACATATTAAATTTCAAATAGGAAAGGAAAAGTGTAAACTTATCTCAATTTAGCCATCCATTACAATAGTCAAAATGAAAGTGAAAACATTCGTTCTTGACTAATGAGGAGTCACAAAAAATCTAGGAGAAATGAGCAATTCAAAGCATTATCCACGATGTGGACCACCTTAAGAACCAAATCCTACATTTTGGGAACATGTAGGAAAATATGGGTTAGCATAAAAATTTACTAACTACGATAGACATGCATAAAATCATGACGAATTCTAAAAGATTCATATAGATTAATGAATACAATTTTCTAAGCTAAATCATCATGTTGAATATAATGGAAAAGCACAAGTCATAAGCATAATCAACTCATAGATAATCATATCATAAGTACCCTCAGCGCATACTTGTGCAATGCATGAATAAGATACCATAATCTTACCCACACAAAGTAAAGATTCTTGAATATCCATAGTTCGCATTTCATATTCTTGTTCACACTTGCATAGTGTGATAAGACTTAACTGACATAGACCATATGAGCTTAACATGGAATTCGATGTCTACTCCACAACAAAAAGGGGTTGTCCTACTTTCCTATGGTAGAACCATACACCTAGCTTAGGTGGGTCCACTACCTAAATATCTACGAGTACACATAATTTATAGGACAAAGGGATTGTTACTAGAAAACCTGAATTATTAATGTGAGGGCTTCCATCCGAATAGATTTCTCCTAGAAAATCAGCCTCTACTATCTTGAGGGATTTCATATCATATTACTATTCGATCGATTCTAATCATTGATTCCCACGGAATTCATATTAAGTCTTGACTTAAGTTCACATTCATGTAACAATGACTTGACACTCAATATGACATAACTCCTATTATAGCTCATAGATACAATATGTGAAATTAAGCTTTCAACATTATAATTATCAATTTTTGAGAAAACCTTTACAAACATAGAATATTCATACATAGATCTGTATATAAGGACAACATTATACAACACAACACCTAGATAATAATCATAATTACTTTATTCTCATTGTGATCTTCAAGAATATGCATAAATGTCAAAATGATGCATAATTCTAATATTTTTCCCTTCAAGGACCGTACATCATATTCCTTTAATAAATATAGAATTACTATATAAGGCGTGGATGATAACATTATTCAAATATCTCAATTACTATAATCATAATCTTAAAACATTCTTCTTTCATCAATTCACCCACGTTACAAGGTCAAAAATATGGAATACGGGGATTCCACAGATGCTTGGTGACTTTACACACTATACCATAATAAATAATCAATTTAATACTAATATAAGGTAATTAAATCATTAGAATCATTTTTAAAGGAATCTAAGACTTAAGGTCAAATTCTAGATGATGGGGAATTTCTATCTTTTAAATTTAGTTTTGAAGGGACTCCCCGGATGAAATCTATATATGGATAAACATTTACCATTCTTTAGCTATTAATATCCAAAGAATTTAGAAGAAACCTTGATCCATCAAACCATAGCTTCAACTTCCTTTTTCTTCATCCTTGAAGTTTTAGAGAGAGAATTTTTGGAAAGGATGAATTCTTCTGGGATTTTAGAATAATTCCTTGGATGACTTATTTGAGTGACTTAAAGAACATTATATAGCTAGTGTAATTTAGTCTAAAATGATGTCACTTAATATTTATTAAACCGAGAATCCCCAAAATGCTCGTAAGTGTAACTTTCATAAGGCAGTTTCAGGCCACACATACGACCCTCACTGACGGGACGTGTGTAGACTCCTATGTCTTTTGATGGTGAAGCGTGGGTCAAGGTTTTGAGGGGTGATTTTTAGGGTCTTACCTAAAGCACAGGAGCGACGAGGCTTGGGCTGATCAACGTGGCATTGGCTGATCCACATGGTGTGGGTCCTCTTCATGGTTAGTTCCCACACAACTTCTAAGGTCCCTCCTCAAGGACCCATGGTTTGTCCTTGGGTTTCAAACCTTGACATTTTTGCATAAAACCCTATATTTTTAGGTACTAGGAGGTACATTTATGACTCTAACTATCAAGTTTAGCTCTAGTTTAGCCTATCAACTTTTAAGGTGTTACAAATAACCAACACAACAACTAGTCCTGGCACAATTATCATTCGCAACTATAACTTTAATTTGTCCATAAGCAGCCTTAAAGACCACAACAAATTAAAAAATCCAAAAGATAGAACTAATTAATCACAACTTCGTATTTGAGAAAACACTTCTAAAAGGGCTAAAGCAACCAAAATGGAGTACCAAAACAAAAGAAGGCTAACTACATGACACACAACTCTGAGAATCAATAGTCTCCCAATTACTAATCAATGAGGTAACTAACAAGTAAGCCAACCTCATAGTAAAACTAGGCCTTACAACACATAAACCTCAAATCAGGAAAAATTAGTTTAGCAACCTATCAACAAAGGATCGAAAACACAAAAAAATCACATAACAAAGGTAGAAAAAAGAGAAACAACAATCTGAAGGCTAAAACCACAAAAGAACTATCAAGGCAAGGGCATGGGGATCTACTCAACCACTACTCCCAAATCGATGTAACACACCATAGTTGATCTACTATTCTAAGAAGTCAACTATATGTGCAAAACATATACACTCTTCTAAAAATAAACAGCCACAACAAACCATTAATAGGTAATAAGACAAATAAACTCAAATGGGCTTGAAAACCCTAGATAACACAAAATAAGAACAAATAGGATATACAAAAAAATTGTATCCAAGGAACGTGTACTTAAAGACACAACCTCTGCCTTCCCTGTAAAAACATAGGAGAGATCGCGTTCAACCTCAACCTGAACACCAGATGAAGTGATTGAGACACAAATAATCAAAAGAGTTGTTAAGCAATAAGAGTGATGCATAAGAATAACTGTCATCATGGTCCCTTGCTGGGGACAAATATTAAGATGATGAATATGTTCCCTACAGGTACAACTAAGTCCGACCACCCAATTGTGCGGTTATCAAATGTATGAAATACTTTGAATAGATACTCCCAGCTTGGGCATTTTCTAAAATAGTGGCCAAACTTTCCTCAATCAGAGAAAGCTTTATACCCCAAAGACCAAAACAAAGAATATTGTGACATACCATGTCTATGATAACTTATAAAGAAACCTAAAAAACTACATTGGGTCCTTGATATAAACTTTAACATAATGGACTATCTTTCAACACCAATAACAACTATTACCGAGAGAAACTTCTAGCAAAAGATCAAACTAGAAGGGAAAAAATGACTACCATCAGAACATTGGAAAAAACACCTCATGCAGTCACGACCACAACTTACCTCAGACCCTCCAAAAACTTGATATGCTACCTTCTTAGGCCTGATAGGTCAAAATGAATGGTGTGCCTCTTAAACTTTATATATAGCTTAAAGGAAATTTTGTCACCATTGAATTTATGGCAAAGTGTCTTACAACCATCAATGTAAGTCTAAAGGAATGCTTGCTCCATAACGCTCACATAACTCGTAACAAGGGGAAAGGTATATCACATTGTTATTAGATTCTCTAACGTTAATTAGAAAGGAGAAACCAAACCTTATATCAACCCTATCACAAATCATGATATGTAGGGAACAATTTCGGGCTACGCCCAACCCACTCTCCAAATCTAAACACGTAGCTAGAAATGGATGGCGAACCTTGCTTAGACTAGTCAACTATACTCTGCTCTAAAGAGCACATTCTGAGCCAAAATGTCATTCTACTTGAGGTGTACCCTTGCAGGATCTCAGACCTACTAAAACTAAATATCAATAAATCGAGGTAGACAAAGACCCTGTAATGCCTGAGCTTTCCCCTTACTCTCTAAATGTTAAGGAATGCCTTGACTTCAACGTCTATGTCCGAATGAGTCCTCCTAGCCTAACCATGTTCTAAAACTCTAATGGATTGTGTTGATTCTCCACCAACAAGTAGTTTTAGAGGTTAATTTAAGCGAAAACACATAATAAGAGTCAATAATAGATTTCCTAAAAAGGAATTATAGCCTCCTGATGATAAAATAAAGATGCCTTCGCTTTGATCCAAAAGACTCTACTAGGCATGTGCTCGAATACAAACTATATCTGTTAACCTAGAGCTCTTATCTAAAACAATCATGATCCAATTTCTTAGATCCTTATGACACCTACTACATCCCTAAAGTAGGTAAGCCTATTTAATAGCTTTAAAACATAAGCAATTATATTCCATGTGGAATCATTTAATAAAAATAAAAAACCTTATATCAAGCGAAGAATGGAAAATAAATAGAAAAATATATAGGAACTATCCAAAGAAAGAGCATTAGTTAGTAGTTAAGCATTTAATCTTAAATAGAAGTACAAGACTTTAACAATTAAAAGATAAGTATTTCATATCTCTAAATAAAATAAAAAGACTAAGCCTAGCAAAACGAAATGCAAATTGGTAGATGCAAACACTAGGAGCTCACCCAAATCACCAAAATCCTAAGTTGCTCCACCCGACTCCAAATAAATGGTGATAAATCAATTATAATTTGCAGGGGCAAAAGTGTAGTACGAGTAACAATACTTGTTCACAAAATGCAATGACCAACTGCGGTAAAAGTTATCACAAGCATAAATAACAAGTATTAAGAAAAGCATTGCACAAGAAGCTAAACAAGAGAGATATTAAGGTAGCGAGGAAATATATATTATGAATAGGAAGTAGGGGGTAAGCATTCAAGTGAGAAAATAACCCTGATTGGAAGCCAATAACCTCACTGTAAGTAACTAAAAGACAAAGTAAACTACTCAGTGTCAGGAGGACCCACAATAATAGTTCTAAAGTAAAAAACTACTTAGTAAAAATAAAACAATACTATATAGCAAAATATAGCCGAATCATAACCCCAAGGTCCCGGAAGGTTCAAACATAAAACATAACTCAACCAGCCCTTATAAACAAGAGGGTACGAATAACCAAGTATAATGGATATAGGAAATTCATATTAATGTAGGGTGAAAAGAATAACCATGACTAACCATCAAAACCTCTAACAAGAGGTAAAGACCTCGAATAGCAAATCATCGGCCTTAGTTTGGAAATAACAGCCTCAAACTAGTAAAATTAACCTCAGATTAGAAAAAAATGACCTCAAACCATGAGTGTTAGACTGAAGCTAGAAAAATGTCTTTAATCCATGAATAACCAATAATGAGGTTGTTTACTCAGTTTCTGAACTAGTGGAGGATCCAACTAGACCATAAAAATGAATGAAAGGTCATCGACACAACAAATAGTCAAGTTAAAAATTAGCACATCCTTGATGCCTCTAATATCTTGAGATTAAAAAGGAGCACGGGCCTGAAGCCTCGTAATCTAAAATATTAACAAGTCATGTGATTCGAGTGGTATGACTCCCATTAAAACCATTTCAGAATAAAATTGGGTAAGATAGTATACCATAAGAAATGATAAATATGCCAATTCAAGGGCCAAAATTGTACCATAAAATCTGTGAGAATGAGAAACAATGCAATGCATTCAATATACATAATTTTGATAAGGCACTCAAAATCAAATAATAGTATAGCCAGTTAAACCACAATACCAAAGTAAAGAGTACTAAAATAGGATCCAATCGGTCCTCACCTATTCCCTCGGCTCTAACAGTATAATTATAAGCTCAATAAGAATATAACTTTAATGCCGCTAATTAACAAGAAAGAGGATCAAGAAGAAATTTGAAATAAATAAAGGGGAGGCAAACTCAAGGGATGAACCCCTACCCCATTCACACCGCTCAAGTCCTAAGATTGAGCAAAACTAGGACAAATCCACGGCTATGACGAGCCACAAAGATCACAAGAATCATCCCAAGTAGAATGACATAAAAAAAGCCCTAAAATGAGAAAAATATAACTAAGAGATGATCGAAGACAACATAAAACATCTAATTTCAAGCCTAATATAAGGAAACCACGTACCAATCTTGAAAAGAATAAGTAATATCAACTAATTCACAAGTAAAGCCACAAGCTAATCTAAGGAACCCAACACCCACAATAAAACCAAGGATACTACGGAAATAAGAAATAATGGAAAATAAGAGGAAAACTAAATACTCAAAAAAGTACCATAAAAAATTACATTGAATCTATACTAGGAATCATCTAAGATACTTAATAAAGAATGTAGACCGAAGCCTACCTCAAAGTTGAACACGAACATTCCTAATTAACGAAATTTGAGCTATCCACATCCGAAACTCCTCATAACACCGCCAAACTATCAAATTATCAATAAAATATTATTACTTGCATTTCGTCACTAAAATTTCAATAACTTGAAATGGACCTTGAATTGATTAAAACTAGGATGCGAAACCCACATTGGGAGTTCAAAAATTGACCCCATCCAAAGGACTTATTGAATATGATAATTTAAAGTTGAAATAAGAATCGTAAATTGATTATGAGTTTTTATTTACAGTATGATCTTAGTTATACTTAATTAGAATTTGATAGTTTGAGTGGTTCCTAGTCCTAGTTTAATTTTGTGTACTTTTATAAATAAAGATGTAATTAGTTATTTTAAATATATATAAAAACACATAAATATATAGAAACACATAGAGTTTTTGAATTTATAAGCAAAAAAAATTTCCTTCAAATTGTTATCACAACATCTACAATTCTAGTTGAAGAATTAACAGTTCTTGCTGTCAGGGGGGGGGGGACTTTGACCTATATAGGCCACCTGTTTGAACAATAAGTTCACAAAAGCTAGAAGAATGATATATGGACGAAATACATTCCAAGAAAAAAGACTGATAAATATATTGTAGATTTTAAAAAGTGCACCCAGCACAAAAAGAAGGAACTCTTTTCTACATTAAAAGTTAGAGAAAGTAAACAAAATATTGTGTGTGGGAAGGGTATTAATAAGACTTGTAGAGAGAGTTCTCCAGCACCAAAAACCAAAAAAATACACACAAAAAAAGTAGTTGATGTGAAGGGCATCACAAAAAATAAGGAAAACACAATAGGAGTTGACCATAAAAAAATCAATGAAATATGGAGAAAGAGTGTTCCAACACCAAAAACAAAAAGACAACCAAAAAATAAAAGACGTTGGTGGGAAGGGAATCTACCTTGGAGATTGAAAAGTAGTGCTCCAACAAAACCAAGAGAAAAAATATTGTCAGTTTGAGAGAAAGTTCTCCATCACTTGGAAGTCTGAGAGAAGTTCCCCAACACAACTATGAAAAAAATAATGTTACTTGGAGAGGAAGTTCTCCAACACTTGGATGTTGAAGAGAGGGTGCTCAAACATAACAAAAAAATGAATGTTTTAGAGAAGTACTCGAACAATTAAATTTTTAAGAGAAATAGTCTAACAAGTGAATGATTTAAGGGAAGTAATCCAACTGTTTAAGATTGAAGTACTCCAATGCACAATAAATAACAAGAAGAAAAATCAATAGTATACAATTTTAAATTAGGCTAGAATATTTGAAATAATAATTCAGTAGGAACCCTATGTTGATTACGATTTGTTATTTATGCTATATACTTATTTATGTGTGATTAGAATTTGTTTGTTAGACTGGTTCCTAGTCCTATTTTAATTTGGTTTGTACTTTCATAAAAGGAATGTTACTAGTTATTTTCAATATACATAAAACAGAAAAATGTAGAAACATATAGAATTTTTGAGTTTTAAACTAGAATAACTCCTTCAGGTCTTAATTGATTAATCAAGCTTGTGTTCACAAAATGGGCTCTATTCCATTTACAGATTAACCAAATGCATAATTAATAAGAAGATCAACATGAAATAGAAATTTCAAGATCAAATTCTGATGTACTACCCGTTTACGGTATCTTTGATACATTTCACTTATGAGTTGTGTGTGTGTAGGGACATTCTGTACTGATTTTTATGCATTTGTATCATGTTTTGCAGGAAATATGTTATGACATGTAAAATTAGAGATCCAGCTGAAATGTGCAAAAAAGGACATATGCGGAGGTGAACTATGGGCTGAAGGTCTATTCAAGTCCGTAGATGTGGGTGTAAATGGGAAGACAAACATCTAAAGAGATTAGGGAATTATTTGCTAGGTGTAGAACTACGGAGATGATTAACAGACTGTAGATTAATATATGGACTATATCGTTGCTCCATTGAATGAATCAGAGAGCTTGTTCCAGTACATAATATCTGAGATTCTAAGTGTGAAAATATGGAGGGGATCCACGGACCATGGACTAATCTACCGTACGTACTATTGATGCATCATTTGCATCAGAGATGTTGGTTTTCTTATGATGATAAATTTTCCTAAGTGACAAGTGATGGAAGAGACCTATGGACCATAGGAAAGGGTCGTACATTATAGACGGGTGCTGAAACATTATTTCCTTATCTCATTTCTTTTTCACTTAGGACTTATTTGTATATATATACGGAATGTATACCTCATTTTTTTGGTTAAAGTTTATTTTCTTGTTCTAGTTATTCACTTTGGAGATTTATTTCACAAACCTTGGCAATTATTGATTTCTAAAGCACATTTTGAAGATTTTTACTTGAAATTCAAGTTGAAATTTTGGGCTTCTTCTTCTTATTACAAAAGTTCATGATTTCTTCTTCTAAAAATATGAATGTTGATGTTGCAATATTTTCATCTAAATCCATAGCTAGTGTTGTCAAAACCATGAGCGATTAATAATGTATGAATAGTAAGCAATTCTTTAATAGTGTTATTGCATTGATTGATAATTCTTTCATTTAGAAGTCTATTTTATGGAGTGTATGCATTACAACTCGTATTGTTGCTACTTTCCAGATGAAGGAGGCAGTTAATAAGAAAAGAATTATCACTATAGAAATAGTCTAATTTTGATTGGTGCGAGGGCGAAAACTAAGTCGTAAATGGATATGATATATGATATGAGTTAAAGGTAAGGGTTAGTAAATTATACACACGTAGTGAGACAAGTTCCAGGGTGAAATTCTCTAGATGTCGGACCAAGAAATTAGAGATAACTAAATTATCACTTTGCATGTAATACAATAGGAAGGGAGAAATTCTAAAAAATTGTCTAGAACACCATTGAAGCCTGAAGGGAGATCGGAGCTTGAAGGATGATTTCTCCATCAATTCTTCTCAATTTTTGTGGTCTAGAATCAATTAAGGTATCGTTTTCATCCTTGAATCACTTTTCTTCAAGTATCCAATTTTCAAAATGGCTTTTCAAAGCTTTCTCAAAAGTGAACTTCTAACTTGTAATCTAGCGATGAGTTATTGCATAGAACATTTTGAATCATTGTATTATGATTTAATTGATGTTAGTTTGATGATTTTAACCTAAACGCATCATGAACCCATGAAAATGATGAATTCCATATTTTGTTTATTTTATGGGTAAAGTGATCATGACTCTATACTATTAAATTCTTGTGTAGTTGGAATTTGGCTATTGAATTATGAAAGAATCATTTTAGAATCACATGTAGGCTTTCCTAAATGGATTAATTTATATTAAATTACTTTGGATTCATTATATATTATGATTATTGGATTTAATTAGTGATAATGACCATTGTTAAGGGCCTTTTTATTTTTTGTGTTGGGTGATTTGGGGAAGTTGTGAGATTGGATAGTGGTATGTTGGCCTAACTATCTCTATATTGTATGATATAAGTCTTCAAAAAATGATGATCTTATTATGATCTACTTATCGTGGCGCTGCTTATGTGCTATAATTGTGAATTATGTGGCATCGTCGGCATTACTTTATGAATCGTGAAACAATGTGGCCTCGTCGGCATTAATTTATGCCTTATAATATTATCATGTCATAAAGTGATTGTGTGAGTATTATGAATATCTTTATGACTTATGTGTAAATGCGAAGTCTAAACATGAGTTCTCCTAGTTGATGATATGAGTCTCTAGTAGGCTATAGTGAAGTTCTTATGTGTATTTTTTGATATTTAAATAATATGCTTCTTGATGACCTATATGTGAATTGTGATATTTTATATTGAAGATTCTATAGAAGTCTGTAGGGTGACTTGCAAGTCTATCTAGTTGTCCCTATGTGCTTCTTGAATGATATGTTATATGTGACAAGGTAAAGCATATGTTTCTTCTTTTAGTATACTTATTTCCCTTACTTGATACATGTAAAATGTGAATATTTTTCCTTGAATTAGTAAGCTAAGGATCCTTAGTCTTGTATGTGTTATTGATATATGACCTTCAACATAGCTAAAAAGGTCATTTATGTGGACTTAAGGTTGATTGGCTAGAACGGCCTAAACTCATCCTTAAGAAATTCACTGAGCTATTCTCTTAACTAATGTAAGGCAACCCTAGGGGATCTCTTTGGCGAGGTGTTATGATTTGGTGGTGAAGTCGATAAGAACCTCTTCATATACTCCTCTTTATATACTCCTTTATGTGAATTACACTATGAGAACAAAGTCTAGCCACGATTGAGTTTGTCTTGGGGAGTTTCTCTAAATAAGATGAAATTTGAGAACAAATTTAACGATGTGCCTACATGGGTTGTGTCCTAGATCTAACCTTGGTAAGTAGAACACCCTCAATCGGAGTAGGTTCATTACTCCGGATTCCATGCCTAGCTACTATGGTCTATGTTGGTTATTGTCTATTGTCATCATGTGGGATACATACTAGTGTTGGATAAGTACTATGAAGTTTAGGTAGTTGAATGGGGCACTATTTAACATTTCAAGACTAGGCTTTAAAGATGTTTGTATGTGAGTTCCCTAGGTCTTCTCCAAGACCATTATGTGCATGTACTTAAGTGTTGAATGTCTCCTACATTACTTAATGAATATAATGACGTACGTAAGTTGTATGTTAATGAAAAGGTACTTATCAAGAGTAGCATGAAGGGTTGGTTAGGTAGGCTTGGAGAGGGTGTATAGGCATTCTCTTCATGTCTTACTTAGGTGAGTCTCATAGTAATTCTAGGGAGGGAGTTAAATATATGAAATGGGAATAATCTTATCTTAGATAA
The DNA here is from genome assembly GCA_027705065.1 of Solanum peruvianum. Lineage (NCBI taxonomy): Eukaryota > Viridiplantae > Streptophyta > Magnoliopsida > Solanales > Solanaceae > Solanum > Solanum peruvianum. The sequence goes on along the minus strand of JAKWJD010001766.1, from coordinate 22,673,756 downwards.
TCTAAAGGATCTCTTTGGTGTATGTGAAGGGGTTGTATGGGTGATCACTTCTTCACTCACTAAAGTGAGCCTTAGAATCAACTTTGGTAGGAAGGTCTCATGTTTATGTGATTTGAAGTGATATTAGTTTTATATTGTGTAATGTGAATATATGTGCTTATGTTGACTTAATTTGATCTCTGATACTTGTCTAATTAATTTTTACTCAAAAATAGCATGTCTTATACATATGTCCTCTTAGAAGATTTTATTTCTAATGTACTAATTCCATATATTTTTTCTATCTTTAAAGTTGCAGGTGGAATTTGGGAGGAGTCTTGAAGTGGAAGCTTGGATTAGTGTTCACTAAAACAAGTGTTTGTATGTCCTCACTAGATTTGAGGACACCATTATGTTTAGTTTTCTTATTGAAAGTATTGTAATAGACATAGATATTTTGTATTTGTTGAAGTATGGGTCGTGCCCCAAGATATTCATATGTCTAAGATGACAATTTTGAGACTTAACCTTTTTATTTATGATTTTCTACATATATGTTTTTAAGTATTACTATATCATGTGAAAAGTTATAATTCTGTACTACTTTTCATACATGTTATGCAATGAAAGATGGGAAAGGGCTCATCCAATACCTTCGAGAGGTAAACTACGCCATGTTGCAATCGAGAACACCATTTATGATAAACACTACAAAGAATGAATAACCAAGGAGAACATGGTAATCCTATCGGAGGATAATTAGGTTGTGGTGTTGGGTTGTAGACTCTCAGGGTTTTGAATGAGAATATTCAGGATCCTACTGATAATCGAATGCATTAAGGGTGAGGGACCTATCAGGGCCATGACAACATGACATCTATAGGGTCAACTTTGATATTGCTGATTTTGACAGAACCTGTAGTACCTCCTCTACCACCAAGGAATATATTTGTCATAAATAGTATCATGATAGAGATGCTCAAAGTGTAAAGCTCATTTGAGGGGATGGAATAGGATTACCCTCTTGCTCACATAGACATGCTAAAGGTGGTTCGCAAAAGTTGTGTAGGTCGATTGGACTAGGACATGGATGTGACTGGATTGCGAGTAATCCCTCTACCATTGACCGAAAATGTGGATGTTTTGTTTAATAAGCTTCCGTATAACTCAATATATACAATTGAGTAATTGAAGGATGCGTTCTTAGAAAAATTCTTTCCACTGTACAAAAATTTGTACAAAAAGGATAAACTAAACAACTTCGTGGCACCAACTAGGGAGTCTGTGAGTAGTTCTTGGGATAGGTTAACCATTTTCATAAGAAGTTTTCTGAATCATCGCATTTATGAAAAGTCGCTGATAGAATATTTCTACATAGGCTAGAATGATACCAATAAGGTAGTGCTTGATAGTATTGTTGTGCGTTCATATGGGGGAATGCACTTTTCAGTAGATTATAGAAAACTCAAGAAGATCTCTCAGAACAACAAATCCTGTTGAACTAAAAAGTCAAATACTAGGAGGATCACATTTATAGTCTAAGCCATAGCTACCCAATCCATAGATTATGTTCGTGAGAATATTGCACAAATAAGAAAAAAAATTAGGTTAGTATTGAAGCATGTGATCAGAGGTGCTGAGAAGATAAAGATCGTGTACTATTTTACTATAAGTCCATCACCGGTTGAGGATTATTACTATGAAGAGGATGATTATGCGGTAAATGATCCGGCAGGGGGTTTATGACCAAATGCCCAAAGTTCCAACATGGATAATTGACTCCTTGGTAAAGAAAACCAAGGTTTTGAACTATGGGAACTACAACCGAGAGGGTAAATATGTCCGAGATGGGAACTATAATCACGAGAACAACTACAACTAGAAAAACTATGGAAACAACAACAATCATGGTGGACCTTATGTTCCTCCTTAAAATTAGGAATCTGGAGATAATATGTCATGTATTGAGGATATGATCAAGAAGATGAGGAGAAGGTTCAATGCAACTGATGAGAATGTGAAGGAGATGGGGGATGACTTGTCTCATTTTAGGGAAAAAATTTGATTCCAATACTATGTCGATGACTCAATTTTCTACCACAATGTACCCAGATCAACGTAGCACTCTTCCGAGCTACACCATCCTGAATCCAAACAATTCTGACCATTGTATGACAGTCATTATTCACAAGGGTACGTAAACCATTAGTCAACCCATGTCATGTATAATGAAAATTTAGACTAGTAAAGATAATGATATGGTTAAGGTGGACGGAGTGTCTAAGAATACGATAGAGAAAGTAGCACAGGTAACTGAGAAAGTTGTTTCTATACCTAGACCTCCACCTCCCTTCACATAGAGGTTAGTGAAAAAGACAAAAGAGGGAAATACCAGATGTTTATAACTTTGTTGGAACAACTTTCCATCAATGTCCTATTGATAAAAGTTTTGGAGTAAATGTCTGGGTATGCAAAAGTTTTGAAAGATATGGGGACAAAGAAAAGGGTCATGAGCTTCGAGGATGATGATAAGAGACAACATTGTAGTGCTATTTCTACAAGGTCTCTTGTACAGAAGAAAGAAGATCCAGGTGCCTTCATTAATCAATGTAAAATTATGTTGTTGCATTTTCCTAAGGCACTATGCGATCTTAGTGATAGCATAAATATCACGCCGTTGTCTATTTATAAAAAGTTTGGTTTGGAAGACCCAATACCAACTACGATGCTATTTTCTCATGGATGATAGAGTTGTTAACAAGCCCATTGGTGTACTCCTTGATGTGCTTGTGAAAGTGGAGTTGTTCATCTTTCCAGCGGATTTTGTTATTCTTGACTTTGAGGTTCCCATCATTCTTGGGAGACCAGGCCTTGCAACTGAGCATGTTTATTGATATGGAGAAGGTGAAGATGAAGTTCAAACTCAACAATGAAAAAGCAACTTTCTAAATCTGTAGGTCCATTAAACAAAGTGTGGAAATCCAATCGATATTTGCAATAACTTATAGAGTTGAGAGTAAGTATGGGGTTCAAATTTAAGAAATAATAGGTGTTGAAGCACTAGCAACAGTCATGTTGAACTGTGAGAGTGATGTTATCGAATAGTTTGATGAGTTTGTTGCCACACTTGATAGATATGAATATCTTCGAAGCCATTAAATGTTGAGTTACATATGAACAGTTTTGAGTCCCACCCATGGAACCATTTATCTGTGAGGCGCCTAAATTTAAGCTCAAATCTCAACTATCGCATTTAAGGTATGTATTCTTTGGTAGATTTAAGACTCTACCCGTAATTGTTGCAAAAGATGTAAATGGGCAGCAAGTAGAGTGTTTGTTATCATTGTTGAAGAGGTTCAAGTGACCTATTGGGTGGACTATTGTGGACATCGCTGGGATCTCTCCTGGAATTTGGTCTCATATAATCAAACTCATGCATGGTCCCCAGCCTTGATTCGAGCACCAAAAAAGATTAAATTGGCATATGCAATAGGTAAAAAAAAAGGACTTCATGAAATGGTTGGATGTTGGAGCTATTTATCCCATCGTAGATAGTAGTTGGGTGTGCCGTTTTCAGTGAGTGACAAAGAATGGTGGTATTAATATGGTGCCGAGTGAGAGAAACAAGTTTATTCCAGTGAAGCTCGTGACAGATAGAGAGTCTTCTAAGACTACATGAAGTTTAATGCTCTGAAAGAAAAAGAGAACTTTCCTTTGCAATTCATGGACAAGATGTTGGGTAGACTTTCAGGTAAGGGTTGGTATTGTTTCCTTAATTGTTACTCAAGCTAGTACAAAAATATCTACATTTGCAGAAAACTGAGCGAAGATGAATTTCACTTGACCTTATGGACATTCTCATTCTAAGACATGCCATTTAAGTTGTTCAATGCTCCAGTTACCTTTCAGTATTGTATGATGTCAAAATTCTCTGATATGGGGGAGGACACTATTGAGGTGTTCATGGATGATTTCTATAAGGTAGGTGACTCTTTGATTGATATGTGGATAATTTTTCCGAGGTATTTAAAAGGTGTGAAGAGGACATTTTGGTACTAAATTTGGAGAAATACTAATTTATGTTAAAAGAACATATAGTGTTGGGTCATCGAATCCTGGATAAAGGTACTGAGTGTGACTAGGCTAAAGTTTAGGTAGTATAAAAGCATCCACGACCTATTTCTCTTAAAGGTGTTAAAGATTATCTTAGGCATACAAGTTTTTATAGAAGGTTCATCAGGGATTTGTCTAAAATTTCACATCCATTGTGCAGACTACTCAAAAAGTAGATCAAGTTTGAATTTTATGATGCTTGTTTGAGAGAATTTGGAGAGTTAAGGGAGAACATAGTGTTTGCACCTTTAATTATTTCACCGAATTGAGGTGACCATTTGAGGTCATGTGTGACGCAAATGGGTAGCGCATGATATTGATTTGGGACAAAGGCGTGACAAGATACTGCAATAGGTTTATTATGCAAGAAAAGCCTTAAAAGTGGCCTAAAAGAATTTTATGATGATTGGGAAAGAGATTCTTGCAGTGTTGTTTCCATTCGATAAATTCCTATCCTACTTGTTTGGTCTTGGTCATAGTGCATACTGACCATTCCACATTGAACTATTTGATGGCTAAGACAGATGCAATGTCAAGACTGATTAGATGGGTGTTGTTGTTGCAAGAGTTTGACTTTGTGGTTAAGGACAATAAGGGGAAAGAAAATCAGGTTGCCGATCACTTGTCCAGATTGGAAGATAAAGCATTACTTAAGCTTGGTGATATGGTTGAAATTAATGATGCTTTTCCAGATAAACATCTATTGGGTGCTTCTCAGGATTTAATTCCCAGGTTTACAAACTCTGCTAACTATTTAAAAGTGATCTGGTTCCATGAGATTTGTCTTTTCAGAAAAGTAAGAAGTTTATGCATGATGTGAAGAAGTTATTTTCAGATGATCCTTCCTTGTATCGTTGTTGTGTTGATGGGATTATTCTCCATTGTTTGCCCAAAATTGAGATGTTGAGTGTATTTGTGGCTTTCCATTCATCATTTTTTGCTGAACACTATTGTAATATTTTGATATCTCATAGGATCTTTTGGTGTGGGCACTACTGGCGTACCATTCACCCAGACGCACATGAATTCACCAAATCGTGTGATCATTGCCAAAGAGAAGGTAGGATTTCAAAAGGGAAAGAGATTCCTATGAATCCTATATTCGTGATACAGTTGTTTGATGCTTGGACATTAATTTTATGGGGTCATGTGTGAGTTCACCTTGGAGTATTTATATTCATGTTGCGGTTGATTATGTGTCGACATATTATTGAAAAAGAATATATTTTCTACATTTGGTACACCGATGGAGATTATCACGGATGGAGGTTACTACTTTAGCAATAAGGTGTTCAAGGTACTACCTGAAAAACATGGTTTCCGAGACAACGTAGCCTTTCGTTACCATGTGTAGACTAGTGTAAAAGTTGAGTTGTCCAACATAATGAGCAAGTAGATTTTTGTGAAGACTGAGAATTCCAGTAAAATGGATTGGTAAAGGAATCTTGATGATTCTCTATGGGCATATAACACTTCATACAAGACTCCCATATGTACGTCCCTTTACCAACTTGTATATGGAAATTCTTTTCATTTGCCGCTAGAGCTAGAGCTTAAGGCTATGTGGGCAATGAAGAAGCTAAAATTCTATTAGGGCGCCACATCTAATAAAAGAGTGAATGCCTTGAATATGCTTGACATGTTTCTCTTAAAACTATGAAAGTGAAATGTTTTAGAAAGAGAAGATGAGGAAATATCATGACCAAAAAATTAAAAAGTGAGAATTTGTTGCAAGTGATCTTGTGGTTCTATTAAAATCCAAGTTGCGTTAGTTTTCTGGAAAGCTGAAGTCCAAATGGACCTCGCCATTCTTACTCAACCATGTGTTCACACATGGGAGGTGGAGCTAGGAAATAGTGAGGGAACACGATTCAAGGCCAATTTGCAGAGCATCAAGCTCTATCTAGGAAATGTGGAGGGTGTGCAAAAAGTTGTTGAGGCCTAATATATTGATTAAGACTGATTAATCAAGAGTCCAGCATCGTGTTGCGACGTAAAATCAAGTGTTTCTTGGGAGGCAATATAAGATGTAAAGTCTAGCCGACAATAGGTTTCTACTTTCTGTTTAGTAGTTTTCTTTGTTTATTTAATTTTTTGTACTCACTTAGATGAGTTCTTTATTTTTGTTTTATCATTGGCTTTATATATCCTAGGGTCCATGTCAAAAAATTTCAAGAAAATATATAAAGAAAGGTCTAATGGTTGCTACATGTTAAGGGGAAAAAATAAAAATATACAGAAAAAAGGGTCGGTGTAAAGGTCTAAGGACCCAATCAATTGTCTGTAGTGTATTCCATAGACCATGACTGACATTTATAGATCTCTAAATTTTCTAAGTGTAAGAGGACTATTAGGTCCCCATCCACATACAATAGATGAAGTCTCATAAGTCCAAGCCCTAACCTCCCCGACCGTACCGGGCTGGCCTTTAAATAAAGTACACCCCTTTTCAAAAAAATAAAACTTCTTCCAATTCCCTCCAAGCATTCTTCTCACTCTAAATAACAAAATTCCCTCCTTACTGCCATCAATCCACCACCATTCCAACAAACTTCTGTAACAGTTCGATAATTCAAGACGTATTCTAGAGCCTAACATAAGTGTCATAAAATCTAGATACTGTTTTAAGGTCTATTTTAATGAATAAAAGTTATTTAAGAAGTCTAGGAACCAAAACGTCCAAGAACATCTATGATGTCCGGAATGTAGTTGGAGGAGGTACAAGCGTGCCTTATCCTATTTAACTAGATTTTAGGAGTTGAAAATGATGGAAATTAGTGGAACAGTGTATAAAATGTCTTTAAGTATATTCATTGTTGAAACGACCGGTTACGACTCTCTAAGGACGAACCAAGGTCCCTAAGGAGGACCCTTGCACGTTGAAGTCAACACTGCCTAGGCAATGTGCACCCACAAGAGACAATAGTTGATTCATGTCTGGATCGATAGTGAGTCGTCTACAACCATCACCAAACATTTAGACTAATTTTTGGATACCTCGCCTTCACAAGTGTCTGGTCAAAACCACGAGTGTGCAACACGAAGGGAGGGTCTGCCGTCGATAGACCAACAATCTGTTGATCGTGTTCTCATCGATTGGGTTTGTAATTACTAAAATTTTTTAAGTTAGTATCAAATAAATAATTAAGGGGTTTCATATTTAATTAGGTCTTAAGGGAAGTCTAATTAATCTAACTAACCTCCCATACAAAGACCGCAACCCCATTAGTATAATTACAACTCTCAAAAAAAACTCTATTCCTTCTCTCTTCTTTCTCTCTGTATTGGAAGACACCATTGAAGACTAAGATAGGGGGAATTTTTGGGGATGTAAAGGGACAATTTCACTATTAATTATCCAGAAAACATTGTGGTATTTGATCTCATATACCTTTGAGACCTCTTTCCTCAAAGGGTTACTTCAAAGTGTTTATAAAAGTTGAATTTTCATGTGGGTCTTTCTCAATCTCGAATAATATGTTATGAATTTTTATGTTTATGTTTTATATTGAATAATAATAATTGATTAACATGTATTCTAACTTAATTATGATATATCTTGATGGTTTGGTCTTGTTTGTAGATGATGACCCTTAATACTTCACCCTTGGTTTGATCTTGATATGAATTAGGTTGTAATTGGTTCAATTGACTTGGTTATTGGTTGAATTACTACTATATAATATTGTTACACTAATCATGAAAAAAATTAGGGTTTTTGGTAGTCTTTCATTATAGTTCTTGAGAAGATGATCTAGGCTATAAAGTGTGTTGTGAATTGACTTAAGTATCTTGTCTTAAGCTATCATCTAGAATATAATTGTGATGTAGTGATTCTTCTAACCTTTTTAGCATTTTGATTATTGAGTTATGATGATTTATACCCAAATTGGGTGGAATTGAGGGTTTATAGTAAGACCTTGATGATGAACTATGATGGGGACTTGATAAGTCTTATGATATCTATTACTTACTTCAAATTGAGGTTAATTGTTATTAAGCCATGATGTAGTATTGGAGTATGCCTTGTACTAGGATTGATAGGGTGGTATGATGTTGAATTGAAACGTCTTGATTATGGTTTTGAGGTGTTTGCTTAAGATGTAAATGTTATAAGGAGGGTGAATGATTAACTAATGTGTCATATCATGATAAGAAGATGTTAATGTGCTAATCTCACCTATATGAACTGTAATGAAAGGATTTATACTTGTGCAACTCTTATTGAGCTATTGATGATGATGATTATACAAGGGGTAGATACTAAGATCTAAACTAAGCTATGATTGATAATAAAGGCTTAAATATAGCGCAAAAAAAGGGACTTTTGCTTAGCACCGAGTGAACTAGAGTGAGAAGGGTATTTTCCCACATAAGGAAGGTAGGATCACTAAAGTACTCTAAAGATTGGAGACTACAGTGCATGTAGCATAAAGAGGGTCCTAATTATATCTCCTAGTTCTTGAACTATGTTGCCCCCATAGGAATACTAGCTAGTAGATCCCCGTAGTTGCTATGTTTCATGTTTTTGTTTTACCTTGGAAAGTAGTCTGCCTTTCTTTGGTTTAGGGTTTTATGACATCAGATTCCATTTTAGCTCATGTGGTGTATGTCGGTTAGGGAAAGATGTTTTCAAAAGGTAAAATGAACTAACGGAATAAACTCTAACAAGGATGACCTAAGAGGCTTAGCTTAGTATAGGTAGGCTACCTAAGCATTGCAATAGTTAGCCTTGAGGGGAGTATTAGGAGGATGTTCTTATGTATGAGTATGCTTAAAATTCTATAGGACATATATATGATGAACTTGCACATTGTTGATAACATATGTTGATTATTTCACATATTAATATGTGTTGGATAATATTGTTAAAATAGGATGATATGTACACCTAAATTCCATGTTATGTGAAGTAGGATGTTAATCATGATACTTTTTGGGTTACTTTATTGTGTGAGGTTATTGGACTTTGCTTTGTCATTGAAGTTGTTGACTTGATAGGAATTAATGGGTAATTGTCTTGCTTTGGTTATATTGGAATGCACTATTATTCATGCTTGTTGTTAATATGACTTGATGAGAGAGTTACTTGGATATGTATTCAATTATATGATAAACATGTTGACTTGACTATTTTGTAAGTTGTTGGTCTTGTGATGTACATACCTATGACTTAATTAACATGCATTATTGATTGGTATGGGCTTGTTGTATGTGCATACAAGTTTTAAATAAAAAATGCATACTTTATGAATTCTCCATTTGTTTAACATGATTTCAAAGTATGTGTGCATATGGTCTCATACTTAGTACAAGTGGAGTACTAACCCCATCTTTTCCTTTTCCCCAAAATTTTAGGTTCCAGTCGTTGAGGTGTTTCGAAGACGACTTGAAGAAGGCTTGGATATCTTATTCATCCAAGTAGGATAGGTCCTAAATTTGTAAGGGCGATGTCACTATCTAGAATATGGATTTACTTTAGTTAAAGATTGCTATAGTTCTTTCTTTCCATTTAGTATGAAACATTGTATAGCCCATGTGAGGTGTTCTTACTTATATGTGTGGGTTATGTCCATGTTCTTACAATGTTATTAGATTGTTATGATATGAGACGACTATTATTACTATTATGTCTATTTGTATTTTATATATTTATGTGAAATAAAAGTAGAAGACTCAGTAATCCTCATATACGAAGGGTCTATGTATACTCGATATATATATATATATATATATGTTTGGTGTATGTCGAGGTCTATGTAAACCTCCAAGTAGTAGTAATTAGAAGTTCTAAATTTTCTTCTAAATTTAAAGTATGAATATTATGATGTAAACTAAGAGGCTAGTCTTAGTCGTTGAAAAGGACGATGACGCCGATTATGTCTAGGGGTAAACCCAGATATGTTAATTTCATCATGCATATTCCAAGATATCTTTAATTTCCCCCAAACCCTCTCATTCCACCATTTTTTAAAATCTAGTGATCAGGGCTTGTGCGAAAGGCAAATGCAATTGTCAAAAATCTTAAGCCATCACACAATCACACTAGTTCCCTTGGTTGTCAGGTAATTGAATTCTTACTAATTTTAAATTTCACAATACATGGATGTTTCTTCAAGTTGGGAAATAGGTCTTGACCTTTGGTAAAGTAATAGAATAAATTGCATGCTAATCTATAGTAAATTAAACTTTGGGATGATAAATTGTGATTATATTGTCGTGTTAGTTGGTAAAACCAGATAAAAATAAGTGTCAATGTATATTTTGACTTAGGGTTCTTTATCTTGCATGAAATAATTGTAAAATTTAGTAAAGGGAACCCTTTGAATTATGAAGTAGCATAATTTATGTTGAAATGCATGATTAGTCTATGATATTGGTGACAATTGCATGTAAATGGGCTCAAAAGTGAAGCATTTTTGGGACCGGTAAAGAACCCCATCCACGAGACCCCATCTATGAATCATACGTCAATTTACGGATATACATAAGGTCTGTCGATGGTGGCACTTGGCAATTTCGCTAAGTGTTGAACCACAGACCTGGAATACGGTTTGTAGATTGTACACATCTGTGGTTTCCATCAGAGACAACATTGTTTGATCCTCTTATCTACGGAAGGGTTCCTTAGACTGTAGGTTTATCTACGTACCTAAGGTCCCCACCTTAGATCACTGTAGCGTACTCTCTAAATTTGTTATTTTCTTGTTTTGTTTGTCTTTCTTCTCCATTTTTTACAAGTGTGTTCTGGGTTTACTAGTACTAACAATCGATTCACATGTACCATGGCGCGTGAAAAGCAAATCACATATAGAAATAGAGGCAAATCAAAATTAGTGTAGACATCCATAAGGATTATAGATGAAGACAAAGAGGAGGAGAAGGATCCCACATATGTTCCACGGACCACGAGGACATCTCTTGTTGCAACTCGTACTACCCGGAACAGATCCCAAAAGGTGGACACCAATGTAGTAACTGTATCCTAGTCTAATAAGGATTATACATTTATCGGTTCACCAATGAGTCCAGGTTCTGGGTCTAAAGCTAGTTCTACCTCTAGATTTAAGTATGCCCCTACTTTCAGGTCTTATTTTGCATCTTCCACAGGCTCATGTCACAAGGTCAAATTTCCTCGTCTAATAAGGCCACTAGTTTGGGTGAAGCCCCAATAACACGAAATATTGACCCTGATCTAGTAGAGACATAGACAAACAAGTGGTGTGCAAGGGTTAATTTCCAATCTACCTGGATGCCCAAATACTGAATTAAAAAGAGAGGATGGCCACGTTGATTACTGAGGAGCGCAGAGTCCTCACGAGAAGCTTACACACCATACCCGACATTCACCGCCTATTTTATCTTCACAAGTACGAGTTCATGGATTGTCTTGATACCTTCGTACCTATAACAAGGAAAATCTGCGGAAGTTCTACTCATCCTATGATGCCACTCTGGGACGTTCAATCGACATGTTATCCAAGCCAACAGCCCAGAACCTTCTCACCTTAACTGTGGACCGAGGCTTCCCAGTAGAAAGATAACACACCTCTATCAGCAGATATTTTTACAACCCTATACCTAAGCATATTTGGGAAGTCAATGTGACCAAATTGACTTGTAAATGGGATATTAAGCAGAGTGGTTCCGTTAACTGATATTGACTTCCTTCTTGCTACGCCCGTAGATGAGCCAGAGTCTACACATCCGGAGATAACAGAGATATAACACCCCGTAATTTCATGACCCACACTATATCCTCATATGTTGTATAGTGATGATTAAGACCCAAATTATTTTAAATAATTTTTTTTGATAAGTATTGGAGCCATATCATTAAAGAAAGACCCTAACGTTCGAAAACTAGCAATATTGAACTAGTGGATGTCCCTATTTTAGACGAAGGTTTGGGAGGGTCATATTGATTCTAAATCTTGTAAAAAGAATTAAAACAGATAAAAAATATTATAGAGGTTCAAAATGTATAGTCACGACACCGCAAGGACCACCGGAAGGGTCCTTCAAAAGGACCCGAGCATGGGCGAGCAGGCTACCAAAACATCCGGCGCACAAACAGCACGCGGGGATCCAAAAATTGGACTCACAATGCGGGGCCTACATGAGTCTCACTTCCTCAACCCAGATTTCAAAAATAAAGTGTGAAATTAACCCCGCCACGTGCAACCACTTTCTTGATTCGTAAATATCGTATTTTAATCACTTTGACTTCACAAAAAGACTTATCTAAGTGAGGGGTCATTTGGGTAATTTTATGGGTGACTATATATAAGGTATTAATGTAAGTATTAGTTCATTTTAAAACCCAAATAAAGTCTCAAAACATGAAATCAAAAGTCATTCTCATCTCTCTCAAATTCTCTCTTCTTCGAAACCTCCATTGAAGACCACTAGACCTCCAAGAAGAAAGTCATATCTTCAAGATTAAAACCCAATTTCGTGGCTTTATCATCTATTAGGTATGATTAATTTAATTCTTGGGATTCCTTTCCTGAGAGGTCTTTCCAAAAGATGATTTCAAAATCCCCCAAAACAAGGGTTTTTCATCTCACATGATTCTTCTTTGAAAAAAAAATTATGAATCAATTGTGATGAATTAATGTTGTATAAGTATATATTGATGGTTAATTTATCATTTCATTTGATATTTTCCTAGACCCATGTCCTTTCCAAGATTTCATGAAAAAATCTTGAATTATTATGGTGTGTTGGGAAGATGTTAAACAAGTACATTGATTACATCGTTGTTAATTATGTAATTTATTATTTAATTAACCTTGTTTATATAATTTTTTATGTATTCTTGGTAATGGAAGTTTGAAGGTTCTTGAAGAGGTCAAAAAGGTATGTTGATTTGTTTCTCTTCGATTCTATTATTCATTATGAGTTACTTAGATAGTAATGCTCGTATGTCTAATGTGGGGTTGTGACGTTAATGATAGGTATTCCTCATCCTTATCCTAATACATTGAATTAGCCATGCATTATGTTTGTATGTTATGATATGAATATTATATGATTGAAAGTAGTTTCTCATGATTATAATAAAGTGCAAAGAGAAAAGTTTACTCACTTGTGAAGAGGTGTCTAAACTTAAAGTATTGTTCTCACTTATGGTGACCTATGAGACAATATGATAAGATGTTTACATAGGGGTCTAGAAGAGACTAATGTGAACTTGTATGATGAAGTAACATTACTACTAAAGGTAACAATTGCTTAGCACTGAAAGTGCATGTTAATGAGATGGAGGTCACACGTTTAGTATGTGCGGCCTCCCACATGGGTTTCATCACGTTAGTAAGTCAGGATTCCTAAAATATGTGTTGCATCATGAGATGGAAACCTCCACGTCTAGCAAGTGAAGGTTTCTAGTAACAATATCCATGACCCTTAACTATTTGCCCACAAAGGAATTTAGCTTAGTGGATCCACCTAGATAGATATGTATAATTAGTTGCACCTTAGGCAAGTGTTAACCCTCTCTTTTGGTGTGGGAGAAGAACACCGGATTCCATGTAGCTCACATGGTCTTATGTCAGTTATTTTACTTCTTTCTGTGATGTAAAAGCAGATGAACAACTTATGTTTGTGAACACTTATAAGGGTTTTCTTAATGTTTACTACATGGTGTAAGGGAGGGTATGGGACTTCTCTTACACATTGCACATGTGCGATCCAAATAGATAGCCCTAGAGGTGTTCTTTTATGATTATGATTATGATTATGGTTGTGTTGATAATGTATGTGTAAGTATTGATGTATGAAGTATGTCATGAACATGTGTTGTAAGTATGAAGTGGGTAGCTTAATGTGATACTTAGCTTTTGATAGGGTTATGGGGCTTTATTCTTGGCATTGCACAAGTGTTGCTTGAGTTTCTTATATCTTGGGTTGACTTATGATGTTCCTTATATGTGTATATTGAGTTATTGGATGTTATGCATGGTTTTGAATAATTGTGCCTTTTATCATGCATAAATGATTGTTATGCATAGGGACCATACTTAGTACGTGTGTTTTGTACTAACCCATATTTCTTCCCTTTTTCCCAAACATTGTAGGTTCGGGCCATTGAGGTATCTTGAGGCTAAAGCAAGAAGGCTTGGAATAGACTCTCCATGTTTTGGAAGGTGATCTAGTTCAAGGACGACATGACATACTTTACATTAGTCGTACTTGTATTGTCTAAAGACATTCTTTTCACTCCTATTCTTGAAGAAATTGATTTAAGCCCTATGTGGAAATTATGAATTTGTATAAGGGCGATGCGTAGATATTTTAATTCATTTATATGTTTAGGTGTGACACAATGATTTAGACTAGATTCTTAAGTATTATTATGTTGTCTAATCGATAAGCCTAAGCAAGCTTCCTACGTGAGAGGTCTATGTAAACCGCATTAAGTATATATGAAAGTTTTAATTTTTCTTCACTTTAGACCTATGATATGTGATGAAGAATTCTAAGAGGCTTTTTATAGTACTCTTAAAGGAGGACTATGCAGGTAATGACTATGTGTACTTTGTATCGTTAGAAACTTGGTATTAGAGCTAGGATTGATGTCTCACTTTACCACGCGTATGTAAGGTGTTAATCATAATTGTTCAGTGCACCACACTAATGAATGAGAGACTATGAGATGCTTAGGAACTTTAACTCTCTTATCATTTCTTAGTCATGCCTAAGAGTACTAGCTCTATTTAGTACTTGCTTCTAATCCTTTTATTGTGATTATAGTCAATGAATAAAATGAGGAACAATGTCGAAGGGTCGTAGAGGAGAATTTGAATGAGGCGGTTCCCCAAAAATCTCCTTAAACCCCTTAAGTTCCTATTGAAGAATGGGCTATGACTAACGTTGAGATAAGGTCATCTATGCATAACTTGAATCAACTATTTGCTACTCAAGTGGCTAGGGATGCTAGGGTGCAAATGAACCCCAATGCTAGAACTATCACTTCAAGGGTTAGGGATTACACAACTATGAATCCCCTTACTTTCTTTGGTTCAAAGGTGGAGTAGGACCCACAATGGTTCAGTGATGAAGTGTTCAAAGTTAGTGATTCTATGTGTGTGTATCCTAAAGAAAAGGCAAAACTAGTCGCCTACGAACTGAAAGATGTGGCTCGATTTTAGTATAAGCAATGGAAGGATAAGAGGCTGTCTAGAGAAGGTTGGATTACTTAGGGACCTTTCAAGACGACTTCCCTTGATAGGTTCTTTCCCATGTATTTAAGGCAGAGGAAAATGCAAGAATTCATCAATCTTCATCAAGGGGGTATGAGCGTGAAGGAGTATAGCCTCAAGTTCACCAAACTATATGATTATGCTCCTACTATGGTTGCGGATTAGAGAGCTAAGATGAACAAATTTTTTATGGGGATATCCGACCTTGTGGTTAATGAGTGTAGGTCAGATATTTTGATTCCTACCATGGACATCTCTCGTATTATGGTTCATGCCGAACACATTGAGGAGCAAAATCTTAAGAAAGTTGGTAGGGAGTTGAAGAAGGTAAGAACCGAAGATGGGAATTCTTCCAAGGCTAAGTTTGAGGTGCAAAAAAAACCAATGTTTAAAACGAGGTTTTCCAACCAATGCCCTTCTAATGCTCCAAGGGTCAACAAGAGTAAAGTATATACTCCCAAGCCCCAAGAGGTGAATGATTGTAGATCTAATGTTGAGAAGCCTTGCTAGGGAGTTGAAGAAGGTAAGAACCGAATATGGGAATTCTTCCAAGGCTAAGTTTGAGGTGCAAAAAAAAACCAATGTTTAAAAGGAGGTTTTCCAACCAATGCCCTTCTAATGCTCCAAGGGTCAAGTAAAGTGTCTACTCCCAAGCCCCAAGAGGTGAATGATTGTAGATATAATGTTGAGAAGCCTCTTTGTGCGAAATTTGATAAGAGACATGATGATAAGTGCCTAGTTGGCATAGGTAATTGCTATGGTTTTGTAAGAGTGGTCACATGAAGAGAGATTTCCTATTATAAAAGCTCAAGGAAGGGAAAATTCTCAATTTCAAGCAAGTACCCCAAATTCGGATGCTCCTAAGAAGAATCACTTTTATGCTCTCCAATCCCAAATTTATGAAGAGATCTCACCGGATGTGGTTACCGGTATGTTAAAATTATTTTGCTTTGATGTATACTCTTTGTTGGATACGGGATTTAAAATGTCATTTGTAACCCCTCTTGTAGCCATAAAATTTGATATACTGCCCGAAATATTAGACGAACCTATTCGATTTTAGTTTCAGTTTCTACCCTAGTGGGAGATTCCGTGGTAGTTAAGAGAGTCTGTAAAAGTTGTCCTATTTCCTTGCCCAATATAGTTACATTAATTGACTTGAAAAAACTTGATATGCTAGATTTTGATGACATGTTGGGAACGGATTGGTTGCATACTTTCTTGACCTCTATTGATTGTAAGACAAGGGTAGTCAAATATAAATTTCCAAATGAACCCATTTATGAGCGGAAGAGAGGAAACTGAAATCCTAGGAGTAAGATCATTTCATGTCTAAAAGGTTGAAAACTGATTGGAAAGTGTTATCTCTACCACATATTAAGAGTTAGGGATCTTGAATCCGAGGTCCCTCCCTTAGAGTCGTTAATCCTAGTTAGGGAATTTCTGAAAGTCTTTCCAGATGACCTTCCCGGAATTCCTCCCAAGCAATAGATTGACTTCAACATAGATTTATTACCGGATACACAACTTATTTCACTCGGATGATCCCGATCGATTTGAAATTACTAAAGGCTCAACTGAAGGATTTTATAGATACGAGTTTTATTTAACCAATCATTTTTAATGGGGTGCACCGATATTGTTTATAAAGAATAATGATGGGTCATTGAGAATGTATATCGACTATCGTCAATTGACAAAGTCACCATAAAGGATAAGTACCCACTCCCTAGGATTGGTAACTCATTTGATCAACTCAATGAGTGAGTTACTTTTCAAAGATCGACATGAGATCCGATTATCACCAACATAGAGTGAGGGAAGTTGATATCCGAAGACGTCATTGTGAACAAGATATGGTCACTTTGAATTCCTAGATATGTCATTTTGTCTAACAAATGCCCTGACTTCTTTCATGGACCTTATGAGTTATGTTTTTAAAAAATATCTTGATTTGTTTCTGATTTACTTAATTGATGATATTTTTATATACTCTAGATGTGAGAATGACCATATGATCCACTTGAGGATAGTTTTTCAAATTCATAATGATAACCAACTTTTTGAAAATTTCAATACAAGTGAATTTTGTGTGAGATAGGTTGCATTTGTTGGCCACATTGTCTCTAGTGAAGGGGTAAAAGTTGATCCAAGGATGGCGGAAGTTCTAAGAAGTTGCCCTTGACCTTGGAATCCTACCGAAGTCCAATGTTTTCTAGGGTTTTACGGTTACTATAGGAGGTTTGTTGAGGTATTCTCATCTATCGCATCTCCATTAACGACCTTAACCCAAAAGAAATCCAATTTCGAATGGCTAGATTGAGCTTCCACTTATTTGAAGATATACTTACCTTGGCATTGGTGTTGACCTTGTTGGAGGGTACTGAAGGGTTTGTGGCTTATTATGATTCCTCACGAGTGGGTCTAGGATGTCTGCTCATGCAACACGACAAAGTAATATTGTAAGCCTCTGTAAAACTCAAACCTCAAGAGAAGAATTACCCAACTCATAACCTTGAACTTGTGGCCGTGATTTTAACCTTGAAAATTGGGAGACATTATCTCTATGGGGTACATGTTGATGTGTTCACCATCACAAGAGTCTGCAATATGTATTCACTCAAAAGGACTTGAATCTACGACAAAGATGATGGTTAGAACTTTTAAAGGATTATGACATGAGTGTCCTTTACCATCCTGAAAAAGTTAATGTCGTTGCAGATGCGCTAAGCTGAGTTTCCATGGGTAGTGTGGCTCATGTAGCTGATGAGAAGAAAGAATTAGTTAAAGAGGTCCATAGGATGGCGCAGTTGGGTGTCCGACTAGAAGAATCTTCAAAGTGTGGTTTCATGGTCCATCATAACTCCGAGTCATCTCTAGTGGTTGATATGAAGTACAATAAACATCTTCATCCTCTATAGATGGAGTTGAAAGAATCGGTCCTTAAGAAGAATAATAGATCTTTCCCCCAAGGGGATGACAGGGTACTTAGGTACCAGGAAGATTATGTGTGCCGGAAGTGGATGGTTTAAGGGAGAATATCATGGAAGAGGCTCATAGTTCTCGATACTCCATCCATCCGCGGTCCACCAATATGTATCATGAATTACTTGATATTTCTTGGTGAAACGGAATGAAAATGGATACAACTAAGTTTGTGTCGAGGGGCCCAAATTGCGAACAAGTTAGAGTTGAGAATCAAGGACCTGTGGTTTAATCCAAGATATTGACATTCCCACTTGGAAGTGGGAAGATTTCAATATGGACATCGTCACAAGCATGAATAAAAGTTTATCATAATATAACAAAATCAAGAAAATTACCCATGAACCCATATTGAGTCAACAAGTGCAATGACCAAGCAAAGTCCCATAATATTACTCAATCAGGTTACTCAAAAAGAATCATGATCAACGTCCAACTTCTCATAGTATATCATTTAGAGTACATATCATCATACTTTAACAATGAAGATCAACACATATTCATAAGTGAAACTAATCATCTTGTAGTATCAACAATGTGCAAAATCATTATACACATATCATGTACCATTATAAACATATACATATATATAAGAACATACTCCTAACACTTCCCTCAAGGCTAACTAGTGCAATGTTTAGGTAGAGTCTCATATGCCTTACTAAACTAAGCTAAACTCCATAGGATATCCTAGTTATTGTTCAATCCTTTAGTTCATTTTATATTTTGGGAACATGTTTCCTTATGCTACATATACCACATGAGCTAATGTGGAATACAGCGTAATGGAGCCGTACACCAAAAGAAGGCGGACAACTTTCCAAGGTAGTAACAAAACATGGACATAAAACTACGTAGATCCACTATATATTATTCCAATGAGATATAGTTTGGACCCTCTTTATGATACATTCATTATGGTATCAAATCTCAAGAATACAATAGTTATCCTACTCTCCCTATATGGGAAGGAACACTAATAACACTAGTTCATTCGGTTCTAAGCTAGAGTCCCATTTGAAATTTCTTTAATATCTTTATTAATCATCATTGCTTAATGTATGTCATAGGGTCTAACACTTGTATAAGAATCATCATCATATCTTGATGAGAATTGCATGAGTATTGTCCTTTCATTACAATTCATTTAAGTGAGGTTAGCACATTTAGATAATAACATCATAATAAGGCACTGTTAAGTTATCACCATCCTCATATCATTTATATCTTATCCAACACCTCGAAAACAATAGTAAAGTAATTTAAATTCAACATCATACAAACACTATCACTCCTAATACAAGATATACATCAATGCAATATTATCACTTATTTACAATTTACCACAATTGAAGTAAGGAACAGGGATTGCTAGACTTACCATGTCTCCTTCATAACCCATCATCAAGGTCTTACCATCAACCCTTAACTCAACCCAATAAGGTTTTAATGTCATCACATATCAATAACTAACAGGACAACAAGCAATTGAATCACTACATAAGAATACAACACTAGTTCATAGCTTAAGATAAAAAAATTAGGTCAAAGTCATCATCTAGATCAATTCCTCAAGAAATAGCATTATAGGACTATATTTAATCCTAATATATTCTAAATTGATAAAATAACATAATCTAGTAGTAAGTAAACAAATAATTAATTAAATTTTACCATTATAACACAATTCATATCAAGATCACCACCTAGGGTTAAGGGGAAAATGTCATCTTCTGAAAAATATACCAATACACCAATAAATAACATAATTAAGTTATAATACATGTTAGTCTATTCATAATATCAAAAAAAAAAATACGTGCAATCAAATGATCAATTTCAACATTGGAAAAG
Organism: Solanum peruvianum; assembly: GCA_027705065.1. NCBI lineage: Eukaryota > Viridiplantae > Streptophyta > Magnoliopsida > Solanales > Solanaceae > Solanum > Solanum peruvianum. The sequence continues at coordinate 22,653,618 of JAKWJD010001766.1, read as the reverse complement.
ACCCACTTGAATTTCATGCTTTTGAAATCAATTTTATGAAACCCTTTGGGGAATGAAGTCCCAAAGGTGAAAGGAATCTCATACCATGTTATTTGATGAACATTGGTGGAGAAACCTTGGTGATAGAAGCCCTAGAACCCACCTTGACTTTGACTTCTATGGAGTCCTTCAACTTGACAGAGAATGAGGAGAGATTGGGTTCTCGGAATTTATGAGAGCTTAGGTTAGTCTAATTAGCTTAGGAGCTTTATATAGGTTCTTAATTATCTTATTTAGACCTACCCTAACCTTTAATTAACCTACTAAATAATCTATTTAATTAAATGAATTTGTTAAAAACGAGCAGCAAAAGACAAACTTCAAAGATGACTCCCCGTCCACACCCCATTTGTCAATCACAGACAAAGGACCGACCGTTCTTCTTGTACGTCATTGAGTTCATAGAGATGTCAAAAACCTAACTTTTCCAAAATTCTTAGTGTCAATCAACGGAGGCAATCGATGCCCCATTTATTGGACCACAAGACTTCTGTGGCATTCGTTGGTGACAGTGTCCATTGACAATGGTCCTCTTCAAGGGACCTTAGTTGGTCCTTGGGGAGTCATGCCTGGATGTTTCGACTATGAACTAACTGTAATACGTGTTATATACCCTTCCACAAAAATTCATCAAATTTTCGACTCCTAAAACATAGCAAAATACGCTAAGGCACACAAGAACCTTATCGAACTAGTTTCCGGACAGCATGGACGTTCTTTGGCGTTTTTATTGTTAAGCCTTTTAATGACATATGTTTATATCAATAGACCTTAAAACAATGTCTAAACTTTTGACACTCATGTTAGGCTCTACAACACGTCTTAGACTTTCAAAGTGTTACATTATCACCTCTTAGGAACATTCATCTCTGAATGACACTAAATTTTTTTTTAAGGAAGGAATAGACTCAAGACTAACAGCCCAAAGAACAACAATAATTAACAACATGAGTTACAACATCATCATATCATTTACACAAAGCAATTCAAAACTTCAATTACAACTCATAAGTCTCAAACATTATTTTATGAGGTATTTTCCTTCTCATACAACAACATGAGCTCAACATATCATATATGACTCAATTATTCCTAAACTAAACTTATCAACATGTTCAATATCATTTCATAAATACTAACTATATCCAAGTGAACTATGTAACTCAAAACAAGAAGAATTTAATATTTCAAGTCTATATGCACATTTTCACTATCACTTCATTTTAATGACACCAAAGAGGCACATTTTTGCAAAACTTCACCAAAAATCAAAGAAACTTTAATTTTAGTTATTATTTTAATTATTTAGAGGAGTAATTAACTTTAGTTATCAAAAACATAGGGTAACGAGACTTCATGTCGGCCATGGCCTCCGATGTTGCACGCTCAACTAGGTGATTCTTCAATAACACCTTTACGGAAGCCACCTCTTTGTTCCTCAACTTCTATACTTGCTTATCAAGGAGTTTAGCTGGAACATCGTAATAGGAGAGTTTATCCTTCATACCAAGACTCTCAATAGGAAGAATATACTAGGATCAACGATACACTTTTTAACAATAAAAATATAGAAAAACAGATGTACTGAATCCAATCACCAGGCAACATTAACTCATATGCAACCTTACCAACCCTTTGCAAGATTTCATACTGAACCACATAACGAGAAAACAACTTTCCTTTCCAGACAAATCTAACCACACCTTTCATAGGTGAAATTTTCAAGTACACCTTATTACCTTATTCAAACTCTAAATCCCTTCTCTTATGATCGATATAAGACTTTTTCTTACTATAGACTGTTTGCAACCAGTTCCTTATTATATGAACCTTCTCCAAAGTCTACAAATGAAATTGGTACCCAAAAATGAAGACTCACCCACTTCAAACAATCCAATTGGAGACCTACAACTCATACCATACAAGGCTTCATAAGTACCCACATATATGGATGAATGGAAACTATTATTATAAGCAAACTCCTCCAAAATAAAATGTAATCCTAATTTCCCTTGATATCAATGATAAAAGCTCTAATCATATACTCAAGGGTTTTAATAGTACGCTTCTCTTCACCATCCGTTTGGGGATTAAAAGCGGTTCTTAACTTCACCTTCGTACCCGACTTTTCTTAGAATGACCTCCAAAACCTAGATGTCAATTATGCACCCCGATCCGATAAGATGGATAACGGGATACCATGGAGACATACAATCTCATCTATGAAGATCCATGGATAATCCTCCTCTTAATAAATAGACTTGATGGGAATAAAATGAGCGCATCTGGTAAACGTATGCACAACCACCCAAATAGAGTCATATTGATTTTGTGTCTGAGAAAAACCTACCAAAAATCCATATTAATGTCTTCCCACTTCCATGTAGGAACTTGGATTTCTTGAAGTAGACCACCCAACTTTTGGTGTTTGGCTTTCATTTGTTGGCAATTTGGACAATTAGCACAAATTCCGCTATGTCCTTTTGCAAACCTTCCCACTAAAAAACTTCCCTAAAGTCATGGTACATCTTTGTTGAACCCAAGTGACTGGCGTAACGGGACCCACGAGCTACCTCAAGGATCCATTTTCTCAAACAATCTATATTGAGAACACACAACCTTCTTTGATACCTCAAGATACCTTCCCCCCCCCCAAGAAGAGTGACTCATTAACCATGCCTAGAGCTAATTCTTTCAACTCCATCAGTGGTTGATCAAGGTGTTGTTTGGATTTCACGTCAACGAATAATGATGACTCAGAGTTATGACGGACCATAAAACAATCATTCGGATAATCTTCCAACCTAACACCCAATCTAGCCAACCTATGAACATATTTAACTAGGTCTTTCTTAGCTTCCTCTACATGAGACGCACTTCCCATGGTCATACGTCTAAGAGTGTCCACTACCACATTGACCATTCTGGGATAATCTAGAACACTCATGTCATAATATTTCAACAATTCAATGCACCTTCTTTGTCATAGATTCAACTCCTTTTGAGTAATCACATATTGGAGACTCTTACAGTCGATATGCATATAAACATGAAAACTATACAAGTAATTCCTCCATAGTTTCAAGGCAAATACCTTAGCCGCTAACTCAAGATCCTGAGTTTGATAGTTTCTCTCATGCACCTTAAATAAACTAGAATCATAGGCTACCACTTTCTCATGTTTCATAAGAACACACCCTAAAACCACTCAGGGTGCATCACATTATACAACAAACCCTTTTGTACCTTCTGGTAAAGTCAACACGAAAGCATAAGTAATCCTATTTTTCAAGATAACGTGTCTACAATCACTCAAATTTCTTAATGTTTTGGGTCAAAGTAGTCAAGGGTAATGGAGTAGACGCAAACCATCCAAAAACCTCTGATAATAACCCATTCGACCCAAGAAACTCCTACTGTCGGTTGGAGTTAATGGTCTTAGACCATTCTTGACCGGCTTGGTTTTCCTTGGATCAACCTCAATTATCTCACTAGAGATGATATGACCATGAAATTCTACTGACCTCAACAAAAACTTACATTTGCTATGCTTGGCAAATAATTGGTTATCCTTAAGCAATGGTAACACCACCTTCTAATGGTCTATATGTTCACCCTCATATTTTGAATATACCAAGATGTTGACGATGAAGACAATGACAAATGAATCTAGGTAACTTCAACGAACCATGTTCATGAGATCCATAAACGCCACTGGGGCATTAGTGAGAGTAAAGGACATTACTAAGAAATTATAGTGACTATATCTAGTCCAAAATGACGTATTTGGTATATCCTTACCTCTCACACTAAGTTGGTGATACCCCGATGGTCAAGTCAATCTTATAAAAGTATATTTCCCCTTGGAGTTGATCAAACAAGTCATTAATCAAACGCAGAGGATACTTGTTCTTAATATTGACTTTATTGAGTTGGCGATAATCGATACACATTCTAAGGGAACCATCCTTCTTTCTCGCAAATAAAACCAGAGCACCCCATGGAGAAATACTAGATCTAATGAAGTCGTTGTCTAGTAAATCTTTGTGTTGAGCCTTCAAGTATTACAATTCAGCCGGAGCCATTTAATAAGGAGGAATTGAAATGGGATTTGTATCTATTAAAAATACTATACCAAAATCATTCGGGAGGAATACCGAGAAGATAATCTTGAAAGACCTCCAAAAATTCCCTAACTACGGGGACTTACTCAATGGAGGAATTTTGAAGTCTAAATCTTGGAGTCTTACTATATGGTATCAACATCCTTTAAATATCATTTTGCATGCTTTCAATCAAGAAATCATACGATTTCTAGGAATATAATTTCCCCCGTTCCACTCAAAAACGGGCTTATTTGGAAAGTAATCTTCACCACCCTCATTCTACAATCTGTAGAGGCAAAGTAAGAATACAACCGATCCATAACCTAAATAACATCAAAATCAAGCATATCAAGTTCTACTAGTTCAAAATAAGTAACTAATTGGGTAATATTATAGTACAATTTCTTTACACCATTTTTGCAACAACTGACTCACCCACTGGGGTTGACAATATAAAAGGTTTATTCAAGATATCAGGAAAAATGTCAAACTTGAAGTTACTAAATGAGTAACAAATAACAAGGTATAACCGAAATCAAGCAAAGTATATACATAAATAGTGAAGACTTTCAACATACCAGTCACCACATCGGGGGAAATCTCCTGCTCACTCCTAGAGCGGAAAGCATAAAAGTGATTTTTCTTCGGGGCATAGTTAGAACAAAGTCCACTTGCGTTCCCACTCTACTTGTCTTGGACCTTTAAATTTGAGAAATCTCGAACCTTGTGCCCAATTTTAACACAACCAAAACAATTATTTGTTTCCTCAAAAAAATCACAATAATACTTCTTGCCCACATTTCACAAGTTGGATTCTTTGGTGGTGAAATAGTACTCCTCCCTTTTGAGGCTTAGGGTTAGACACCCTATCATCCATAGCATGAAGGAACTTGGAAGGAACTTGATTAGAAGCCGTTTTCTTGAGCCTATCTTTTCTTGGATATCAAGCCTACTTTTTGAAGAACTAACATCAAAAGATCTTGCCCCCGTGGCATCTCTTATCTTTCTCTTAGCCCTTGCCTCTTCAACTTTTTGAGCAAGAACCATGAGATGAGAAATGTTCATATTGTCATGTCGCATAGTTGAATGATACTTCTCTTGCATGTCTTCTGACCTCCCATCACTAAGCGGTTCATTTCATCCCTAGGATCGGAAACCAAAGAAGGAGTATATTTTGACAATTTAGTGACTTTCAAAGAGTATTGAAGCACACTCATGCCTCCTTGACGAAGGTTGATAAACTCCACCACTTTAGTTTCTTACTTCTCTCTAGGAAAGAATCTATCAAGAAAAGAATTTTTGAACACCTCACAAGTCATTGGTCAAACTCTCAAAGTCCTATCCGTCCCTCCATTCGACGTACCATGCTTGGGACACATCCTTGATTTAGTAAGTGGCTAACTCGTCCTTCTCACTAGTAGTCAACCCCATACCCTAAAGTATATTATAGACTTCATCAATGAATTCTTGGTGGTCTTATTGAACCTTGGACCCATATAAAGTAGGGGTTTTCATCCTAGTGAAATTCGTCAAACAGGAGCCCATGGTGCTAATATGTTGGTTTCTTAGGGTACAACTTACCGATTAGCTTGGACCGTCATGGCTTCAGCTTGAGTAGTGATGGCATGAAATTAAGTAGTAATTTCTTGGGCCATGTGGAGAAGAGCAACCCTTATGTAACCATCCTTCAAAGGAGGAGGATCGACCGGAGCTTGGTCATTATTAACCTCTCAAGAAGAGGAATTCGATTACCTCGGGGAGAAGCTCCCGCATTGGTAATCTCTTCTTCTAGTTTTTGTTCCGTGTTACTATGACTATTAATGTATGTTAATCACAATAATAGAATTAAATTCTAAAAGCACGTAGAGTAAAAACTCTAAAGGAACGATATGTCACTTCAACAAAAGTGATAGCTTCCTAAGAATCATATAGGTTCCTACCCATAAGTGTGGTGCTCTTCACAATTATGAATATGAATTTACATAGACGTTGAAAAAAAACATTGACTCAAAAATAATCAACCTCATGTTCTGATACCAAGTTTTTCTCATCCAGGGAGCACCCACTAGAAGTAACCAGTGTCGTCGTCCTCTTTGAGGACTAAGACTAGACTCTTATCTTACATCATTACATTCATTAGTAAAAAATTAAGAAAATTTAATACTTTTCATTTCTTCTAAATTAATTTTTACATAGACCTCTACATACATATAATATTTTTATCAAGTATAAGTAGACCCTTTGTATAGGAAGATTACATAGTCTTGTACTTTCATTGCACACATATATATAAAAAATGTAACCTAGTGTCAAATCGGTGTCTCATCTCATAACAATCTAACAAGAGTATAACAAATGGGCCTAGCCCATATATAAATGTAATAAAGCAACATATAGGCTAGAACAACTTCAAAATCTTGATATTGGTGTTGCCCTCAAAAAGTGAGGACCTACCCAACTTGGATGATTGAGAATTCCAAGTCTTCTTCAAAGTCATCTCAAAATCTATTCAACTATCGGAACCTAAAATATTTGAGGAAAAGGGAGAAAAGGGGGTTAGTACAACACTTGTACTAAGTATGAGACCATATGCACACATCCTAAAATCATGATAAATATGGACATTTTATTAAAAACAAGCTAATTTCATTTCTAAAGTCTTATGCACATTCAAGACGACCATACCATTCAATAAGACATATTCATTATGTCTAAAACAGGTAAATCATTAGAACAACAATGCTAAGTCTAGTCAAGTCAACATTCATATCATATAATGGAAAAATAGTAAAAGCAGTTCTATAATCAACTTATAATAGTTACAAACATGAATTAGAGTTCATCATAATATAACCAAAGCAAGACAATTACTCATGAACATGCATTGAGTCACAAGTGCAATAACGAAGCAAAGCCCCATAACCTCACTCAATCAAGTAACCCAACAAGAATCATGACCAACATTCAACTTCTCATAGCAAATCATTAGGAATGCATATAATGATATTTTAACAATGAAGACCAACACATATTCATAAGTGAAACTTATCATCATATAGTATCAACAACGTGCAAGATCATTATAGACATATCATATACCATTAGAAACACATACATATATCTAAGAACATCCTTTTAAGACTTCCATCAAGGCTTATTAGTGTAGTGTTTAAGTAGATTCATATTCCCCTACCTAGACTAAGTTAAACTTAGGTTATCCTAGTTAGAGTTCATTCCTTTAGTTCATTTTACCTTTTGGGAATATGTTTCCTTAATTAACATACACCACATGAGCTAATGTGGAATCCGGTGTCATGAAACCCTAAACCGAAAGAAGGCGTACTACTTGCCAAGGTAGTAACAAAACAAGGACATAGCAACTACGTGGATCTACTAGCAGCACATTTACATAATCACATCATAATAAAGCAAATTGATAAGTTATCACCTTTCTTATATCATTTACATCTTAGACAACACATCATAAACAATAGTAAATACATTTCATTCAACATCATACAAACCCTATCAATGTTAATACAAAATAAACATCAATGCAATATCACCACGTAATCACAATTTACCACAATTAAAGTAAGGAATAGGGATCGCAAGACTTACCAAGTCTCCTTTATAACCCATTATAAAGGTATTACCATCAACCATAACTCAAACGAATAAGGGTTTAATATCATCACATATCAATAACCAACATGACAACAACCAATTCAATCGCGACATAACAATCCAACACTAGTTCATAGCTTAAGATGAAAAAACTTAGGTTAAAGTCATGATCTAGATCAATTACTCAAGAATTAGCATGAAAGGACTATAGTTAACTCTAATCTATTCAAAATTGATACAATAACATCATCTAGTAGTAATTCAACCAATAACCAATTCTGTTGCGCCAACATTAAGCACTTCATATCAAGATTACCACCTAGAGTTAAGGGGAAAAGGTCATGTATAATAAACTAGACCAATCCATGAACAAAAAACATAATTGAGAAATGATACTTGTTAATCTAGTCATAATATCAAAAATAAATCATAAACAATGCAATTCAAAATATCAATTACAACATTGGAAAAGAGCCACTTGAATTTCATACTTTTGAAATCAATTTGATGGAACCCTTTGGGGAAAGATTTCCCAAAGTTCCCATAACTTGTTATTTGATGAAAATTTATGGACAAACAATGGTGATTTAAGCCATAGAACCCACCTTGACCTTGACTTCTTCAACTTGAGAGAAAAAGAAGAGAGTTTGAGTTTGAGTTCAAAGACCTGTAAAAAACATGCCTATGCCAAATTTCTAAGTGTCCATCGGCGAAGGAAATCGACGCCCCCTCGATTGGAGCATGTGCCGTCTATGGCATTCATTGGTAACATTGTCTATTGACAGCTTTTAGTCACTTTTGCGAGGGTCCTCCTCAAGGGCCCTTAGTTGGTCCTTGGGGAGTCGTTCCTGGATGTTTCGATTGTGAACTTAGCATAATACGTATTACATACCCTTCCACCAAATTTCATCAATTTCCAACTCCTAAAACTTAGTCAAATTTACTAAGGAACAGTAGCAGCTCATTGAACTAGTTTCCATACATCATGGACGTTCTTTGACGTTATGATTTCTAAGCTCCCTAAAAGACTTATATTGATTGAAATAAACCGTCAAAAAGTTTCTAAACCTATTGAAACTCATTTTAGGCTCTGAAACGCGTCTTAGAATTTCAAAGTTTTACACTTCCCTTTACTACAACCTTAGTAATAACTCATTTAGTTCATATCATAGGTAAACCACCCTCATAATCCCTTCACAATCTTACTTTTTCAATGTACACATGGAGTACCATACCCTAACATATACAAAGTAAACCCATTTAAGATCCATAAGTATAATTCACACACATACACATAATACATGTCTTAATCATAGAAAAGTCACTTAAAAATTTATTAATACATTTCATACAAAACATTACATAAATCTTACTTGTATACATGTACTAATCTTATCCTTCCTCGAGGTTCACTTGTGCAATGCATGTGTAGGGGTCATAGTCCTACAAATACTAAGTAATACTCTCAAGGAGTTGTGATCAGTGTCCATAATCTTATCATAGTTAATTTCTTATTTTGGGATATTTTGACATAACTGACATAGACCATGTGAGCTACATGGAATATGGTGTTCTATTCCTACACTGAAAAGAGAGGGTTAATACATGCCTAAGGTGCAACCATTCGTACATAGCTATCTAGGTGGAAACCATAAGCTATAACCTACGGGGGAACATACTTATTGAACATGGATATTGCTTTTACAAACCATAACGTTCTAGCGTGGAGGTTTCCATATCATGAGATAACATCTATGTTGGAATCAGGACTAGCTAAAAATGAAAGTTCTCCTTGTGGGAAGACGGACTTACTAACGTGAAGTTCCCGCTCTAACTCCCTGTTTGATATATATTTAAGGCCTTTAATACTCTCATTCGTAGGGAAGGCTTAGGATCTTGCTCCTTCGAATAACATATATCTCAAAGGTATCTAAGATGAGAATGCCCTTTCATCAAAGACCCTACTTCATGTGAGAATGTCCTTTCATATATTTATACAATCACACATCATGTGAGTGTGCATACATAGTGAGATCTACCATCACATAAACACCTCTAATCACACATGTTCATAACTTGATTAATCATATACTTCACATGCATAGAATTAAGTAATGATGCATAGGAGAACTATCCTTTCCTTAGCCAACATGAATATACCCTATTCATAGATATGCATGAAATTGTGTGGGTGTACGTTGGTCAACATGATCACATAATGGCTTAAATCCTAACATTGATGAAGCCACCCTGTAAAGATCATAACATGTACAACATTCTTCATGTCTTGAGTAAAACACATCTAGAATATTAAAGACGATAGACTAAACATGCTCACATTACATCATAGGAGGCAAGTAGATGTTCAAAAATATAATAGAACAATCCTAGCATACTTTGATTACACATTCATATATGGTTGATAAAGGTAAGGATCATTCTACAAGAATATTATTCATCACTAGACATATACACCACCTAACCCTAATATGACCATCACACATATACATATAACATCATCCCCACACCTAGGTATACAACAAGTGTGGAAGTCTATACATATAACTTCACATAACATGAATTGAAACATGATATTAGAATTAAGGCTAAATCCTTCAACTTCCTATACATGGAATCATCAAAAAATTTATCTTGCATCTAATTCCTTAATGGACATGATTAGAACACATAAACATTTAAAAGAATATAAACACCCCCACCACAAGTGGACCATACCAATCAACACAATTCATTATACATCCTAAGATAATTAGAGGAAATAGGTCGACTTATTAAATCTCCAAGCTAATGATCATCTTGATCAATTCCCAAAATTTTTGATTAACTGATATAGATAAGACTATGAGAAATCAATATACTACAATCTAATAACAATTGAATCACAATCTAGTCAAGATCACAAGACCCATAACATAACATAATTTCATAAGGTAAGGACATTATGGGTTCTTCATAAAATTGGATATAAATTCATAATTAAATCATGAAATAAACATATATTCATTATTAGAATGCTTTTGAAATAAATTTTAGAATGAACCCATTGCTAGATTGAAAGATAGTATTTTCGACTTAGAATCATGTTTGAAAAAGCTTTCAAATGATGCCATAGATGAATGGTTATCTAGGGATTAAGTATTACCATAACTTCTACATTAGAAGGTCCATGAAAATCTTTGAAGAAAGCTCCAAGAATCCACCTACACAGCTTGTTCTTGAGCTTTGTCTTCAATGGAGGTTCTGGGGTTTTTGGAAGAAGAGAGAGTTTTAGGAATTTTGATTTCTTAATGGGTGTTGGGGTTTTTTCTTGGGAAAAGGGTTCAAACGGTCCTAACAATAGGTTATAATCGTCTCCTTAAGATTCAAAAACACCCCCATACTTATTGGGACTTTTAGACATGTCAATTTTGACTTTAAAACGACACAACCGGATCTGGGAAGTGGTTGTGCGTATAGGTACCCTTTGATTCTGCCCCAAATAATTTTTGAGGAAGTAAGATGCGTGTTAGGCATGCGTTGCATAGGAAAACTCAGTGCCAAGCGCGCGGCCGTAGGCTGGCTCCCAAAATATTTGTTGCACGCTGCCTTGGGTAGCCTCCTTGTCTAACGTTTGGGTCCTCCTTGTGGTCCCTCAGGAGTTGTACCCAGACGTTTTGACCCTTAACATGTCAATCAAAATTCTAGGGTCACCCCTACTATTTTTGTACTTCAAAACACGTACAAACAAGGCAAACATACAAGGACTTACTAGCAGGTCCAAGGAATAACTTTCACACATCATAGACGTTCTTGGACGTTTAACCTCCAAACCTCTTCAATTAAATTTTACAAGCTGTAAAACACTTTATTAGCATGTTATTAAACTTTTTAGGAACATGTACGTCTCTAGCTACCTTAGTTAATTTTGAGTATCGTTAGAACTATACTGAAGTTTATTTTGCTCACATGATGGACTCAGGGAATATAATCTAGAAAAACCTTAGGAAACTCGCTCACAACTAGACTGACTGAAGAGGTGGTGTCTGAAAACCGATTCATTAACTCAAACTAAGTGATATATGCATCCCTTGGAAACTAATTTTTTCGCCTAAAGGTACAAAATAAAGTTACCCTTAGGCACCATTGTAATACTCCTCCACTTTAAAAAGGATCACTAGGAAACTAAAACATTATAACTTGAGTCCTAAAATAAACTAAGGCATAAAAGGCATGAAGCCACTCACTACCTAGAATAAAATCAAGGTCCACCATATCAATCTCAACTGAGTAAGCCGTCGTATACTAGCAATTGTCAAACAATTGTACAATAACAATAATATATCTCATCTAGAAAGACTCACCAAAAGTTGTAGAAAACCTGAATGGATGGAGAAATTGTTCAATAATAATATCGAACCTCTTAGCGACATAAGGATTAACAAAAGAAAGAATCTCACCTGGATTAATTCATGCATATACATCAAAAGTAAATACTTTGAACATACTAGCAATTACATTTGGTGAATTCTCTTGCTCTTAACGACTGGTGATTGCATACATATGGTTAGCTCCACCGCGCCTTCCCTTAAGTAGCTCCTCAAAGTGAAGTTGTTTCAAGTGGATCCGCTGAATAAGATTAGGTTGTATTACCCCATTACCACCTCCCTGCTTGTTTTTCGGAACTCTCTCATGAATTTACCAGTGTAACCAAACTTGATGCAACCACTGGAATCATCACGCTACACTCCTTTGTTGTTCCTACAACACTTAGTGTCACGCCTCGAGGATACCCCATGGACGCATACAAGTGACCTCTGACCACGAGTAACCCCAATGCTAACCCCGCTGACAAAATCATAAGAACACTAAAGATATAGTGAGCAATAAAACTATGTAAAAACTAAATTATATGAAAATCTGAAACAATGTGGAATACCCATATACTGTTTCAATATAAGGAAATTGTGAGTTTGAATACAAGTGTAAAGTAATAATCTACTAATAAAGTTGAAACTTGTTATATCTTAAATAAATTCTCTACATACAGAATTTTTGGGACATGCCCAAGCTATGTCTAGAGAAATATAAGCTTAAACTAAAAGCATGAAAGATAATCATGTAACTAGTCCTCAAAAAACAAGTAATCACCAATACAATGATGCTAAACTAGAGATCGGGAACCAATCTATGCATAATCAGTCTGCTGAGGACCACAACCTACATCACAAGAAGATGCAGTGCAAAGTATGTGTATGTACTTGAAAGTTACGAACATGTAGGATTGAATAAAACAAAACAATAATCATAACATAATAAAAACATAAATATGATGAATGATAAAGTATATCAAATGAGAATATATTGAGAATATGAAAAATGAAAATGCAATACCCAAATTTATAACATGTTGAGACTGAAATCTGATGTAAAACTGAAAACATGATAAATGCAATAGAGTCTGACTAAACTGTGAGGGATACTTATAATAGATAAAGCAATATGATTTAAATTTGGAGTTCGATGTATATTCTCCATCGCAAAACCCTATATACCCAACCAAAGGTATAAAGACATGCTGACGTGATCACTAAAATTATGCCCACATAAGGACTTACAACCTATAGGGCACGTAGTTGTGGAACTATTCGGGTATAATGAACCCTAGTCCACTCGGTATTAAACTTCCCATATGATTAAGTAATCTAACACATTATATCTAAAATGATATGGTACAAGATAGCTCAAAATATTTACATGCAAAATCTGAGAATGCAACACTTATATATTATTAATGACACACATTCCAAACTTGAGGCATAAATGTATAAAGATATCTGAATTATATGTGATAGTTGACTAATCAAGTATAATTCATGGACGAAAGAACTGCATAACTAGGGTTCTATATTTATGGAGGAAACTTTACTAAAAAGTTCTAAAGGACATGATAAACTTCTTTGGAACATTACGTAACCAATTCACAAAAAATTGTTGTAATTCTAGAAGCCCTAGGTGTAGGTGATAATACGAGATTCAAGAATCTGACTGAAATCTGGGGACCTAATGGGTGAAAGGAACCCACTAGTGAAATACCACATACATGATGGAACCCCTATTGCATTCTTTAACTAGGGTTTAATCACTTCTTATTGCTCTTTACACTGTAAGTATCTATGTTTTTTATGAATGATGTGACTAAAATATCTTTTAGTTATTTTTCTAGGCTAAAAATAATCAAAAGTACATAGTTTAGGGGTTAAAAGCCGTAGTTTAGGGGTCCAACAGATGAGGAAATGACCACAAGACCCCTTACTTAATTGCTTTCAAGGTCACTGACGGATGGGACCAACTAACCGTCGAGCAACTGATGGTCGTATTGGTCAACCATAAATCCAGACTTAAGCTAGATTTTGAGGGTCTGATACATGAACGCGGATAATAGATCTTGGTGTAACCTATGATCACCGTATGGCATGTTCATGGTAACCGTGTACCACGAACCACCAGAATGGACCATGGGTCACCCAATGTCAAGTGCGTGGTACACGTTGGTTTCACCTACTACTTCTCAAAAATAATAATTTGGTGTATTTTCGGATAGTAGTTGCTATATTTTGTCTCCCTTGGGAATATTCGCCCTCGAATGAAGACTAAACTTGGTGATTATGGAGGGAAAAAGCTGCAAAACCACTAAACATTGGAAACTAATATCCCATTTGACTATGTTCCAATAACATGCAATTACGGTAAAAATACAAGTATAAATGAAGGAACATGATACTAAGAGAGTTACACATGAATGATTGTAGAGGAACAATTAATTATTGTTGGATTGGAATTGGAAGAAAAGAGATGAGGATACTTTGCCTTCATGGTTCCTTCTGATTCCCAAATATCTCCCTCTACAAACTAACTTCTCCACAAGACCTTGATTGAAGCAACTTCTTTACTTCTCAACCTTTGAACTTGACGATAAAAATCTCAACAGGTACCTATTTATAAGTGATACTATCCTACATCACCACGGATTAGAGGGACAATAGACGCTCAATCACCAACACACATCTTCAACAAGAAAATGTGAAAGACTGTACACACTACTGTTAGTTTTGTTTGAAACTCTAACTCATAAGCCACCTTACCCACCCTTTTGAAGATATTGCAAGGTTCTATGCCTCTAGGACTGAGCTTTCCTTTCATTCTGAATCTCAACACCTCTTTCATAGGCAACACTTTGAGGAAACCCAATTATGAACTTCTAACTCTAGTTCCCTTCTGTTTACATCCGTGTACGATTTCTTGAAACTTTGGTTGTCTTAAGTATATTATAATTAGTTCCACTTTCTCCATAGCTTCATGAACTGAATCTTGACCTATCAATGCTTCTTCACATACTTCAAACCAATAAACTGGACATCCATTTCTATGTTTATACAATGCCACATAAGGGTCCATCTCAATGCTAGAATGATAACTATTATTGTAGGTGAACTATATAGAGGAAGGTGAGTATCCGTAGTACCCTTGAAATCTATCATAACATCTCTCAACATGTCCTTTAAGGTCTAAACAGTACACTCTACCTGGCAATCCATCTACAGATGAAATGCAGTGCTAAGGTTAACTTGGGTGTCAGATCTTTATAGAAATGAAAGGTAAACAAATAAACTCTCTCTGAGATGATACACAAAAAAACCCCATGTAACTTGACTATCTCATTCACGTAAACCTTGGAGTAGTCCTCTATTGAATATGTAGTCTTTACGACCTAAAAGCGTGAAGACTTAGTAACTCTATCCATTATCATCCAAATAGATTGATGATGTATGTGAGTGCGAGGTAACCATGTGATGAAGTCCATGTTGATCACTTCTACTTCCAAGTAGGAATGTTCCGAGTTATTGATGTTCTACCATAACTTCCTCGCAATTTTGGTACTTAACAACAAAATCTGTTATATCCATTCTCATACCATTCAGCCAAAAGACTTTCCATAGATTATGGTACATCTTAGTGACGCATGGATGAATAGAATATCTTGAGTTATACGTTTTTCCGATAATGTGTTGTATCAACTCACCCATATTAGGAACACATAACTAACTCTGAGAAGGAAGCACACGATCTCCCCCTTGGGACAAAACCTCAACTCTCTATTGGTGGATTGCACCCTTTAGTTGAAGCAATATTGGATCACTATCTTTATTTTCCTAAACTGACACTACCACTAAAGATTGTGACCCATCTTGAAATTTGACACAACTATTTAATATGTTAATAATACTAACTCCTAAGTGATCAAGTCTATGAACATCTTTCACTAGTTTCTTTATTTTCTCTTCAACATGTCCATACTATAGTTTGCTAAGAGCATCTATTACTACATTGTCCTTAATAGGATGACAATGCACACTATATCATGATCTTTGAGACACACAAGCCATCTACTCTGGCGATGTTTCAACTCATTCTAGGTGAACACATAACGAAGAATCTTCAGGGTAATCAACAAAACTAGGTGAACACCATACAAGTTGTATCTCAAAATCATAAGTGCAAACACACCATCGGCAAGCTTGATGTCATGAGTTGGATAGTTCTTTTGATGTACCGTAAGTTTCCTAGAAGAATAAGCTATTAACCATGCCTCTCTATATCAACACACATCCCAAATTTAAACCTCATTTCCTAAAACCCAAAACCCCTTTCCCTTAGAACTGTCTCTCAAGTCTCCATGAAAGTTAAAAGTCGAGGGATAATGATGGACGTTTAATTCACCAAAAACCAGTGGGATTTATTCTATTTGAGGTGTGCTATACATACTTTAACTCTCTTCCATTCAATGAGTCAATTCTAATGAAATTTCAAATAGGGTTTTAACCCCTAACTTCTTATATCTTTAACTCTAATCATAAGTATTACATGAAAATGTTTCTAATGATTAAAAATGATATTACTAATGTAAGTTGATGATTTTAATACTAAAAACTTCAATGAAATCATAATAAAACTTTTTTTATCAAATTGTGGCTTAAGAGATACGTTAAATGATCTTGGTTTTTTAATCTTTGAGTTGTACTTTACTTGTGTTGTTATTAATATTTAGCTACTGACCTACTGTCTAATTTATGATGAATTGTTGATAAATATGTTATAGGTGATGGAATCTTGGATTAGAGGGTAACTTGGTTATGTTGCTTAACCCTTATAATGAAATGCTCATGAGCAGTATGGTCCACCTTCTTGGTGGCGGTGTTTACTCATTTTACTTGGTTATGTTTGGTATGTATTGTGAGTATGTCTTTGAATGCCTAGTGTGTGAAATGAAATGATAATCATGAGGTTCATATTTATAGGTATTATGAAGCTTGAATCGTATGTTTTATCCTAGATTATGCCTAAATGAAGTAAGTTTTTATGTTGAACATGTTTATGTGTGTAATGTGAAGAATAAGGTATAAGCATGCATAGAAGTTAAATGTAACTTATATGATACTTATGTGCAAGGTGTGCTTACATGTACACACACACTCACACTTAAATGAATGAATGAAGCTAAGTTAAGTCAAAAGGGAAGATTTGGGTTGAAAACTCTTCGTGAGTTGAGATGAAGTATTTAGTAGCAACCTCATTACATCCTAAGAAATTTATAAGATAGGTAAGAGGATGAATGACCTTCATGAGTTGAGATGTGGTGTTCACTAGCTATCCTTAACATATAATTTATAATGTAGAGAATTCATGGGGAGTTATTCCTAGCACTGAAAGGATATGAAAAAGGGATGGTACACTTCAAGAGTTGAGAAGTTGTATTGCAATGTACCTCTTGAGATGAGTACTCCTCGTTAGTAGAGAATGAGTTACTTAGAAACAACATCCTTATCCCTTAACTATGCCCCCGCATAAGTGTATTTATTGGGAAAGTCATGTAAAAGCTAAAATTAAGACCTCACTCTAGGAAAGTGAGGGGACCCTTGTTCGTTAAGGGAAGTATCAGGATTTCATGTTTAGCTCTAGTGGTCTATGTCGGTTAATCTAATCCTCACAAAAGTAATGAAAGTGCTAACTCTTCTAAAAGTGTGTACTACTTAGGGTAGGTAGTGGAATTGCTCGCTATTTATCCATTACACTAGGTAGACATTCTGAAAGGGGAGTTTTGGTGAGCCTTATATGAATTGAATGAACTAAGTCTCCTAAAAGAACGTACTACTTAGGGTAGGTAGTAGAATTGGACACTATCTATCCATTGCACTAAATAGACCTTCCGAAACGGTAGTCCTGGTGCTAAGCCTTCTAAAAGAGTGTACTAATTTGGGTAGGTGGTGAAATGGGAAGCTACCTACTGATTGCACTAAGTAGGCATTTCTGAAAGGGAAGTATTGATGTGTTCCTTAAGTTTTCTTCTAATGTTTTGTAATTGAGTGGGGGCTTGTTCTTCTGAGGTGAGTTAGCCAAAAGGGGTTCATCTTGAGGATCACTTTGGTGTGTATTGAAGGAGGTATATGTGCACTTCCTTCATGTCTAACCTAGGTGATTCTTACCTTAGTTAGGGAAACTCCTACTGAAATGAGTTCACTTCCTCTTTGATTGCCATTGAAAGTTTACTATTTCGGAATAGCGATAGTTCACTATAATGTTTCAAGAGCTTATTTTAAATTTTGATAAGCCGACTGTAAAGTATCTAGTTTTGCTAAAATTATGGAAATTTTTCTCTAAGTGTTAAATGGTGATTTTTATGTTCCTTTACTTCTATATTCTTGAGTGTTTTACTTAATTGGAATGAAAGTATATTTTTATAAAAAAGATGCTTTTTATATGTTTTTGCATATATCATACTGAGTACATTGTTTTGTACTAACCCCATACTTTGGTATACTCTATAAGTATAGGCTTGGAAGCAATATTGAAGTTTAGAAGGCAAAAATTAGGAAAGCGTCCCTCAAGACAAAGTATGTCTTCACATATTCGAGGACGTAGTTATTAAATCTTTTAGTTTTGTATAAGTTCTTATTATGTATTTGTTATAGTGTAAAGGTATGTGTCCCTAAGATATCATTTCATGTATTTAAGTTGGCTTGTGATGATGATATTCTCTAAGTATTTATAAAAGAAATTCTTTTTTATATTAAATGTCATGAAAAGTTTTAATTCCGCACTACCTTTCATGTCTTATATAATGAACGATACTCAAAGGGCTTGTACAAGACCTCAAAGGGTCAAGTACTCCATGTCCATGTTTAAGGGTTCTCCGTAACTTCTAGGGGGTACTTTCGGGTCGTGAAAGACTTGGTATCAGAGCATAAGGTAATGGGAAATAGTTTAGGGTCTAAAAGTCTCACAAGCAAAGTCTAGTACAGTCTTGGTCATTGGTGTGAGTCACTAAACATCCATGGATAAGAGGCTATATGAGGATAGAGTTTTACTTTCTCCATTACTCTTGAACCGTTCAATAGAACATAACTCTATAAGGTCTCTCTCTTTTATGTTCCCTTGTCCGGTGGTCTTCAAGGTGTGATTTTTTAAAGGGGATATGTTTCTAAGTTTGAGGGAGAGAAATGTGAGTTTAGATACTTATGATGATTTTGTGGCTAGTAGAGTAGATATAGGGGTTAGTTTTGAGAATTGTGATGTGGAGCCATTTATGACGAGGTGTGGACTTATGAGGTCGGATGTATTTTGATGAGAAACTTTATGGTGGTGTAGTTCTAAGCATGGTAAGAATTATAATGATTGAATAAAGTGCCTTTGCGATCAAATGAGTTATCTTGTGATTATGTTCAATGATGGTTGAAATGCTTTAAGGTGTAAATTTGAGAAATGTTGAGAGAAATATGGAGATTTTTTACGAGTAGAGGGCAACCCTCTTGTGTGGATTAATGTCTTAACATTTGTTCTTGTGATTTGGTTGAGGTTCTTGTGTAGGTTTACTCTAAGAGGGAAATTAGGTTTATTCTAAGGGGGAAATGTGGTATCATTATCGAGTGAGGAAGTTATAAAGTTATGCTAGCAAAAATTGTGGAGTTCCTATAGTATGATTTTTGATTTTCAAATTAATCTACCTTAATAGGTGGAAATGGAAAGGAGGAGATTTGTTCCATGAGATAGAATTAAGTGGTGACAAAGAGTTGAATGATGTGATATTTTAGAAAGTTTGTCTAGGGTTGAATCCTAAGAGGAGATTGTCTAGTCTTCATGATCATGAGTTACGATTAGTATGAGTTCTTATCTTGTGAGAAGCATAGTGGGACTTTGAAGTATGAGGCCTTGAACATTGCTTCACCCTAAGGCCTTGAAGTATTTAGTAGCAACCTCACTACATCCTAAGAGATTTATAAGATAGGTTGTACGATGAATGTCCTTCTTGAGTTGAGATGTGGTGTTCACTAGTTGTCCTTAACATATAGTTTATAATGTTGACAATTTGTGGGCAATTATGCCTAGCACCGACATGATATGAAGAAGGGGTGGTTACACTTCGTGAGTTGAGAAGTTGTATTCCAATGTACCTCTTGAGATGAGTAGTTGTTAGTAGATAATGATTTACTTAGTAGTAATCTTCTTATCCCTTAACTATGCCCCCACATAGGTGTAAATATTGGGAAAGCCATGTAAAAGCTAAAAGTAAGACCACACTCTAGGCAAGTTGGGGTAACATTTTCCGATAAGGGAAGTATAGGGATTCCATGTTTAGATATCATGCTCTAAGTTTGTCAAGATAACCCCCACAAAATTAATGAAAGTGCTAAGTCTTCTAAAAGAGTGTACTACTTAGGGTAGGTAGTTGAAATGGGGCTCTATTTATCAATTGCACTAGGTAGGCATTCCGAATGGGGAGTATTTTTGAGCTTTATATTAATGTAATGAACTAAGTCTCCTAAAAGAACAAACTACTTAGGGTAGGTAGTGGAATGGGATGCTATATATCCA
The DNA here is from genome assembly GCA_027705065.1 of Solanum peruvianum. Lineage (NCBI taxonomy): Eukaryota > Viridiplantae > Streptophyta > Magnoliopsida > Solanales > Solanaceae > Solanum > Solanum peruvianum. Next base: position 22,632,919 of record JAKWJD010001766.1, on the reverse strand, counting down.
TTGCACTACGTACACCTTCCCAAAGGGGAGTCTTGGTGCTAAGCCTTCAAAAGGAGTGTACAACTTAGGGTAGGTGGTGGAATGGGACTCCATCTACTTATTGCACTAAGTAGGCATTCCAAAAGGGAAGTCTTGATGTGTTCCTTGAGTGTTCTTCAAATGTCTTGTTATTTTGTGGGGGCTTGTTCTCCATAGGAGAGTAATCAAAAATTGGGTCGTCTTGAGGATCACTTTGTTGTGTATTGAAGGAGGTATATGTGCACTTCCTTCGTGTCTTACCTTTTTTATTCTTACCTTAGTTAGGGAAACTCCTACGGAAATGAGTTCACTTCCTCTTTGCTTGCCCTTGAAAGTTCAGTAATGTTGAATAGGGATAGTTCACTATAATGTTTCAAGAGTTTACTGTAAATTTTGATAAGCTAATTGTAAGTTTCTATTATTTGTATATATTATGTAAATCTTTCTCTAAGCGTTAAATGGTGATCTTGTGTTGTTTAACTTCTATATTATTGATTGTTTTACTTAATTGGCATGAAAGTGTATTTACACTAAAATTTCCTTTTACATTGTTTTGTAATAACCTCATACTTTTCTATACTCTATAAGTATATGTTTTGAAGCAAGGTTGAAGTTTAGAATAAAATTTTTCGGAAAGATTCTATCAAGAAAAAGTATGTACTCATATATTTGAGGGCATGTTTCTTAAACTCTTTTAGAATTTTATATGTTTTAACAATGTATTTCTTTCAATGTAAAGGGTTGTGTCCCTACGATATTATTTTGTGTCTTTCAGTTGTCTTGTGACGATGAGATTCTCTCAGTAATTATGAAATAATTCATTTTTACATTAAATGTTGTGAAAAGTTTTAATTACGCACTACTTTTCTTGTCTTATGTAATGAACGATAGTTAAATGGCTTGTACAAGACCGCAAAGGTTCAAGTACGCCATGTCCCGATCCAAGGGTTCTCTTTAACTTGTACAGGGTGGTTTCGGGTAGTGACGTTAGTGCACCCATGGTTAACTACTAATTTTGATTAAGTTGTTATCTTGAAGGTCATTCAACTACTCTTTCATTACTTAAGCTTTGCTAGAGATATGTAATAAGAAGGAATAGAAGTAGGTTGGATATTTTGAAAGAAATCAATTCGAAAGTCAATTTCACTTTCGGGAGGAACACCGGGATGATCTTATTGAAGAACTTCTTCGAACTCATTAGCTACTGTAATTGACACAAGAGTTGGGGTTTAAGAGCTTAAATCCTTAAAAATCTTTCTTAGTTGAAGGTAAGAAATGAATTGACGCATAGGCTCTAAGCTACTACCATCCCATTCTTTGATTGGTTTATTTGAAAATTGAAAACGAACTATTCTAGTTCTACAATTGACTAAGGCATAACATGAATTTGACAAATCCATGTCTAGAATTACATAGAAATCTACCATTTCTAAATCTACAAGATCTGCTGAGGTTACTCTATAAAAGGTTGTAAAAGGGTAATTTTTGTATACATGTCTACCTATAACTGCATCACCGATTATAGTAGTGACTCATAAGGGTTATGAGAGACAGTGTGGGCTAACGTTAAAGTTGACTAATATATAAGGAGGCACAAAGGAAAGAGAAGCACCAAGATCTAACAACATAAATATAAAGGTGAAAGACTTGTATCGTCCAATGACTACATAAAAAGAATCTTCCTTATCATGGCGAGCTTGGAGAGCATACAACCTGTTTTGGTTCTGACTGCCACATATACAAGATGTGGACTCAGCTTTACAATTGCTAACTCCTTGGCCCTATTTATAAGGACAATCTTTTAACCTGTGACCATACTTACCACACAAAATCATTCTTCCTTTCCTATAAGTCAGTCACTCGGATGGTTCTTACCACACTTGAAAAGTTTGGTAGGTTATGGTGCATCAATCACTTCCGTAACACTTAGAGCCTAACCCCGTACCTTTCTAATAATTATTGAGGATGGAAAACTAACTAATGAATGTGTTGGAGTTTACGAATTCTGCTAACCCTGTGAGCAATTTTAACGACAAGATTTCTCTTGAGATTTGTCATAGTTCCAAATTCTAGATTTCTTATTGTCCTTGGGTTGTTCCCTATGATTATCACACTCAACCTGCTGATCATGAGTCATTATCTTGCAGATGTTCATATTTCCTAGCAAAATAGAATTAGTACATTCTGTTTTAACTAAATAAGATAAAACAAACATGAACTTGTTCATTTGAGACATGGAATCAGCTGCCATGTGAGGAACATACCTTAAGAGTTGGTTGAACTTTAGTCTATACTCTTGAACTATCATCAAACCCTTCCTCAAACTAATAAACACCTATTTTTTGCCTTTGATTACACCCTAGGGAAGAACCTCTCCGTAAAGGTCTCAATAAAGCAATCCCAAGTGATATGAGTTGCATTTTTACCCCTTTATTCTTTCAACTAAGTATACATGATAGATCTACATCCTTAAGCTGGTAGGATGCCAACTCAACTCGATCATTCCAAGTTACATGTATCACTCTTAAGATCTTCTTGACCTTATCAAAATTGTTTTGGGGATTTTCACTAATATGCGATCCTAAAAACTAAAGTGGATTTGTCCTAATTAAATCACGAACTATAGTTGCTGCTGACCCAAAATGAAAATTGGCCAAAACATGAACAAAACATGAACTTGTTGATTTCCTTGGTTGGTCACACTCTGAGCCAACAACTGGATAGCATTCGTGAATTCTGCATTTGAAACTTCCTAATGTGAGACCTAAGGAGCGGCATTTGCATTCCTAGCAGTCATTTTCCTTGTGTAAGTACTACTAGAAGGCATATTATGAAAACACATAACGAACGATTAACAAGATAAATTAGATCATAGATTATGAACTATAAGAGTAACAAAAAATTATTGTAATTATTGAAACACTTTGCAGCCTCATTTTCATAAGGTGTTGTGCACTTCACACCCATGAAAAAGACTCTACTTAATGCAGATTTTCAAACATCTTAGCGCCTCTTAAACCTAATGCTATGATAGAATGTTTGTCCACCCGAGGCTATATCTTGATGCTGAAACAAGACATCGGATCACAAATGACCCCTATCTGACCCTACTAATTTAATCATATGCATGAATTTGAGTTTTTTTCTAAAACACTTTGCATCCTCCTTTGCGTTAGTTGTGGTGCACTTTACTCCTATGAAAAAGACTCTAATTAGTGCTTCTTTTCTTACATCTTAGAACTCTTAAACCTTATGCTTTAATATTATGTTTGTCAGGCCCCGATGTTACACATGGACGCAGAAACATGACTTAGGATCATGAGTGAGCCCAAGCTGACCCTGTTGGTATAATCATAAGCACCCTCAAGATATGATGAGCAATAAAATTGTGTGGAAGCTAAATCATATTAAAATGTAAATAATGGAAAATGCTCATATATTGTCTAAATATAAGGAAAACTATGTCTCAAATAAAGCCTTTACTAACTAGAAAAATGTTGGACATGCCCCTGCTATGTCTAGCAAAACTAAAACTAAAACTAAAAGCAACAAAAGATAACCATCCCTCTAGTCCTTAAATAATAAAGACTCACCAATGCGATGCTACTTTACTAGATACCAGGGACCGATCTATGCATCATTAATTGAAAGATAGTGAGCATTTAGAATAGAATAAAATTGAACATTAATTGTAACTCAATCAAAGAATAAATCTTAGAAATGATAAGAGATAAAAACATGAAAATATAAAGAGAATACTAAATATGAAATATTGAATGCAATGACAAAATTTATAACATACTTTGAATGGATTATGAAGTAAAATTGATAACATGGTCAATTCCATTGAGTATGACTTAATAGTGACGGAGCTACTAATAACCGACATAAAACCACTTGAGGTAAATGTAGATTCCGATATATACGCCCCATCGGGAGGACCTAATATAACCAGCCAAATGTACAGAGCCATGCTTGCATGATAAATAATGGGATGTCCATAGAGGGGACTTACATCCTATAGGGCACATAGTTCTAAAACTATTCAAGTATGTGGAATTGTAGTCCACACCGTATTAATCTTCCTATATGATTAAGTAATCTAACACATTATATCTAAATTATTGTTGTACTGGATAGCTCAAAAATTAACATGCAAATCATAGAATACAACATTAAATATACTGATAATGATACATTCAAAACTAAGGTATTTATGTATTAAATAGTTGACCTAGCAAGTATAATTTATGGACTAAAGAACTACATAGCTAGTATTCTGAATTTATGAAGGAAACTATAATAAAATGCGCGATAAATTTATTTTGAATATTAAGAAAATGATTCAATGTAATCAGCTATAGTTTTAGAAGCTCTAGGTCTAGTTGATAATAAGAGAATAAAAAATCTAACTAAAATCTAGGGACCTGATGGATGAAAGGAACCCACTAATTAAATTCCACATACCTAGTGACAAAGTCCATGGAGAAATCTTTTGATATGGGGGTGGAACTGATAGAACATTATTGTGTTCTTGAACTAGGGTTTGGTTGCCTTTTTATCTTTTTTACGCTCTAAGTTTTATATTTTTTTAAATAATGATCAAACTTAGGTATGTTCTAGTTATGTTTCTAGGCCAAACTACCTTTATATGGAGACAGTCTAGCTCTGAAGTTCTGAGAAATTTTGTTCTTGAACTCAACTTTCTTTTTCAGTTTAGGTGCACTAGTAGATGATAGAGAAGGTCTAGTTGTCCTTTGCTGATAAGATTATCGGCTTGCATTTATGGTTTTCTATTATCAAGACTCGGTACTATACTCTTAGCCTACCTGCTCCTGAAACTCATCGCTATCTCTTAGCTTTTCCTCCTTGACCTGATGAACTTAGATCATAAGATTTTCTATGACCATGTATCCTATGAAGATAGCTGACATAGCCTCTTTGTTGGACTAACTTGACAACCTAACACAAACAAGCTCTTCCAGCTCCTCGTATAACAACCATCTTCAGACCATAACAAGTCAATTGAGTTAACTTAAGGCTATATTCATGCACACTCATGGATTCCTACTTCAAGTTAAGGAATTCTCTTTTTTAGCCTACCTCAGCTCATGGGGAAAGAAGTTCCCCAGGAAGGACTTTTCGAGGACATTCTAGCTCAAAATTAGTGTACCCTCACCTTTACTGTTTTTTCATTGATCATACCAAACTCTATCAACGTCCTTCAGTTTATGTACAATTACTTCTACACGCTCGGCATCAGCAAGATGCATCACTTTTAAACATTTTCTACTATTCTACCATAATGTTTTCCGTATCCTCAATGAATTTTGAACTGGTAAAGACTTGAGGATTCATACTTGATAACTCAAGGATCGTAGATCTATGTGGCACATTTTGTCAATTTCTTTTTTATTGCATCGCTTTGTTGGTTACAACTTGACTCAACATCCACATAATATCCCCGAAGTTAGCGTTAGAGAACTCTCCTTGGGGTTGCATTTCTGGTGCATTGGGGACCCCTTGATCCTAGGGATCAAAATTCCTCTTTGAACGAAGAAATCAAACAACTCTTTGTAAAGGCATGATCTAAAAGATATGTGCAAGTTGTAACAACCTGAAATTGAATATGTTAAGTAACTCTTAATGTACCTAAAATTCCTAGATTAGACCAGGTTCACACGGATTGATTCGCATGGAACAAGACCTCTGAACCTATGAATCATCCAAGCCAAACCAACTTAGTGAGTTAGTTGAACTAGTCAAGGTTTGTCAACCCATGTAGGGCACCTAAATATTAAGATTCACACGAATGAGTCTTAACTGCCTTGAATGGGGTAATCTTATGTTTTGAGGGTCTAAGATTAAAATTTTCTTGTATAGGATAAGGGTAGTATGGTAATTACCCTAAATATTTAATTAATTAATTAATTAATATATGGAGTTGACAATTCGGGTAGAGTTGACCCGAATTGACTCATTTTCGCGAGTAAGGCTTCAGCCGGGTTCGATACTTGTTAGAAGGAATGACTAAATTGAATTAATTGGTAATAATGATTAACTTGAATTAATTATTATAAATTATATGATTTAAGTAAGGGCATGATGAGTCATTTCACCTAAACCTTTAAAAATCAGATTTTTAATTAATAAGTAACAAGGAGTCTAGTTTAACTAAGCATTCAACTAAAATTCCTACACTTTCTTTCATGTCTGTCCACTATCATTCCCACAACTTTCTCCACTTTCTTCTCACGTTATTTATAAGCAAAAAGAACAAAAAAATCAAAGTTTATCACTTGAATAACTTGCACACAAAAACTCAAAAGAAAAATTAAACTAAAAACGAAAAGCGAAAGCATCTTTCAAACGATTTGCACGTGAGTTTTGTTTGAGAAGCATTGGTTTTTCGTGGGAGTTGGTAGAACATGAGATCAGATTTGAAAGTTTTTAAACATCGATAAAAGGTATGGGTTTTCTTTCTCTTGGTCCCTTTCCAAAGAGACCCCAAATTTTCAGTCAAAATAATAATCCGAGAACTAGGAAAGTTCCCCTTTGCATGTCCTTGTCACTAGCTCCCATCAAATTTGTAGGTTGGGTATCTTTTGCAGGTAGAACATAGGGATGTGATGTTTTTTCGTCATGATTATGTTCAATTATGTATGTTCGGATTGATGTGAGTAATAAGCATGCTTTCCGAAACTATGTGTTAAACGTGTGTGTGTGCGCATTGTGTATGTCGTGGCTTTGGTCATGGGTAGAAGTGTTTAATATGCTGTTAAATTCTTGTATTTTGTATGCAATTACTGGAAGTAAATCATGATGTTCATAAGTCGTGTAATGTTGCGTAATTTACTGAACATCTTGATCAAATGTATTCACGAAAATGCAAAAAATACACATACGAAATGTTCAATGAATTGTCCAAAAATCTACTGTATATAATGTTGAGGAAATGGACTGGAAAGTGTGATCAAATTTTCAGATTTGCTAGAAATTTGGTTTGGCCAAGTTACTAGAAAAATTTTGAGTTTTTTTAAAAAAAATTAAAATGTATGAGGTCATTGGGAATCGAACCCAATACCTCACCATATGCAAGCTATAAAATATTCAATAATAAAAATGAGGTAAGGGGTATTCGAAATGGTGTAACACTCAAGTGAACAGTTACAAGAAAAATAAAAGAAAAGTAAAATTAGTGGTGTGGGATAGAACCCACAACCTCTCGGATAGGTGACGGAGAGAGGAGAAAAAAATAAAAAATAATAAAATAAGGTATGTGGGGATCGAACCCACAATCTCTCGGATAGGTGAGGAAATTAGGAGAATGCTAAAGGAAAATAAAATGAGGTTGTGGGGGATTGTTACCACAACCTCTCGGCCTAATATAGAAAACTCAAGGAGATAAAGTTAGAAATGAAAATGTAGGCGTTGGGATTCGAACTTGGGTCCCCAATCTGAATTAAATAAAAAATTAATATAAGACTAAGTGTTTCTCAAGGGATTTGAAATCGGTTCCCTTGCCCAATTCCGTATTGATGCATAAGACCTACCTGAATAAATAATTAACGAAATCAGCTTAGATGAATCGAAATCCAGACCTTGGCATACCTAAAAGGTGCATAAGTCTTGTACCATATAATCTTGGGTAAGTATGAATCACTTAGATGAGATATGAATGAAGCCTCATGGCTTGTATGTATGGATTCATAGGTTCAGTTTACGTTTTAAAATAGGTGAACCTAACATGTATAAGATGAAGTGATGTGACCCCCAGAGGGTTAAGTAAGAATGTAAAACATACTAAAAGTCCAAGTGCATTGACATATGACAAAATGAACATTCACATAATAATTTGAGTAATTATGTTATACTATGATGCTAATGAAAATAGTGACAACATGACAATAGGCTAGTGCAAGTGAGGCAAGCTGCATCTACGCCTTAAAATCAATGTCACTAAATGAAATTTCTAAGAGAGTGTAGTTATGCTAAACGATGGATAAGAATAGAAAGAGTGGCTACATGAGGATAGTCTAGTACAAGAGAAACAAGTTGTATCTACGCCTAAAATCAATGTCCCTCAATGTAAATTCTAAGAGAGCATATGCTTGTTATACGATGAGAAAATAATGAAAGGTGAGTAAAGATTAAATGAAAAGATGTTAAGAAAGAATAGGGTGGCACCACAATATGAGGCTAGTGCAATTGATATAAGTTGTGCCTACGCCAATATAATGTCACCAAAAGTAATCACCTAAGAGAGTGTTGAATATTAAGAGACAACTCTCAATCACACTCTACACGTAAGTGTAAGGAAAATTCACACTTAATATGTAAAGAAGAAATGATAAATCATCTAATGAGCTATTACTACCTCATGATAGAAGCAAGCTTCAATGATATATGAGTTGAATTCAAACAGGAAATTTAAACGGAACACAGATAGGCTAGCTATGAGTGGTGATGCCTTCTTTTAGGAAGGGCAGAGATTCACGTAATTCTCATGAGATGAGAATGTCCACCAAGGTGAGTACGGGTCTCCCTAAATCTTATAGTCATTGCACTATGCTTCAAACATAGGGAACTAGCCAATGGTTTTACAAATAAGCGAGCTAGGAATGTTTTGGTTTCACCTTGGCCCACCTCCACCTCTTTTCGGTGTGTGGAAGACACTGGATTTCATGATGCTCACATGATCTATGTCGGTTAAAGTTGAAGTTCCTTAAAGTATGAAAAATAATGAAATGAATGATACCAAAGGAGTTTTGATATGATAATCAAGAGGTGACCTAGACTCAAGTAGTGACACTAGGTTATTCTTGGTTAATGCACAGTGAACCTGATGAGAGTCTTTCACAACATCCTAGGTATACTTAGTGTTCACACCAGCCTACGAACGAATAAAAGTGAAGTATTTATTAATAAATGAAGCATACGCTATATTTTCTAAAGAAGGCTCCCTAGTTTAGGTCCCATATGTTGAGCCCTCATTTTGGAAGTCCTAATGTTAAGTCCGTGATTCCAAGGTCTCACAACACATGAATGAATGATATATAATATATGTATTTGCTATATGAAATATGTTATGTGTTGTGTGAAAATGAAAAGAATGATGATGCATGCTACTCTCATAGTATGACTTTCATAATCTTATTGGCAAGTCCAACTGACATAGCTTTCTATAATTCATATCGTTAGGAGAACGCTCTTCTTAATCATGAATGTCCTTGGTGTGTACTATCATACACACATACTTAATTCAAGTATGTACTAATCCCATATATTATACTATTTTAGGTGCAGGTTCAGGAGGATTTTGAAGACATTCATTGTAGTTGTTCGGACATCAGAGCTTTTCATCCGAACCTGGTAGTTCCTCATGCATTTGAAGATGCCTGTCGTTATGTTTCTAGCATAGTAATAGGGTTAGGCTAGTGGAGCATATTCCACTAGTATTTCTTTCCTACTTGGTTCAGACTTATGTAATGGTGTTATTTTGGCAATTAGTACTTATGGTATAAGACTATTATTTCAATATTGAATGATCCTTTATTAGATGGTTGATACACATGAGTAATGAACTTCTTTATACGCGTGTGTATGCTATAACTATGAAGTCTATGTACACTTTAAACAAAACAAAGAGCTTCAAATTTTCTTCTAAAATTAACCGAATGAATATAATGATGACGTAAGTAAGATTATCTACAACATGAGAGATCTACGACGCCAGTTTTTGCTAGGGTCTAGACCCTGGTCGTGACACAAGCAATAATTAGAAAAAACTATAATAGAGTTGAACTCTATCGCACAAAAATAGTTGCTAAATGTCTTAGCCTCCTAATTATAGATGTGGCATGCTTAACAGTAATAAGTACGTTTCCACAAACATGACTTCGTAGAAACCATAGGACTCTTGAACTCTGTGCTCTAATACGTAGTTCTACATACCCTGAGAACTATCGTTGGCCCCAAAACACTCAGGACACCCTGAGAACTATCGTTGGCCCCAAAAGACTCGTTGTCCTGACTCAACTCTCAGTGAAATAATTAATATACAATAAATGAATGTCAAAAGTAAAGATTTAACTCAATGTCTCAAAATAGATATACAAAATATATCAAACAAAACATTCACTAGCCAAAAGAGGAAACTCGAGTCTTTAGAATAATACATTATAAATGGAAAGACTCTTCACCTACTACTGTTTATCTATAAAGTCTTTGATAAATATGATGGAAGTCGGGATAAGACCCACGATTTACTAAAAATAGAAAGATATAAATGGAATCTTATAGAAGTAAGGATGCTAACGAAAGCTAACTCGAACTACAAATTTTATCAACAAAGAGCATGTTGATGACCCTGGTTACTTGTATGTCCATAGTGAATGATTCAAGCCAAATGATGTTTTTACATGGAAAGTACAATCATACAAAGCGAACTGTAAATCACAGACATAAGCTTTAATTTGATAAAAATGAAAGAACATACGCACATTATCTCAACTGAATGATACTCAAAGAAAGTCAAAAATACCCAAAGTTAGAAGTATTTAGATCATTTCAATATTAAAGCAACAAAACAGATGCATTATAAAGAATGATATGAAAACAATAGATAATAATTCAATATATTTAAAAATACAATATTAGCTCTTTTAGTTTTATTTAGGAAATTCTTTTACTAACAACCATCAGTATTAGTTATGTGATGATACAATATATTCCGCACGCTACCAGAACTATCCTGTAACTTGTCGGAATGTAAGATATCCTCAACTAAAATTCAGCCATTAAGATATGCTTTACAAAAATAAGGAACCAACTAAAAAGTATGACCTTTTTTCCCCCATTGGCATACGCAGTTTATGTGTACTTTGAGTTGTAACAACTCATCCCCATATGGGTGTTCCGTACTAATACCAATAATATAACTCATGCTCATACGTTTAAAATATTTCCTCATCTAAAATATTTAGAATATTAAGCAAAAGAAAAATCTTCATGAACTCATTAGGGGATCAAGGTTTTCACCTCATTTTAAATGTAAAACATTTACTCCTGGAAATACTTAGCTCCCTTGTATTCATTTAAAAAAAACTCTTTTGATCCTCATAATCAAGTGATCAAGTCTTAAGTTTTTGTACAAAAGATTACAAAAGACTTCGAAAAATGACTCTAAGGACTTCCTCGAACTTTACTCTCAACTTGATCTTGAACTTTATATGTGAATTGAAGAATTTTTATTAGGATGTTGGGTCTCTCAATGATTATATAGGATTTAGATAGTGTATAGTAAGAAATGACCAAAGGCAGAAACCAGGGAGCAAGAGCTTGATACAAAGAAGAATTAAAATATTTAGGTGCAAAATAATTTTTGAAACAGTTGAGTCTGTATCCACTCTATCACGTAGAGTTGGAGGAAATATTTCTGAGGACTGGATTTTAAAGCATCCCCATGACGCGAACCTTGTGCGTATTTTCCCCCGATAATTTCTTTCTCTCTCAAACTGAATTCAACTCATACTTATTACAAAATTTAAGATAAAAAAAAACAAAAATTCTTTTAACCCATAATAATCTCAGCAAAACCCATACAAAGAACTATAAATTTGTTCAACTCCTTCGCAAACCATCCCCGCAAGACTCAAATCAACACTACAATACCAACAAATTTCAAGAACCTTTCAAGAACTCAACAACTCAACACCAAGAATAAAATAATGCATAAAATATTACAGGATTTGCATGAGTTCCGAAAATGCAACACTATGGAAGTTATACCTCGAAGTAATCAAATCATTGAGGAAAATTCTCAAACTGATGAACACTTGAAACCTTTTCCTCTTGAACTTAGCCCTAGGTTATTGGATATTTTTAGAATTTAGTGTAATTTGATTCTAACAATCTTTGACCCCTAATGAAGATAAAACACGCTTAAGACTTATGGGAGTAGGGAAAAGACCAATTTACCCATCTTTAAAAAGGATGCATTTGTTTAACTAGACAAGATGAACTCAAATGGACATATCTCCCTCATTCCTTCTCGGAATTTAGCAAACTTGACAACTTTTAAAGAGGACTCAATGATCTTTCATTTTATTTCATATAAGTCACCTATTTCATACTATACTAAAAGTTATGGTCGTTTCAAGTTCACCTAGAAATCATAATTGAAGACTAACTTGTTAAAATCTCAAATTTGCCCTTTCCAATTTAGTCCATTCAAAAATGAGATCTTTTTAAGACCGAGGTATTAGAGTGACCATCGAAATGGTGTGTCTTTTGCAAAGAGTTCTCACCTTTATGGAAGGTTGTCTCTTTTAGAAGAAGTGGTGAACTTTACAATAAAGAACAATTAAAACATTTTTGTAGACCCTTTGTTGGCTACAAAATAGTTTCTTTTATTTACTGCATCGAATTCTTCCCTTTTTATTTATATATTCCTTACAAGTGAAATGGATCAGTGTGTCTATGTGTGATCTCGGTGTTGTCTTTTTACGTTCATTATGTCACTGCCCGAGTCTACACCCTCGACGTTGCCGACACTCGAAGACCATTGCTAATCTATAGCGAAGCCTTACCCTATCTTACTGAACTTATCGGAAGACTTAGCTCAGTAAAATAGTGTCATTAATTAACTATAAGTTGAGCAAAATGACACTTAAGTAGAAAAAAAAATATCTTCCACACAAAGATAAGAGACTCAAAACTAACTTTCTTACTGCCTATGAATCATCTATAATACTAAGTTGGAAGTAGGGACATGTCCTTCAAAATACTATAAAATAAAGACTAAAAAGCGAATTGAAGCATCCTCTAAAATGCAAAGAGGCTCACCACTAAATCCAGTGCTGAGATGAATCAACGAGGCATTTGATGATGATGATCCTCATTACCTGCATATGTATTACAAGAGGATGCAGGCCAACTAGCATCGGAAAATTCAATGTACGAGTTGTCAAGTTGGAATGCTAACAAAAACTTAACCTTGAAAAAGATTAAGAAAGAAAATACACCTTGACTTTACTTAACTCATTAATAACTTGACTTTAGCAATAAGACACATGCAATATATAAAATCTTTTAAGACAATGAAAACACTTAGTTCATTGAAGCGAAATGCAATAAAAAACTCAACTTCAATTATACATGAAGTAATGTAGTTTCTGTGAGAGATTCTTTAACCGAAAACCATCATTATGAGCCTAAGTGAAGGTACTATGTCTTACCTAATGTTGCAAGAGGAACTTTTTATACCTTGCTGACAATAAAGAACATAAACTACTTAGTGTATCCACAAATTTAAGCTAAAAAGAACTGAGGAATCATCTAAAGCGTATGACTCTTCTTCTGTCCATGTTAGCCATATGGTTTATGGTGGCTTGAGTTAATCAGAATTCATGTCCCCATATCGGTTCTCAATACTACTCCAAAAAATACTTAGCTCATATTTAAAACAACTTCTTATCTAGTTTGAGGTAATTGCTCGAACTTAGCTTTAAAATTTCTCTAGGAAATCATAGATTCCACTATATTAAAACTAGCCAATGTATCTATTACAAGTCTCAATTTCTTTTATTGCCCATAAATGTTAAAACATTTGTAACTCTTAGGCAATACTTAGTTCCCTTATAACTTTTGAGGAATGAATTCAACTCTTTACTCTTTCTTAACTTGAAACTCAACTCAGAGAAGTACTTAGTTCCCTTACAACTTTTGAAAAATAAACTGAACTCTTAACTATTTGCTTAAAGTCCAACTTGATCTTTTAAAAAAATTTAAACATTTGTTAGAGACTTCTGAAAATTTTAAGAACTTACTTTGACCTACTTCTTAAATTTTGGGCTTGACCCTTAACTTCATTGACTTTGATCTTAACATTTCTTGAATTAGATTATGGATTCAAGGTTCATTTTCAATGTTTATGGATGATATATCATGTTTAGACGAACCTTAGAGTGTTGCAATCAAATAGGAAACGTAGGTACATCAGTTAAAAACTAGCTCAAAAATACGAGGGGAAATAGGGTGACCTCGTTCTCTTGGCTCTCTGAGAGGTGTGGGGTGCAAGGCCTAAAAATTTAGAGGCAAGGCTAGGTCCCTCTAGTTGGAACGGTGGCCCAAATACCTACAGACAGAGATACTCTTGTGGGGCTATGGGAGGCGTGCTACCCCAACCTCTCTACACAAGTGTTCTCGACTTATCTCCATTGTTTTTCATCTCTAAACGCTCTAAACATCAATGGTACATTCCACAAATACTTAAGATAATTAGTAAGTAATTATTAATAGATTTATTTCAAGAAATACTCAAAAAATAACCCTGAAACACGAATCAAATCAACACTAGGCATTCAACAACTCAACTAACAAGAATATAACAATGTTCTTAAAGAACTTCACTCTTTATCATTCAACCAACTCGAAAATGAATGAATTGAAAAAAGTTCGTTGTGTAGGTGAACTAACCCAACGCTAAATGATATCACATACCTTGATAGGGATAACCGTCGACGAATTCCACTAGTATAGCTTGACGTTCATGGAGAATTCTTGACTTATCTCTCTTTCCTTGTTCTTTTCTCTCTTTTAAGCTATGGGTTGAAGGAACAAAGGTAGTTGATTTGAACTCTCAAAAACCTTAACGTAATTCTAATTTTTCCAAACTGATCTATGACTTCTTTTTACCCCAATAAATTTGTAAAATGAAATAGGAAATTCAATGGTATAAAGACTAGTTTATCCTTTTGTAAATCCGGATTGGGACTTTCCCAAATCCAACAACACCAACTTTCAAAAAGCATAAGTCACTCATCCGATATTGAAATTGTGCATACTTGGCGAAGTTAGAATTATTTCAATATCTTTAAACCCGTATCATAAGCACCTCTAACTCATCCTAAGCTAGAAGTTATGGTCCTTTGAAAATGACCTAAACTCACTTTCTTAACTTTGAATGTTTTTCCAGATTTTCTCTTTCCTTTCCCAAAAGGCTTATTTTTAGTTTCTTAGCTTATTCTAAGCTATTTCAAGTTGTGAAATGTTACAATATATCTCCCTTG
Organism: Solanum peruvianum; assembly: GCA_027705065.1. Lineage (NCBI taxonomy): Eukaryota > Viridiplantae > Streptophyta > Magnoliopsida > Solanales > Solanaceae > Solanum > Solanum peruvianum. Next base: position 22,617,830 of record JAKWJD010001766.1, on the reverse strand, counting down.
GGAACATTAGCCTTACTCATGATATTTCTTTCACTAAACTAAGAATAGTAACCTCAAATTAAACACTCAAAACTTAAAAGCAAGTAACACCATGATTACTCATAGTTTATATAGTACTAAGAAGAGAATTAGTACCTTGATCTGCATATACTCCGCATTTAATGAGATGTGGATATAAATTCTTCATATCCTCTTTGGCTTCCAAAATAGCTTCTTCAACTGGTTCCTACATAGGACCTTTACTGATGTGACTTCTTGTGTTCTCAACTTGTGAACTTGATGATCTAAAATCTAAATGGGAATCTCCTTATACGATAAGCTATCCTCAAGCCCAGCATTTTCAATTGGTAGAATCAATGAGGATTGCCCATCCAAATTTTCATTTTGCATTAGGACACAACCCAAAAAAACTGTAGATGCATCAAACTACACCACAAAACCTTGAGTACCTTCCAATAAAGTAAAAACTAGGGCAATAATCAACCACTTTTTCAATTTATGAATGCTTTTCTCACAAGTTTTAGACTTTTGAAATTTTATCTTCTTATGGGTAAACATTGTCAAAGAAGAAAAAATGGATGAAAACCTCTCAATAAACCTTTTATAGTAGCCAACCAAAAATAAAAGGCACCAAATATCAGTTGGTGATGTTGGTCTAGGCTAACTTTGAACTGCGACTATCTTTTGGGTATCAACTCTAATTCCATCAGCGAAACTATGTAGACCACAAATGCCATAGACTTAAGCCAAAACTCATATTTTTAGAACTTAGCATATAACTCCTTATCTTTCAAAGTCTAAAGGACTATTCTGAGGTGACTATCATGATTTTCTTCATTCATTGAATAGATTAGTATGTCATAAATGAAGACTATAACAAACACATCTAAATACGGTACAAATACTATGTTCATAAGATCCATGAATGTTGCAGGCGCATTGGTTAACCCTAAGGACATGCCAACAACTCATAATGTCCATATCTGGTCCTGAATGAAGTCTTTGGAATATCACATTCCCTAACCTTAAACAAATGGTAGTCTGATGTGAGATCAATTTTTGAGAAGCAGGAAGTACCCTGAAGTTTGTCGAAAAGATCATCAATCATAGGAAGAAGATATATGTTCTTGATGGTAAACTTGTTCAATTTGCGGTAGTCTATACACATCCTAAGGGAACCCTCTTTGTTTCTCAAAAATAAGACCAAAGTGCCCCAAGGTGAGAACTTGTTTGAATGAAACCCTTATTTGACATATCATTCAGTTCTTATTTCAACTCTTTCAACTATTCTTGTGCCCTTCTATATGGCAGAATACAGATAGGATGAGTATCTGGAATAATGTCAATGCCCAAGTCTATTTCGCTCTCATGAGGGACTCTGGGTAGATCATCAAGAAAGATTTCTGGAAACTCTTCTACTATAGGAACTGACTGAGTGGGAGTTACTTAAGAACTTGATTTATTAACTCAGACAAAGTGATAGATATCTCCCTTTGAAACTAAATTTCTCGCCTTAAGGTACGAAATGAATGACCCTTAGGCAATGTTGAACTACTAATCAACTCTATAATTGGTTCATTAGAAATGTGAAACTTAACAACTCGAGCTCTACAATCTATTAATGCATGAAGTCATGCAACCAGCCCATACCTAGAATAACATCGAAATCTACCATGTATAACTCAACTACATTATCCATGGTCTTCTTGGGATTGATTGAAACAGGACAATCATGATAGACTCTTTCTTCTAGAATAGAATCCCCATGATGTGCAGAAACATACAAGGGTTCACAATGTTTCTCTTGATGAATTTAAAACTTATTTGCAATATAAGGAGTTACAAAGAAAAACTTTCCCTTGAGTCTAGCAAAGCATAAACATAAAAAGTAAAGAATTTTATCATACCAGTGACAACATCATGAGAGTTCTCTTGCTCATGCGACTAGTAATTGCGTAGAGGTGGTTCGCCCCTCTACTAGTACTAGAAGAAGCTCTTGTAGGTGCAGCCTTGTCGATTGGAGCAACAAATAAACACTGGGATCTGTTTCTCGGATTTCCACTACATTACTTATTCTTAGGACATTTTTTTCCTGAAGTGTCCCTCTTTCCCACACTTGAAACAAGCTGACTATCCATGACGACACTTATCGCAGTGGTTCCTACCATACCTTTCAAATCCAGGAGCCCTACCACCTTCTTGTGCCACCCTACCTTGGGACTATCTTGTCCTAGCTCAAAAGTTATTAAAAATTAGCTTATTATACTCACCCCAGTTTATAGACTTATAACACAAGCAAATGATGGTTCATTCCCCTTTTGTTTCTTAAATGATTGATGGTTCATACTACCTTTCTTCTATCTAGACTCATTCCCCATATTAGCCTTCTTGCTTCTGTACTCCTCTCTGTCCCTCAATTTTTACTATTAAACCTAATGCACATAAAATGTCAACATGGACTTTTCCATGTCACTTATCACCATTGCAGCCCTGCACTCTTTCGTTGATGAACGACCCAAGCAAACAAAAAGCAAGCTCATTCTGCTCCACATGACCTTAAAAGTTTCAAGAGCATAGAGGGACAGCGAGGTGAACATCAACCCATACTCGTGCCCAGTCAAACAGTCTAATTTTAGTGTAAGAATCTCTCGTACCTTAGCCTCATTCAATTCTCGGGTAAAGAAAAGCATCAAGAAAGCTTCTTCAAAATAGAACCATCTGGGATGTGGCACATCCTTATCTCCACCCTTGTTCCACAGATCAAACCAAGTCCTATACACATTTTTCCATTGATATGAAGCTAGCTCAACTCTTTCATCTTCAAAAACGTTCATCACATCGAAAACGTTCTGTAATTCCTCAACGAAATTCTCTGGGTCCTTAGTAGTTATTTAACTTGCAAAAATTAGAGAATTCATTCTCAAGAATGCACGAATCCTCAATTTTTTTGCCTCTTCTTTCCTAACTTCTCATTTCTGTCAAACATGATTAGTTACCACTTGGCTCAGCATTTGGATAGCCTCTAGGAATTAAGCATTAGTGACCTCGCCTCGAGGTTGCATGTTTGGTGCATTAGGTACCCCTTTCTCTGTCGATTCAAAGTTTCTCTTAGCTGGACGACCTGGGATTTCTCTTCGTGGAGGCATGGTTATCTGAAACACGCACAAGAACGAAAAGTGTGTGAAAACAGTGAATTAATTCCCAGATGTTGCAGCCTTCTAAGTAAAGATGTGGTGCACTTCAGACCAATAACTAATACTCTACATACACGATTTAATTGATTCCATAGGACTCTTAAACACAATGCTCTAATACCATGTTTGTCACGCCACAAGCCAACACCATGGAAGTTACCGACACTCAAACACCATCGTTTGACTCGAGCGAACCCTTAGGCTGGATTATTTAAATCAGTGGAAGACTTAACTCAATAAAAAATGTCATTAAATAAGTGAAAGTTTGTCAAAATGGCACTTAAGTCTAATAAGCTAATATGTGTAATACAAAGACGAGAGAATTAAAAAAACTGTCTCACTATCTATGAAGGATCTTTAATACTACGATGGATGTTGGGAAGCACCTCACAACATCCTATAAAATAAAGACTAAAGAAAGAATAAAAGTGTTCTGCAAAATGCAAGGAAGCTTACCACTGACTCCTAGTTTGCAACTGGATCAATGAGGCTTTGGATGATGATGATCCTGGTTACCCGCATCTGTATCATAAGAGGATGTAGGAAAACTAGCATCATTACATTAAATGTATGAGTATGAATGTTTGAATGCTAACAACAACTTAAGCTTGAAAAAATGTTAGAAAGAACACTTACCTTGGCTCTGTTGAACACATGAATAACATGACTGAATATAAAGAAATAAGATATGCACAATATATAAAAACTTTTAAAATAATAAAAAAAACTTATTTCGTTAAGCAAAAATGCAATAACAAACTCAACTTTACGTATATCTGAATTAATATAGTTTCTGCGGGAGATTCTCTAACCTACAACCATAATTATGAGCCTAAGTGATGGCACAATGTCTTAACTCACATTGCAAAAGGACCGTCATATACCTTGTCATTAGTATAAAGCTTAAACTATAAAGTGGATCCACTAATCTATACTAAAAAGCACTAAGGAATCATTTAAAATGTATGACCCTTCTTCTTTCCATGTTGGCTACATGTTTTATTGGGGATTTAGTTAATATGAACTTCTATCCACATATCGGTGCTCAATATACTCCCAAAAATACTTAGCTCATACGTTTTAAAATATATTCTTCTATGGTTTGAGGTAATTGCTCAAACTTAGCTTTAAAAGGTCTCTTAGAAACCATAGTTTCCTCTTTACTAAAACTAGCCAAAGGCTCTGTTGGAAGTCTCAACTTCCTTTCTTGATTATAATGTGAAAACTTTTGTAACTCCTAGGGAATAGTTATTCCCTTATAACTTTTTATAAATGAACTCAATTTTTTACTCTTTGCTTAACTTGCAACTAAACTCTTACGGAATAATAGTCACTTTCCTTATAACTTCTGAGAAATAAACTCAACTCTTTAATCTTTCTTTAACTTTCAACTTGAGACTTACAGAGAAATTTAAACGTTGGTTAAAGGCTTGAAATCCTTAAGACCTTACTTTTACTTACTTATTAACATTTGAACTTGACTCTTTCCTTCGTTGATTCTAATGTTAGATTTCCTTCAATTGGATTATGGATTAAAGATTCATGATCTTATGTTTATTGATTATATCATGATGTTTATACGTATCCTAAAGTGTTATAATCAACTAGGAAACATATGTGCATCACATAGAAACTAGCTTGAATAGATAGGGAAAGAATGGGGTGAAATGGTATCTTGTCTCTCTGAAAGGCGTGGGTTGCCAGGCCCCAAACTTCATAGGCCAGTTTAGGGCGCTCTGGATGGCGCGGCGCCCCAACTCCCTACGGACAAAGATTGTCCTGTGGATCTATGGGAGGTGCGGCTCCCCAACTCCTATACATAGTTGCTCTCGAGTTTTCTCCTTCGGTTTTCATCTCTAAACCCTCTAAACATCCATGGTTCTTTCCCCAAAAACTTAGGATCATTACTAATCTCAGTAAACAATAGATTAAACTCGGAAAGTAACCCAAAAACACGAATCAAATCAACACTAGATATTCAAAAACTCAACCAATAAGAATTCAACAATGTTCTTCAAGAACATCACTTTTTATCATTCAACCAACTCAAATATAACTTAATTGAAACAAGGTTGGTTTGTGGGTTAACTAGACCAGCAGTAAATTACCCCACATACCATGATAGGTATCACCCCGACAAATTCCACTCACAAAGCTTGATGTTCTTGGCAAAGTCTTCACTTCTCTCTCTTTCATTATTCTTCTCTCTTCTCAAATCCCTAAACATAATTCTAACATTTCCAAACTGATATACGACTTGTTTTTACACCAATAAATCCCTAAAACAAAATATAACATTAATTGGTGAAAAGACTAGTATACCCTCCCATAAATCTATTTTGGGACTTTCTTCAATTAAACAACCCAACTTCCAAAAGGCATTAAACATTGATATGATATAGAAATCTCGCAAACTCGGTGGCGTTTGAAAGATTATTTCGAGATACTTCCAACAATATCTAGAACTACCTATAACTCATCCTTAGATAGAAGTTGTGGCTGTCAGAAAATCAAAACTCACTTTCATAACCTAGAATTTTTTCCCAGGTTTTCCCTTTTCTTTCAAAAAAATATTATTTTTAGTCTCTTAGGTATTCTTAGATATTTAATATTGCTAGATGTTACACATCAAAATTTTTTATAATTGAGGTACCACTACTTCTTTAATGGTTAATCCATTTTATCTCGGGAGGAATTCATCTACAACCACGGGAGCTTGAGATGATTAAGTTTCATAAGAACACAGAGTGGTTTCTGTTGAATCAGATAGTTATTTTCTTCTTCTATTAATCATTTATTATTTCTTGTTTGCTAATCTTAATACAAGAGATAATAAGTATTAGCAATAAGGTTCTGATAAATATCAAAATTTTGGTCAAAATTTTTATTGTGATAATAATGTTTCATGAGGACCTATTACCTCCCTAGACTATTTAATATCGTATAATGAACATATATTCTTTACAACATTGACATAAACAATAGTGTAAAATTTTAAATAGTAATGTGTCCACGTGACACATATATACCTTTAAAATATACTATTGAATAGTGTAGGGTAAAAAATACACTATTAAATAGTTAATGGTATTTTTGAGACCTTTATCCCTAAGTACTTGTTGTTAAATGGACTTAATATTATTCATTATATTTTTGAAAAATTGAGTCCAATGAAAAAAAAATTAAATGCTGCAAAATATAATTTTGTATCTTTATTTATTTTACAAAAACAGAATTTTTAAAGGAAATAGGACTTTTAGTTGGAGAAGGAGAGGAAATAAAAAATTAATACACTAATGTTTCTCTAAATGATTATATAATTTGTTGTCTCTCAACAATATTTACAACCGGAAACAAATAGGTATCGAATGTTTAGAAGATGTATAGTGTCCAACATTCACAAAATAACAACAACCTGTTTTAATAAGTTTAATGAAATGAATTTTCAAAGATATGTGTAAAAATTAGTATCTGTCTAGCAAAACTAGGAAAAAAACAATTAAATTAGTACAATGGGATTTCGGAATAAAATAATCTCCACAACCTATGTAAATAGAAATATTTGTTAGGGTGAATCACACTACTAAAGCTCGACACATGGGAGAATTTTTTTCCTCAGCAACTATTGCTTGATCCGTCTTTTGTGATATTCATGTCCGCTTCAAAGTTCCCCAATATTCTCTTCATGCTCAAATTTCATGTGACATATGACACAAATATCTTCAGTTCCATTTGATTATTTACTCCATAGTTAGATACAACAACATGATGAATTATGTTTTGAAATCCTCCATCACCCTCGTGATCATAAAAATCAAGGATAGTCAACTATTGTTCATCTAGATAATCATGACTATAGAGGATAACAAAAATCCATTCGATATGATCAACCCTATAGGTATTATAATTTGGCGGATTTCTCCAATTTTTATTGTCTAACCTTAAAAGGCTATCATCCGAATCAGGACACAAAAGTTAGTAATATTAATTCCACCCTCAATAATTATGATCACATTCTTTGAGTTAATAAAAGAAATAAGAGCAGTAGAAATCAAGATATAATAAAATAATGGAACTTCTTTCAAGTATTTATGATAATTTGTATCCTATTTCCTTCTTTGTTTTGCAAAATGGGGCTTATGAATTTATATCTTTCCAATTAGGTTTATTATAAGAAGCATTTTATCTTTTGAAATTTTAGTCCAACGAATATAAAAGGAAAAAAAAAAACATAAAACATGTTTTATTTGTTTATTTGACAAAAAAAAAGTTCAAATGATATACGTTGGAGAACAACAGGAAAATTATTAATTCTTTGTGTATTTTTTCCTCCTTAGTGTTGTAGAGAATCTTATATATAGGATAAGATTTCCTAGGACCGCCTAGGTGTCACCCATTGAATTGAGGAAATTACTTTTATACGTTCCTTCATACTTCTAGGTTTTTTATCCCTATTATATTTTTACCTTTAAACCTGCTTCTCCAACTCTTGTATCCCTTTTAGATTGTTGTATCACTTCGATTGCGTCTTTTCAGGAACTACCAATAAAAAATAGATAATTTATACCCGTTGTTGTATCTTCTTCATTGTGACTAATGTAATCCCTAATTTATGTGAAACTTAGTCTATTCCAAAAAAGTCAACTTAGATCTTTACCCAAAAAATTAATGAAACTAAACTACAAATTTTCTTGTGTTTTCCATCATTGAACATGTAAATAGAAAATCTATTTCATCTTCTCAATTCTTAAATAACATATCACAACCATGACAATAAAATCTTTTATGGGATTTTCTTTATTACCATCACTTTGTCCGTAAACTTAAATTTTCTTGATGGAATTATAATTGAGCAAAAGAAATTAAATAGAGATAAATTCCCATGAAACTTGGTGAGGTACTTGTAACATTTAATTTATTTTATTAGGATTTGAAATGTTGTTGTATGTATCATATCACCAAATTGTTGTAAAGTTATCCCAAATTTGTTCTTCGGTAAATTTACAAATCTTTAAAAAATTTATAACTGATTGGAAAAGTCACAATCCTTTAATGTTAAAAGACATTTTATTGTATGATATCTCATAATATAAATTAATATAGTATATAACATTTTGTAGGATTTGTCCTAAGACTTTTGTTATTAGTACTTATCCAGCTTCATTGAGATAATTAATAAATAGGATCGCTGGTCAATAAATGTGCATAAAAAGATTGTATGAAATATATAGCATATACTAATTGTGTGTCAAGAATAAAAATAATAGAAAAGTTAAGAAAAATTGTGGTATGAAAATGTGAGAGAATCCCTCTATTTATAGCCAACAAAGGGTAGTATAAACAAATTTTTATTGTGACTTATTTGAAAAGTCATAACCCTGTTTGAAAATTGACAACTCTTTGAAAAAGTAACAACCCTCGAGGAAAAGTCACCAAGTCTTTGGAAAAAATCATAATTCTCTAATGTGGAAAGGTGTCTTCTTTTAGTATATATTTTATAATATAAATAAATGTAGAATATATACTAAAATGGTGTTTAAAGAATAATAGTAGAAAACAAGAAAAATCGTAGTTTAAAAATTTGAGTGAACTTTTCTATTTATACCAATAAAGGTATTATGAACACTTTGTTATTGTTCCCTATCAGAAAAGACAGAACTCTCCAGAAAAGTCTTAACTCTTTAGTAAAGTTACAACTCTTTAAAAATAAGAGTACCCTTACGAATAGTCAAAATCGTTGAAACAATAACAACCCTTTGAAATAGTGGCAACCCTTCAGAATAGTCAAAACTATTTGAAAACATCACAACTCATCGAAGATGTGACAACATTTTGACAAGTCACAACTCTTCAAAAAAGTCTCAAACGTTGATGTGATAAGTTTGATTTGTGCTTTTAATAAGTTTTACAATATAAAAATTGAAATATATGTACTATATATAAAAGATAAATGATATACCAATCTTGCTGCTTTAAGTTTGGGGTATTATACGAATTTAACATTCAAGTAGGAAATTTGTGCTTTTTAAGGTTGTTGTCACCAACTTTTGACCCTCCTCTCATCTAATTTATTCTTTCAATCTTTTAATTTTATAACATATCAATTTATCCTTTTCCACAACTACCTTTTACTACTACGACCCTATCGAAATTACTATTATTTATTTTATACCTCTTTTTCTTAAATAAATAATTTATTGTCACCTTATTGCAAGTTTTAATACGTTCGTAATTAACTATAAATCTATACTTTTTTATCTATCGAAGATTAGCGTAGAGTCTTAATAGTGTTTCGTTTTTATAAATTATTTGTTATCATAAAGTTTCATTATTAAGTTAGAAGCCCAAAGAAAATTAAAAGAAGAAAGAATAAATCCAATATCTTCACACCAAGCCCAACTTTTTTATAAAAGTTGTCCGGAATCTACCATTGAATGGCCCATTTTCACCCATTAGGAAAACCAACTCTCCTTTCAAATAAACCTAACATCATTAAATAAAAGGTTCTATGTGGCACCACTGTTCCTTTTCCTCTTCTGGCAAAATTTTTAAACGGTTTCTCCATTTTAGGATGTTTAAGGCACCATTTTTGTGCATATTTTGGAAGCTACTGATGTGTCTTCATGCCCGTTTCCCGTTTTATGTTTCAACGATGTCCAATATCTAAGGAATAGTAAACACTTTCCTATTTCACTTATTGTTTGAATCATGTCTAGCCCTCCTAGTTTGAATAACATCAAGGTTCATATTTCATCCAATGATATAAACATTCATATTAAAGTGTTGTTGGATATGTAGCAAGAGTTAATGGAAAATGGAGGGAAGATGTAAAGAGAGGAACTTGGAAAGTTGAGAACTTAAAGAGTTGGGAACTTGAAAAGTCCTAATATGCTTTAGTTAAAAGATATTTGTCTCTTATCGGTGGTTGAAAAAAATAGGAGAGTTTAAATATAGAAACACTCCTATTAATAGTTAAAATAGTTGGAAAAAGTGACCCCACTTGCGTTGTCATAGTTGTGGCTCGCTCGGCTTCGGCTTCGTCTTCGGATTTTGCTTTTTAAAATCGATTGAGAGATTATTTTTTGGATAAAGTTTATTTTAATTATTTTGTTAATTATTTACTCAATTAAATAAATTAAATTAAATGTTCAAAATGTTTCTATTCATTAGTAAATTAATCGAAATGTTTCAATTAATTAGTTAATTTACCGACTTGTCTCAGATTCGGACGCGACCCATTTTAGTTTAATTCGTTCCCATTTTATTTGACTTTTCCATCATTGAAAGTGACATTTAGCAACAACAATAATCCTTTGAAAGATTTCAACTTTCATGAATGGTCGTGTGAATTTTTAAAGGGTTGTGACCTTTCAGAGAATCAGTTCTTTTTGCCTATAAATATCATTAATTCTTCAGATTTTTTTTGAAATTTTTCAGACTTCTTCTTTCTTCTACACAAAAATTTCTTCGTGTACTTTACTGTTGAGTGGTTCACTGACACCACAATTTTGAGTATCAATACGGTTATAATTGACATCACTTTATCCTGGGAGGAAATATTCCAAAATAAGATAATAGAGAGTTATAATTTCCTTAAAGAAAAGTTGTGCATTCAACAGACTTGATCTTTTTAAGTTCTAATTTTACAAATTATGGTACCTTTATAGATTTTTGTTTTTTTTATGAATTAACTTTTTGCATCCTTTTTAATGGTTCTTTAAACTTTGGTAACTTATTGTTTCTGTAAAGTTTCTTTGAATTAGTTATTGTGTTTTTAAACACAGATTGACAACAACCTTAAGGAAATTATTTTATTGTAATTTGTGTTTCGGTTAGAGACAAAAACCTTCGTGGTTTTATACTCATTTAAGACAACAATTATAAGTTATCAATTGCTTACTGAATTTTTTTCTATTTTGTGGATCACAAATGGCAAATAACAATCCTAGTTAGTGAGAAAGTGTAAAAGTAAGAATGAGATGTTCATAAGAAAGGGCTACCTCTAAGAGGGACTTTGCAAACTCAATGTTATGGTTGTTGATCGTATTAATAATAATTCTTTTCTGTTTACTTATTTGAGTCAAATGATTTATGGCATACCCGTGTGGAACATATAACTGACAAAGCCTTAAGAAAATTGGTTACTGTAGAATTATTGCATGATTTTAAATGCGATAAATTTAAATGCAAAATTTGTGTGGAAAGTAAGTTTGTCAAACATTCTTATAAGTCTGTTAAAAGAAATTCAAGACCTTTAGACTTAATTCACACAAATATGTGTGATATAAAGTCGACACCATCTCGTGGTGGAAAAGAGTATTGTATAACTTTTATTGATGATTGCACTCACTTTTTTGTGCATATGTGCTTAATAGTAAGGATAAAACAATTGATGCATTAAAGCAATACATAAGTGAAGTGGAGAACCAATTAAGTTTAAATATAAAAATGTTTTGTAGTAATTAGGGTGGATAATATGAATCTCCATTTGTAGAGATATGTCAGGCATATGATATTATTCATCAAACAACTTCACCTTATACACCACATTCAAATGGTTTGGAAGAATGGAAGAACAGAGTGTTAAAAGAAATGATGAATTCCTTTATAATTAGTTCTCTTTCACCATGAAAGCTTGGGGGGAGCCATATTTATGGCTAATAAGATACTCAATAGGGAACCCCAAAACAAAAACACAATAAATTCCATATGAGTTATGAAAAGGAAGGAAACTCAACTTCAAATATTTCAATGTGTGGGGGTGTCTAGCCAAGGTAGAGGTTCTTTACCAAAAGGGTGAAAAATTAACCCAAAATAGTGGATTGTATATTTAATTGATATGCTGTGAATAGTAAGACATGTTGGTTTTTTATTCACTATTCGATAATACTTAGATTCATGTTAATACAAAAATGAGTCAGATAACACAGAGTTTTTTGAACACATATATTATTATAAACCTGAATGTGAGTCTACAAGTGAAAGACCTAAATGGGAAGAATCAACGGAAAATACACTACCTAGGAAGGATCCAAGGCATAGCACTCGCCTATGTAAAACCACTTCTTTTGGACCATATTTTGTGGCACTATTGATTGAAAATGAGCCTCAAGCATTTAAAGCAATTTTGTCTTCGTCTGAGTCAACATATTGAAAGAAGTTGTCAATAGTGAGGTCGAATAAATATTAAGTAAGCATACTTGGGATTGACAGATCTTCTAAACCTTTAGGAGCAAATTATATCTTTAAAAGGAAATGAAATCAGATGGGACTATTGACAAATAGAAGCCTAGACTTGTAGTTAAAGGATATAGACAAAAGGAAGGTCTAGACTAATTTGAAATATATACTCTAGTAATAATGATAACATTAATTAGGATGTTAATAGCACTAACAATAAAATATGATCTTAAAATCTACAAAATGGATGTGAAGACTATCTTCTTAAATGGAGAGTTGGAGAAAGAAATTTACATGGAACATCCTGAAGGGTTTGTATTTCTTAATAAAAAAGAGAAAGTGTGTAGAATTATGAAGTTGCTTTATGCACTCAAGGAAGAATCCAAACAATGGCATGCTAAATTTTACCAAACAATGTTTGCAAATTGATTCAAGATTAAAAGATTGTGATACGTGTGTTTACACTAAAAACATTTTAAATCATGTCATATTTTTTTTGTATGTTAATGACATGCTAATAATGAGTAAAGATATTGACGATATAAATACTACTAAGGGCATGTTGTCCAACAAGTTCTATATGAAGGACATAAGAGTTCTTGATTTAATGTTATGGATCAAAATTCTCAAAACTCCTTAGGGACTATCATTATCTCAATCTCATTATATTGAAATAGTATTGGGTATATTAAAATACTTTAAATTCAATGTTGTCAAAACTCCAATGATTTAAGCTTTACATTTTAAAAGAAAGAAGGAGATAGAGACTATCAATTTGAATATGTCACAGTGATAGGAAGTTTGATATATATTATAAATTGTATGTGATAACATATAGCATGTGATATAAGCAAACTAACTAGGTTCACTAGTAATCTGAATTAAACTCATCGGATGGTAATGAAACGTGTGTTGGGGGTATTTCAAACATACACAACACAATGCTTTGTATTATAATAAATATATTATTGTCACTGAAGGATATAGTGATGCAAATTGGATCATCGAGTCTAATGAAGTAAAATCCACAATTTGTTATGTGTAAACACTTGGTGGAGGATCAATCTCTTGGAAGTCGTCCAAACAGACATGTATTGGTTTCTCCTCAATGAAATTTAAATTTATTGCTTCAGATTAATCTAGTGAAGAAGCTGAATGGCTCTAGAAATTTCTAGAGGATATTCCATTGTAGCAAAAATTTGTGGGAACTGGTTGCATATATTGCGATAGTCAAGCAGCAATAGGTTGAGGATGGAGTGTCTTGTACAACAAGAAGTCATGGCATGTGAAATGTAGACATAACATCATAAGACAATTGATCTGTAGTGTAATTATCACAGTTTTCTATGTGAAGTCAAGTGACAATGTGTCAGATCCACTAAAGAAAGACCTAGTAAGAGAGGTAGCTAAAAGATCATCTAAGGAAATGTTTTATGGCTAAGGAAAAATCTGCATGGCGGTAACTCTATCTATCAGACTGGAGATCCCAATATCTAGATTCAAGGAGAAATACAAAGTTGTAACTTATGATTGGACGTTGTCAATAAACTTAATCCATTCTCATGATGAAGATAATGTTTAGGAACAAGCTTAAGACTTTAAGTCTAGTTAATGAGTTAAAAAGCTTAAGGTGTCATATCCGGGGTTACCCCCTAGACGTAACCGGTGTCATCATCCTCTTTGAGTACTACGATAAGCCCCAAAGTCTCATGTCACTACATTCATAGATTGAAATTTACATCTACTTGGAGGTTAACATAGACCTCTACATACACATAATACATACGTATCGAGTATACATAGACCCTTCATATAGGAAGTTTACATAGCCTTCTACTTTTATTGCACATACATATATATAAGATAGATAAATAGTCTCAAAGATTGTCTCATCTCATACCGTCTAAAAAATCATCACTATTTGGACATAGTGCTACATCAAATGATAAGAAGTCACATATAGGCTTATACGAGTCGTACATAATGAAAGTGGAATGAAAATAAAAGTCTTAGAAAAACAAAGGAACTTCATAGGCAAGATATTAGAATCGCCCTCGGAATGTGAGGACCTACCCACTTGGATGCTATAGAATATCCAACCCTTCTTCAAGTCATCTCGAATGAGCCTTCAACGATCGAAACCTAAAATATTTGGGAAAAAGGAAGAAAATGGGGTTAGTACTCCACATGCACTAAGTATGTAACCATATGAACATATAAGATCAAAACATGCTAAAAAGGGACATTCAGTAAAGACATGTCATTTTTACCCTTTTAAAATACTAATGCAAAATCAAGAAAGTCATATCAATCAACCAAAAATACTTACTAACTCAAACAAGTAATATGTATCCAAACATACTTGAACCCATGATTTACTACAGCCCTATCATCAAGGAATAACATCACAAGAATGACTAAAAGTCAATTATATCATAATAAGCAAGACAGCTACTCACGGATCCTAATCAAGTCAACAAGTGCAATGAACAAGCAAATCCCCATAACCTTAATGAAGTAAACCCAAGATAAAACCATAACAAATGTCCAACTCCACATAGTATAACATTTAGATATACTTTCATCTTATTTTAACAATATAACCCAACACATGCCCATAAGTGAACTAATCAACATATAGTATCAACAATGTGCAAGTTCATTATGTACATATCATATCTAATCATATATAAGAACATCCTCCTAAGACTCCCCTCAAGGCTAACTAGTGCAATGCTTAAGTAGAGTCTCATATCCCTACCTAGACTAAGTTATACCCCTTAGGTTATAGAAGTTAGAGTTCACCTTTAATTCATTTTACCTTTTAGGATTATTTTTCCCTAACTGACATAGACCACATGAGCTAGTGTATAATCTGGTGTCATGAATCCCTACACCAAAAGAAGGCGGACTACTTTCAAAGGTTGTACACAAACATAAAATAGAGCAACTACGTGGATCCACTATCTAGTGTTCCTATGGGGCAACATAGTTCAAGAACAAGGAGATATAGTTGGGACCGTCTTTATGCTCCATGCATTAGTCTCCAATCTCAAGAGTAATTTAGTTCTCCTACTTTCCCCATGTGGGAAGGGTAAGAGCACTATGTTACTCTTGAGATTGGAGATTAATGCATTTAGCATAAAGAGGGTCCCAACTATATCTTTAAGCCTTTAATATCAAGCATAGCTTAGTTTAGGTCATATGGTCTACCCCTTGTATAATCATCATCATCAATAGCCTAATAAGAATTGTATGAGAATAAATCCTTTTTTCACACTTCATATAGTTGATGTTAACACATTACATATAAATTCAAAATAAGGCACATTGGTATACATCACAATCCTTATAGCATTTACATCTTAACTAACCTCACAACCATAATCAAGACACTTCAATTCAACATCACACCACCCTATCATACTTATATAAGGCATACTCCTATATATCATCATGACTTAACCACAATTAATCACAATTGGAAGTAAAGATATAGATTATAAGACTTACCAAGTCTTCCTCATAGTTCATCATTTAGGCCTTACCATAAAACATAAATTCAATCCAATTTAGATGTTCCATATAATAATTCAATATTTAACATGATAACAATACTAGAATAAACATTATAGCACAATTGAATACTATATCATAGCTTAAAAATAAGATGCCTAGGTTAATTCACCTTCAAACCTAGATCATCTTCTAAAGACTAGCATGAAAGACTACAATTAACTACAATTTGTTAATGATTATGGTAACAACATCATCTAATAGTGATTAACCCATAATAAAGACTTGAATCAATCACAAGCCAATTTACATCAAGATCAAAACTAGGGTTAACGGTTTATATTCTTCAATTTGGGTGAAACCATTACCAATTACCATAATCAAGTTAAAATACACATTAATCTATCCATTTTACTCTAAAGAAAATATACACAACTCAGTTCACCACATCAATTTCGTAATTGGATGAAAGCCACATGAAAGCTCAACTTTTGACATCCATTTTGAAGGAACCCTTTGAGGAAAGAGTCTCAAAGGTGAAATAGATCCCATTCCTTAACGTTTGATGAAGATTTGATGGTGAAATTTTCCCTTTGCATCCATCAAAACCTTCCCTACATTGTCTTCAATGGTGGCTTCCAAATAGAGAGAGAAGGAAAAAAGTTTATTTTGGTGAATGTGTTTAGATTAATGAGGGTTGGGGTCTTTATAGGAGAAGTTAATTAACTTAGTTAGACTAACTTAAACCCCTAATTAACCTCATAACCCCTTATATAATTAAATGAACCAACATTAAAACATATGCAGGAAAACATCGACCATTACAGACGGAACTCCGTTGACGGGTCACCTGTGAGTCGACGGTTGGTCCCCCCTATGTCATGCACAACTGTCGTCTTGGTCAGAGACTAGTGCTGGCAGAGTCTTCCTCCATTTTTCTAAGTATGAATCGACGGTTGGCAATGACTCCCTATTGATCCATACACGGATCGTTGTCTGCATCACGTCGATGCACACTTCCTTTGCAGTGTTGACATCAACTTGAAACGGTCGTCCTCAAGGGCCCTTGCTTTGTCCTTGAAAGTTGTACCCGGACGTTTCAACCACAAATCACCGTAAACACATTTTATTCATCCTTTCACCTAATTTCATGGATTTTTGACTTCTAAAAGCTAGTCAAATATGCTAAGGCACGCTAGTACCACTTAGAACTAGTTTTTGAACGTCACAAGTGTTCTTGGACATTTTGGTTCTTAAACTTCTTAAATGACCTATATTCATTAAAATAGGTCTTAAAACAGTTCTTATACCCCATGGAACCTATGTTAGGCTTGAAGACTCGCCTTGGATTTTCAAAGTGTTACATTATCCCCCCCCCCCCCCTTAGGAACATTTTTTCCCGAATGATACTAAAACTCTTTTAAAGGAAGGAATAGATTCAAGACTAGAAGCTCAACAAATCAACAATATCACATCAACATAAATCATATTATTTGAACAAGGAAATTTCAAAACTCCAATTATCACACATAAGGCTCAAAACACATCATCATGAAGTACTTCCTTCTCACAACATACATGAGCTCAACATACATTACATGAGTCAATTAGTACAAGTTCAACTTATCAATCGGTCAAGTAACTTTTCACTAAGACTCACCATGTCAAAATGATCACAACAATAACTCAAATAAACAAAAAAAGGCAAAAATTCAACTTTTAGTCACCAAACTCACTGTAATTTCACTGTAATGAAATTTTTAAGATGCATATTTTTTCAAGACTTCACCAAAAATCAAGAAACATCAATTTCTATTCATATTTATATTATTAAAAAGACTAAATAACCTTAATTATAAGAAAAAATGACGGTAACGGGATTCATGTCAGCCTCGGCCTCCCATGTTTCACCCTCAACTAGGTGATTCTTCCATAACACCTTCATGAAAGCCACGTCTTTATTCCATAACTTCTTGACTTGCCTATCAAGAATTTGAACCGCAACTTTCTCATAAGAGAGGATATCATTTAAACCAAGAGCCTTAATAGGAATAATGAACTCGAGATCATCGATACACTTCTTCAACATAGAAACATGGAAAATAGGATGAACCGAAGGCAATTCATTAGGAAGTTTAAATTCATACACAACCTTATCAACCCTTTGCAAGATTTCATAGAGACCCACATAACGAGGACTCAACATCCCTTTCTTGCCAAATCTAACCACCCCTTTCATTGGTGAAATTTCAAATACACCTTATCACCTTCTTTAAACTACGAATCCCTTCTCCTATGATCGGCACAATACTTTTGCCGACTGTAGGCCGTTTGCAACCGGTTCCTTATGACATGAACCTTTTCTAAAGTATTATAAACCAAATCGCGACCAAGAAGCGAAGGCTCATCAACTTCAAAACATCCAATAGGAAACCTACACCTCCTACCATACAAGGCTTCATATGGAGTTATGGAAATGGATGAATGACAACTATTATTATAGGCAAACTCTACCAAAGACAAATACTTATCCCAATTTCCTTTAATATCAATAATGCTAGATTTAAGAATATCCTTAAGGTTTGAATAGTACGTTCCGCTTGACCATCCGTTTGGGGATTAAAAACAGTACTCAACTTCACCTTAGTACCCAACCCTTTTTGGAACGACCTCCAAAACCTAGATGTGAATTGTGCATCCCGATCCAATATGATGGACAATGGAATATCATTGTGACACATAATTTGATCTATGAAGATCCTAGCATAATCTTTAGCCGAATAAGAAAACTTGACCAGAATAAAGCGAACGGACTTAGTCAACCTATCCACAACAACCCATATAGAATCATATGACCTTTGAGTCCGAGGTAAACCCAACTACAAAGTCCATATTGATGTCTTCCCACTTCCAAGTAGGAATTTGGATCTCTTGTAGTAAGCCACCTAGATTTTGATATTTGACTTTTACTTGTTGGCAATTTGGACACTTAGCGAAAAACTCCTCTATGTCCTTCTTCGTACCTTCCCACAAATAAATTTCCATAAGGTCATGGTTCATTTTTGTCGAACCCAGATGAATTGAGTAACGGGAACCATGGGCTTCTTGTACGATCCGTTCCCTTAACTCATGTACCTTGGGAACACATAATCTCCCTTGGCACCTTAAAATATCATCCCCCTCAGGGAGAATGCCTCATTAAACTTGCCGAGGACCGTTTCCTTAAACTCTATCAATGATGTGTCAAGGTATTGGTTAGACTTCACCTGAACCACCAATGATGGCTCGGAGTTGTCATGGACCATAAAAAACCATCCAAAGAATCTTCTAATCTCACACCCAGCCTAGCCAACCTATGTACATCCCTCACTAGGTCTTTCTTGGATTCATCAATGTGGGATACACTACACATATTCATACGACTTAGGGCATCTGCAACCATATTAGCCTTGCTAGGGTGATAGAGGACACTATGTTCAACAATTGGAAGCTTTTATCACATGCCTCCAAACAATCAAATTTATTATACTTTTGGGTAAAAGTAGTCAAAGGAGATGCAATGGACGTAAAACCATCAACGAACCTCCGGTAATAACCCGCTAGACCCAAGAAACTCCTAATGTCGGTTAAAGTCAATGGTATAGGACAATTCTTCACCGCCTCCATTTTACTTGGGTGTACCTCAACTCCTTCACTAGAGATGATATGCCCAAGAAATGCCACCGACATCAACCAAAACATACACTTTCTATATTTG
The DNA here is from genome assembly GCA_027705065.1 of Solanum peruvianum. Lineage (NCBI taxonomy): Eukaryota > Viridiplantae > Streptophyta > Magnoliopsida > Solanales > Solanaceae > Solanum > Solanum peruvianum. Next base: position 22,598,183 of record JAKWJD010001766.1, on the reverse strand, counting down.
GCAAAAAATTGATGTTCCTTAAGGGATTGCAATACTACCAGAAAATGACCCATATGATCACTCTCATTCTTTGAATATACCAAGATATAGTCAATAAAGAGAATTATAAATGAATCTAGGTAATTTTGAAACACCCTATTCATTAGGTCCTTTAACTCCACCGGGGCATTGGTGATACCAAAAGACATTACCAAGAACTCATAATTACCATATCTAGTCCTGAATTCCGTCTTTGGTATATCCTCACCTCTCACCCTAAGTTGGTGATACCCTGACCTCAAGTCAATCTTTGAAAAGTAGCTTTCCCCTTTGAGTTGATCAAACTAGTCGTCAATCCGAGGGAGAGGATACTTGTTCTTAATAGTGACCTTGTTGAGGTGCCAGTAATCAATACACATTCTCAACGACCCATCCTTCTTATTTACAACCAAAACAAGAGCACCCCACAGAGAAATACTAGGCCTTATAAAACCACTATATACTAAATCCTTGATTTGAGCCTTCAACTCCATCAATTCGTCTGGAGCCATCCGATAATGAGGAATTGAAATGCGATTTGTATCCAGTAGCAAATTAGTGCCAAAATTAATTTATCATTCGGGAGGAATACTTGGAAGGTCATTAAAAAAACCTCCAGAAATTAACTCACTACGGGAACCGACTCAATGGGAGGAATTTCGGAGTCTAGATCTTAGAATCTTAAAATATTGTATAGACAACCTTAAGAGATCATTTTTTATGCTTTTAGACAAGAGATAACACGTACTCTAGGAATAGAGTTTCCCCCCTTCTACTCTAAAACATGTTCATTTGGAAAGTTAAACTTCACCACCCTTGTCCTACAACAATCAATCGAAACAAACAAAGCGTGCAACCAATCCATACCCAATATAATATAAAAATAAGGCATATCGAGTTCTACTAGTTCAACATAAGAAACTCTATTGGGCAAAATTAAAGGACAATTTTTATATACCTTTTTAGCAACAACCGACTCACCTACCGCGGTAGACACTAAAAAAGGTTCATGCAAAATATCGAGAAAAATATCAAATTTTTGGTTACTAGAGAAGCAACTAGGGATAAAGAAGCGCCAGGATCAAGTAAGACATATACATCAATAGAGAAGACTTTCAAAATATCGGTCACCACGTCGGGAGAAGTCTGTTGCTCACCCCTAGAGAAGAGAGCATATAAGCGGTTATTCTTTAGTGCCTGATTAGAAAAACTTACTTGAGCTTGACCACTACACTTGTATTGACTCCTCACATTGGGGAAATCCCTAACCTTGTGCCGGCTCTTGCTACAACTAAAATAATTATCCATCCCCTTAAGTCAATCACCATAGTGCTTATTGCCACACTTACCAAAAGTTGGCTTCTCGGTTGGTGAATTAGTACTTTTTCCCTTCTTGAATTTAGGGTTACACAGCCTATCACTACTATCTTTGGGAACTTGGAAGGGATTTGGCTTCAAACCCGCTTCATAAATATAGTCTTATTTTATAACACAAACCTATTCTTTCATGAACCTCCATCAAAAGATCTTGCCCTCTTGGCATCATTAATCTTCCTCCTAGACCTTACCTTATCCACATGATTGGCATGCACCATAAGAAGATAAATATTCATGCTTTCGTGTAGCATAGACGAATGACACTCCTCTTGCAAGTCATCTGACACTCTCATCACAAACTGGCTCATTTCATCTCTAGGATCGAAAACCAAAGAAGGAGTATATTTTGACAACTTAGTGAATTTCAAAGAGTATTCATGAACACTCATACCTCCTTGGCAAACTTTGATGAACTCTACCACTTTATCCTCCCTCATCTCCCTAGGAAAGAACCGATCTTGAAAAGCTTTCTTGAAAATCTCCCAAGCCAAAAGACCACCTTTTAAAGGCATATTATCTCTTAATTGCACAAATCATGCTTGAGCGACGTCCTTAAGTTGATAAGTGGCCAACTCGGACTTTTCACTTGTGGACAACCCAATAGACAAAAGTATCTTATAGACTTTATCGATGAATTCTTGGTGATCTTCCTCCACCTTAGACCCGCAGAAGGTAGGATGGTTCAATCGAGTGAAGTCCCTTAGATGGGAAGCCATAGTAGTGACTTGTTGATGAGGACGGGGCACAACCTCCCCGTTTGCTTAAGCCGTCATAGCTTGGTCTTGATCCGTGGCCGCTTGTGCTTGAGTGGTTATAGATTGGGCCATTTGAAGAAGAGCGGTTCATATATTCTCATCCGTGAAAGGAGGAGGATTGACAGGTGCTTGTTCGATGTTACCACCTTCTTCAAGTGGACGAACTTGATCACCATGGAGAGGAGCTCCCGCATTGGTAATTCCCTCTTTATGTCTTCGAGATGCATTCCTTTGAGTGTTCATTCTTCCTATAAGCACAACAATAGGATTAGATGCAAAAAAAAAACCATAGGTATACTCTCATGGCACGATATAGGATTTCCTAGAAAGAGAGTGATTCCTAAGAGTCACATAGGTTCCTCTTAATAAGTGTAGCGTGTTTCACAATTATGAATACAAACCTACAGAGACGTGGGATAAAGAGACATAACTCAACGATATTCAACCTCATGATGTGATACCAAGTTTGTCAAATCCGGGTTTACCCCAAGACGTAACCGACATCGTCATTCTCATTAAGGACTAGGACTAGCCCCTTATCTCATGTTATTACATTCATAGGTTTAAATATGCGGAAAAATTTACAAATTTAATTACATCTACTAGGAGGCTTACTTAGACTTATACATACACGTAATATATACGTATCGAGTGCACATAGACCCTTCGTATAGGAAGGTTATATAGTCTTCTACTTTTATTGCACACTCGTATATATAAGATAGAAAGATAGTCTCAAAAATTGTCTCATCTCGTACCATCTAAACGATCATCACAATTTGGGCATAGCCCTCCATCAAATGTAAAGAAGCCACATATAGGCGTACACTAGTCGTACACAATGAAAGTGGAATGAACATAAAACTTTTAGAAAAATAAAGGAACTTCATAGGCAAGATATTGGCATCTCCTTCGTAATGTGAGGACCTACCCACTTTGATGATAGAGAATATCCAAGCCTTCTTCAACTCATCTCAAATGAGCCTTCAATGACCAGAACCTAAAATATTTTGGAAAAGGAATAAAATGGGGTTAATACTCCACATGTACTTTGTATGTGACCATATGCACATATAAGAGCAGAACATGCTAAAAAGGGACATTTCAGAAAACATATCATTTTTACCCTTTAAAAAGTCTAATGCAAAATCAAGCAAGGCATCCCAATCAACCATACATGCCTACTAACTTAAACAAGTAATATGTATCCCTATATACTTGAACCCATGACTTACTACAACCCTATAACATCACAAGCATAGCTAAGAGTCAATTATATCATAATAAGCAAGACAACTAATCATTAATCCTTATCAAGTCAACAAGTGAAATGACCAAGCAAAGCCCAATAATCTTATTCGATCAAGTAGCCCCAACAAGAAACCAGAACCAATGTACAACTCCTCATAGTATAACATTGAGATATACATTTCATCTTATTTTAACAATATAACCCAACACCTACTCAAAAGTGAACTAATCAACATATTATCAACAATGTGCAAGTTCATTATGTACATATCATATGTCATCATAACATAATCATATATAAGAACATACTCGTATGACTCCCCTCAAGGATAATTAGTGCAATTCTTATGTAGAGTCTCATATCCCTACCTCGACTAAGCTAGACCCCTTAGGTTATCCAAGTTAGAGTTTAAATCCTTTAATTCATTTTACCTTTTGGGAACATCTTGCCCTAACTAACATAGACCATATGAGCTAGTGTACAATCCCGTTTCATGAAACCCTACACCAAAAGAAGGCAGAATACTTTCCAAGGTAGTACCAAAACATAAAACATAGCAACTAGGTGGATCCACTAGCTAGTATTCCTATGGGGACAACATAGTTCAAGAACTAAGCGATATAGTTGGGACCCTCTTTATGATCCATGCATTATAGTCTCCAATCTCAAGAGTAATTTATTGCTCCTACATTCCCTATATGGGAAGGGACACTTCTCAATCTACTTCACTAATTGCTAAGCTAGAGTCCATTTTTGAAATGTCTTCAAGCCTTTAATTATTAATCAAATCTTAGTTTAGGTCATAGTGTCTACCCCTTGTATAATCATCATCATAAATAACTTAATAAGATTTGTACGAGTATAAATCCTTTCATCACAATTCATATAGGTGAGGTTAAGACATTACATATCAATTCATAATAAGGCATATTGTTATACATTACCATCCTTATAGCATTTACATCTTAATCAACCTCACAACCATAATCAAGATATTTCAATTCAACATCATACCACCCTATCATCCTAATATAAGGCATACTCCTATATATAATCATGACTTAACCACAATTAATCACAATTAGAAGTGAAGATAGAGATTTTAAGACGTACCAAGTCTTCCTCATAGTTCATCATTTAAGCCTTACCATAAAACCTCTATTCAATCCAATTTAGATGTTCAACATCATAATTCTATATTCAACTTGATAACAAGAGTAGAATAAACAATATAGCACAAATCAATACTATATCATAGCTTAAAAATAAGATGCCTAGGTCAATTCACCTTCTAACCTAGATCATCTTCTCAAGACTAGCATGAAAGACTACAATTAACTCCAATTTTTAATGATTATGGTAACGACATAATCTAATAGTTTTTAAACCCATTATAAAGACAATTGAATCAATCACAACCCAATTTACTTCAAGATAAAAACTAGGGTTAAGGGTTAAGGATTATATTCTTCAATTTTGGTCAAACCATCACCAATTACCATATTCAAGTTGAATTATATATTAATGTATACATTATAACCTAAACTAAACATAAACAACTCAGTTCAAAACATCAATTTCGTTATTAGATTAAACCCACATAGAAACTCAACTTTTGAGATTTATTTTGCAGGAACCCTTTGAGGAAAGAGTCTCAAAAGTGAATTAGATCCCATAACTTAACGTTTGATATAGATTTGATGGTGAAATGGTCCCTTTAAAGCCCCGAAAACCTCCCCTGGGTTGTCCGCAATGGTGGCTTCCAAATAGAGAGGAAAAGAATAGAGAAGGAAGAGAAGTTAGTTTTGGTGAGTTGTGTTTAGATTAATGAGGGTTGGGTGCGTTAATTAACTTTGTTAGACTCACTTAAACCCTTAATTAATCTCTGAACCCCTTAACTAATTAAATTAACTAACATTGTAACATGCAGGAACACTTTGACACTCATAGATAGAACCCTATCGACGGGCCTTCTGTGAGTCGACGGTTGGTCCCCCCCTCCATCCGGCACAACCTTCCTCTTTGTCAGAGACTTGTGCAGGTGGAGGATTCCTCCATTTTTCTAAGTATGGATTGACGGTTGGCAATGATTCCCTGTCGACCCATACATGGATCTTTGCCTGCATCTCGTCGATGCACACTGCGTAGGCAGTGTTGACATCAACTTGCAAAGGCCTCCTCAAGGGACCATGGTTGGTTTTTGGGGAGTCGTACCTGCAAGTTTCGACGAAGAATCACCTTAAACACATTTTATTCACCCTTCCACCTGATCTCATGGACTTTCGACTCCTAAAAGCTAGTCAATTAGGCTAAGGCACGCTAGTACTCCTTAGAACTAGTTTTCAAACATCACGGATGTTCTTGGATTTTTTGGTTCTTAAACTTCTTAAATGACATATTTTCATTAAAATAGTCTTAAGTAGTGCTTCTACCCCAAGGAACCTATGCTAGGCTCTAAGACTCGTCTATGATTTTCAAAGTGTTACATAAGGTTTTAAACGATTTTCTATGTTTGACACATTTCACCAAATAGTGTATCTACAAGGTGACACAAATATAAATCACCTATTTGAGGGTGAAGTGTAAGATAATTCAAAGAGAATTTTGTGTCAAAACCCTATTCTCTATATAATTATGAAACTAGGAGATGTTCATGGCTGAACACAACTGTAATAACCATAAATACTAAGTTAATTGTGTTACATATTGTTATCTAGGTATACACCAAAGCTCGATGGTTCAAACATATCACATCTACCGGTTGACCGAGTATATCTGACATATGTTCACTATGAAAAGTCCAAAGGGAAACCTACTTGGAAAGATGTAATTAATTATTGCTTTTAAAGTACACACTTGTCTATGCATTCCTATGTTATGACCATTTTCTTGGAATGTAGCAAATTTAATGGGACATGGAGTGAAGATTAAAAGAAAGAAAGTTGTAAAGTTTTGAACTTAAAGAGTTGGAAACTTGAAAAGTTCTCTTATGCTTTAGTGAAAAGGAATTTATACCTAGCAGTGATTAAAAAATTAGGAGAGTTTAGATATACAAACACTTCTATTAATTGATAAAAGGGTTGAAAAAAGGGACCCCGTTGCACCATCGTCATTGACGCTCGCTCAATTCGGCTTTGGCTTTAGCTTTGGAAAATAATCGACCGAGAGATTATTTTTTGGACAAAGTTTATTTTTATTATTTATTTAATTAAATTAATTAAATGAAATGGATAAAACAATTTAATTAACCAACCCTACTCGGATCCGCGTGTGACCATATTATTTTAACTCTTTCCTGTTTTATTTGAATTTCCCACAGTTGGAAGTGGCTTTGAAGAACAATCATGACCATGTGAAATATTTCCACTTTCTAAATATTTCCACTTTCATGAATGGTTGTGTGGATTATGAAAGGATTTCAACCTTTCAGAACCAATTCCACTTGCCTATAAATACCATTAATTCTTCAGATGTTTCCTTACAAATTTTTCAAACTTCTTCTTCTTCAACATAAAAATTCTTCGTGTACTTTATTGTTGTTGAGTGTTTAACTAACACCGGAATTTTGGGTATCCGTACGCTGATAATTGAGATCATTCTATCCTGGGATGACATTTTTCAAATCATACCTCGGATACTAGAGGGTAATGATTTCCTCAAGGAGACATTGTGCATTTAGTGGACTTGATCTTTTTCTGTTTTAATTTTGCATATTCTGGTACGTTTGCATACTTTTTTTTTTGTGAATTAATTTCTTTTCATCTTTCTTACTCGTTCTTTGAACTTTGGAAACTTCGTCTTTCCGCAAAGTTTTGTTTCAATCAGTAATTCTATTTTAAAATATTGATTGACACGAAGAAGATTGAATAAAATAAAATGTTCTTCCCAAATATTACCGTATTTTCATCTATAAATACACATTTGTATATTTATGTTTAACAAATCTTTTGAGACTCACGCAATACCCCATTTACTCTTGTCATCTAATATAGTTTTTATTCTACAAGTCTTGTTTTACTATATGTGGAGGAGTTTTTCATTTGAGACCTCCTAGCTCCAGTCACTGCTCCTTAGAAGGTAATACACCCCCATCATTTATGTTTTATTTCGATTTCAAACAATATCTGTTGAACCTGTGTTTTGTTAGATTTCGTCGGCTTCATTCTCATTTCCTTCTATGTTTTGACTTCAGTAATTTTGATTGAAAGTTTGTTTGGTTTAAAGATGAGTTTTTAAGCCTTTTTTTTTTCGCTGTTTGAAACTCTAACTGATCATAATGTTACTTCATTCACGGCCTTAACTAAATGTATGGATACAGATTGGTAACTCTTTAACCTCAACTTTTGTTTGTTTGCCTTGATTTGATAATCATGCGTAATATGTCCTCAAGTATCAGCAAAATTCCTTTGATATTATATGTTGGTCGTTAGATTATTTAGCTCAATTTCATAGCCATGAGTCTAGTTAAATCTATGTTCTGCTTTGTTTGAAATGGTCTAAGATAAATGTGATCTCAATTGTGAGTGTGTCTATTGTGTCGTTTGGATTATTCTCTTGTTTTTTTTAACTTTAATGTGTTGGCCATTTAATGAATTTAAATTAGCATGGTACAAAAATTCCTCTTTGAACCTTTAAATTTAGTTTACATCATATCGTCGACTATGATCTTATACAGCTTAGCACACCTGCCCTTTTTTTGTTTTAGTTTAAATATGTTGAATGCATGTGAAACTATGAATGTGCGTCCATCCTTTTTTCTTTTGTTTTTCTTCAGTTTCAGCATGTTTTTAAAAGTTGCTAGGAATATAATGCCTAACCTGAATAAATAGTCTCTATATTTTCCTTTGTAATTTTTTTTTTGGTAACTTCCTGAATCCTTTTAGCTTTTTGTTTACCATTATTCTGGCTTTTCGAACTGAATAGATCGATCTACTTCAACACTAGTATTGTATCTTATAAAACAGAACCTTTTATCTCCCTAAATATGGACAATATGTTGTGCATAGGGAATTGTTTTCTAGGGTGTCTTTATTTGTATTCTCTTGACAATTATTTAATCTTACGGTTGTCAATTCAACAACACTTTTAGAATATGAACTTTGGATGTCATCACCGGCCCCATCACCTAATTTTGTTGAGGATTCGTCTATTTCTAAGTCACTTGCTATTTAAGACATAATATTTAGACACAATAATATGGTGAGTTGTTATTTTGACATACGTAATTATGACTTTCTCATCTTGAAGATGATACAAGGTCCTCCCTCTTGATACTGTATAGGGGTAAATTGTTGACTTTGAATAATTTGGAGGATATCTCCAATATTTCTAGGATATACTTCATAGAATGTCTACTACATGAAATTTCCTTAAGAGAATATATGTTGAATCATCATCACTCATGTTATTTATACCAACACCAGATCAATACTGAGTGAGTTATCATTGTTCAAAAAAAAAATATTGTAAAAAAATTAAATTAAAAAAGCATTGAGTATTTTGTTGAGTTCTTGTAAGAAACACAAGCAGCAGAAATAGTGTATAATATGTTTGAGTGGCACTAAACTATATATGAAGATGTCACGCCCTTAGCCTACACACTGGGAGGGCCTAATACTCAAAGACCATAGTTGGCCTCGAGCGGACACTTGTCGCGGATTACTTAACTCAGCGGAAGACTATATGAATATTTATACAAATCAATAGCATCTTACTAAACTGAATAATGAAATAATCTGATGTTGTTCAAACATTAAACATTCAACTTGGCAAAATATGGTAACTCGTGTCTTTAACATAGGAGTGATAATGTAAAGACTACTTAACTACTAACTATCTATGAAGCTTCTAAAACAACCGAGATGGATGTTGGCACAAACCCCACAACATCCTAATGAACTAAACGAGAAAGAAAATAAAATAATTCTCTTAAACGCAAGGTGGCTCACAAACAGACTCTGAATGATTAAGCTAGATCAATGGGGCACTACATTTTAATCCGGTTACATGTGTCTGCATCATAAGTTGACACAGTCCAACTAACATCAGTATTGGATGTACGAGTATGCAAGTTGAAATGCTAAAATAAAATAGGCCCGAAAGAGATTCTAAAAGAAATACCTACCTTGTCCTTTCTCTACTCATGAATACTTAACGGAACTCATTTCAAAATAAAGATGTTTAAAATAGGTTCAATATATAGAAATTTGTTTTAAAACATGATGTCAACTCTATGTTTAAAAAGGATAATAATATAAGTGTGAGATATATTCGAAAATAAAATCAACTAATGTATATAGAAATACCACAACTTCTGTAGGAGTTTCTCTAACTAACAACAATCACAAATGATCTATAGTGATGATATAAATATCTGCCTCACACTGTCAACGAATCATATACCTATCTAAAGGTGTATGACCTAAACTACTAAGTGGATCCACTAGTCTACTGTCAAAAGGAATTATCTAAAAAGTATGACCATCCTCTATCCATAGTGTCCAAATACTTTCATAGTGACGTGAGTTATCTGAACTCATGATCATCCCCAATATGGTACTCAATACTATTTCCAAAATGTACTAGCTCTGATGGTGTAAAAACATACTTCTTTTGTTATTTGAGATTTGTGGTAAGAAAAATAGATCAAAGTCTATCTTGGAAATATTAGCTTCGCTTCTTGCTTTATTTAGAAAGTTATAACTTTGTTCTGAAAACTATCCTGAATGCTCTTTTGAAATCTCACTTTCCGTTCTTATTTAAATGTGAAAACATTATAAAATCTCTTTGGGAATACTTAATACCCATACATTTGATTGAAGAATTGAACTTCAACTTTAAGCTTTACTAAACTAAAAACTTAAGTCTTAAAATAATGATAAAACATTTATGAAAAAGTTTTCAACACTTTAAGAACTTATCTTAACATGGCTCTTATTGACTTCTCTTGACCTTGATTCTTCACTACACTTCACATGACTCTTTATTGATCATTGAATTGAATCGTGGATTCAAGGATTTTAATTTGTGACTGGAAAGATCTTATGATGTTTATGTATGATTCTACATAGCTTAACGTGAAAAAGACAGAAATAAATATTTAAAGGAGATTTTACGACGCCCAGGCATAATTAAATTTTTTACATGAAAACATCTTTTTGAGGTATTACATCTCGTGAAATTTCCATGCAGCAGAGCAAAATTTTCAAAACAAGTCACTAGGCGCATGACGCGCGCCTACCTTTAAATTTCGCCCGTCGGAATTTCTTTTTCATTTTTCTTCTCCAATTAACCCAAACTCGGTTCTTTTTCTTAAATAATTTTTACATACATGTACCCAAAAAACATTCCTGAGAAAATAACTCAAAATTATTGTATAATGTAAACTTCCCAACTCATTCATATTAAAGAATAATATGTGAATTCAAGAATAGATATGAAGATCATAATTATTCAAATTCTTTTAAGAGGAATCCAAACTGAAATTAATATGTTTGAAACATAGGATAACGATCCCAACTTCAGTAGTGCCTAACATACCTAATAGGAATAATTCCTTTGCGAAAATTCTAACAATCTTGATCGAAGGAATTTTCCCTTTTCTCCTTCTTTTCTCTTCTCAACTCTACTTAGCCCTAAGCGTGAAATCCCAAATTCTAATACTGTCTAAAATATTATTTGACGCATATTAAAATCCTAACAATAGATTAAAATAATTGGGCAATGAAAAGACCAAAATACCCCTTAATATTCTGATTAGGCATTTTTCCTTAATCCAACAACACAACATTCAAAAGGCATAACTAACTCATACAAAGTAAAAATCACACAAACTTGATGGAATTGGAAAGATCATTCCAAAAGGTTTTCAATCAAATCTTGAAGGACACCTAACTCATCCTGAGCTAAGAGTTATGTTTGTATGATGTTGACCAAAAACTAACTTTAACGTACTTACAAATTTTCAGATTTCCTTAAAAGTAACTATTTTCCAGATTTTAAACTTCCTTCTTGTTTTTTCTAGTTGAGATATCTTACAATATCCCCCTGCCCCGGGAACATTCTTCCTTGAATGAGATTACTCTTACTAGGCTTAGGGTAGCAACATCAAGTTCAAACACCCATAAGAAAATGCAAACAAACAACATGCTTACTCATACTTTCGGTAGTACAATGAATAAAATTAGTTCCTTTGTCTGCATTTCTCCAGATTCAAAGAGATTTTTTCATATCGCTTATTCATGTCCTCTTCAGCTTCCAAAGTATCTTCTTCAACATATTGGTTCCTCTAAAGGACCTTCGCTAATTCTACTGCTTCTGTTCTCAACTTGCGAACTTGGTGATCTACAATCTGAATAGGAATAACCTCATAAGACAAGTTATCCTTGACCCAATATTTTCAGCTGGAATGATAAATGAAGGATTTACCATATGCTTCTTCAACATGGAGATATGAAATACCAGATGAACCGTTGCTAATTTTTGGTTATGCGGTAAGGTCAAATATATCGGGGACTAAGATTCCCCTTCTTACAAAACATCATGAAAACCTTCATGGGTGAAACTTTCAAATACACCCAATTATCTACTTTGAACTGTAACACCCTTATCCTTATATGAGTGTAGGATTTCTGATGTCTCTACGCCATTTTCAACCTCTCTTGAATAACTTTCACCTTCTTTATATATTTATGAACTAAATTTTGTCCTATCAACCTAGGTTCGCCGACTTTAACCCATCCAAGAGAGATGTACATCTTTTCCCATAAAGAGATTTATGGGGAGCCATTTGGATGCTAGAGTGGTAATTGTTGTTGTAAAAAAAAAACTCATTTACATGTAGGTCATCATCACAGTTACCTTTGAAATCAATCACACATTACCTCATCATATCTTCCAATGTCTGAGTGGTGCTCTACTTGACGTAAGGATGAAAACAAGTACATAAATTCACCTTTGAGTCCAAACCTTTCTGAAAAGATTTCCAATATTGTGTAGTAATTTGTGCACCTCTATCTAAAATGTAATGGAGACTGGAACCCCATGAAGTATTACCACCTCTTAATTATATAACATGGCATAATATTTTCTTAATGGGTAGTCTTTACTACAATTTGATCAACAATCACCCAAATAGAATCAAGTTGTCTGCTAGACCTTCTTAAACCTGTGATGAAGTCTATATTAATCATCTCACACTTCCATTATAGAAGTTCTAATTCTTTTCCAAACCACCGGGCCTTTGGTTCTTTACTTTTACTTGCTTGCAACTGGGACACTTAGCAACAAATTTTGCAATAACCTTCTTTATGCTACTCCACAAATATACTTGTCTCAAGTAAAAATACACCTTTCTAGAACCCGGGTGAATGGAATATCGGAGCTATGAGTTTCCTCCATGATCCTCTCATAGAGTCCATTCACCATTGGTACAAACAGTCTACCTTGATATCTCAATACACCATATGCACGTTGTTCAAAAGCAAATACCATTTTCTTATAAATAATTGCCTTCAATTAAAGCAAAATGGGATCTTGGTCTTGCTTTAATTTTACTTCTAGCACTAATGACGACTCAGCCCCATTGGTAACCACTTCCCCTCTTTCTAAGGAATCTATTAGTCGAACCCCTAATGGGGACAATCTACGCACATATTTTTCTTTCTCTTTCTTTTCTTCCTTAAGATGGGCAGTTTTACCCATACAAAACTTGCATAAGGAATCAACAACAACAATATTAGTCTTACCTGGGGGTAAAGAATGCTCATTTCATAATCATTGAGTAATTCTAACCACCTCCTTTGATTAAGATTAAGCTCCCTATAAGTGACCACATATAATAGGCTCTTATGGTCAGTGAAAACATCAATATGAACCCCACGCAAATAGTGACACCTTATCTTCAAGTCTAATACTACTGCAGCCAACTATAAGTCAAGCATTGGATCATTCTTCTTATGAAATTTTAACTATCTAGAGGAATAATCTATAACGTTGACATTATGTATTAACGCATAACCCAAACCAACTCTAGATACATCACAATTTACCACAAAACCTTAAGTATGTTCTAGTAAAGTCAAAAGTGGGGTAGTAGTCAACCTTTACTTCAATTCCTAAAAGCTTTTTTACAAGCTTCAGACCATTGAAACTTCAGTATTTTCTAAGTCAATGGCATCATAGGAGACGAATAGACAAGAATCCCTCTACAAACATTCTATAATAGTAACCTAAGCCTAAGAAACTCCTAATATCAGTTGGACATGTGGGACAAGGCCAATTCTGTACTGCCTTAATTTTCTAATTATCAACTTTAATCCCTCTCCAGACACTTTGTTGCCTATTAATGCCACATACTCAAGGTAAAATTCACACTTAAAGAAACTGGCATACATTTCTCTATCTTCCATGATCCAGAGAACTATTCTGAGATGTTTAGCATCATCATTTTTTTCATTCCTTGAATAGACTAGTATGTCTTCAATGAAGAATATAACAAACATATTTAAACAAGATTTGAAGAATCTATTCATAAGGTCCATGAATTTTGGTGGTGCATTAGTTAAACTGAATGACATGACCAATAACTCAGAATGACCATAACAGGTCCTGAATGATGTCTTTGGAATATCACAGTCCCTAACTTTCAACTGATGGTAACCTGATCTAAGGTTAATTTCTGAGAAATAAGAAGCACCCTGAAGCTGATCAAAAAGATAATAAATTCTTAGAAGGGATACTTATTCTTGAATTGTAACCTTGTTCAACTAACGGTACTCTATGCACACCCTAAGGTAACCATCTTTCTTCTTCACAAACAAGATTAGATCAACCCAAAGTGAGATACTTGATCGAATGAAACCCTTATATAAAATATCATTTAACTACTCTTTAAGCTCTTTCAACTCTACTGGTTCCATTCTCGATGGAAGAATAGATATAGGACGAGTTTCTGAAAGGAGATTTACAACAAAAGTTTGGTTCTCTCTCACAGGAGAGACTCCTAGAAGTTCATTTGGAAAGACTTTTGAAACTCTTACTATAGGAACTTCCTTAATAGGAGGTACCTCAACACTTAAGTGGACCAAGTTCTATATAAACCACTTATAAACTAATTTCCTAGCCTTAAGGCACGTAATGAAACAACGCTTAGGCATTACAAAAAAAGTTTCCACTCTAAGATTGGCTCATTATTAAAATGAAACTTGACTACTCGATTTCTACAGTCATTTAAGGTATAAAAATTATGAAACAAGTCCATACCAAGAATGACATAAAAATCTACCATGTCTAACTCAATTAAATCAGTCATGGTACTCTTGTGATTGAGAGAAAGGAGACAAACACGATAGACTCTCTCTGCTAAAATGGACTCAACAATAGGTGTGAAAATACAAAATGGTTCACCAAGATGCTCAAGATAATATCAAAGTTACTAGTAACATATGGACTTACAACAGATAAACTCAATTCTAGATGTAGTTGGTCATAAACAGTTAAGTTAAAGACTAGAATCATACCGGTGACAACATATTGAGAATCATCTTGCTCTTAGAGATTGTTTATAGCATATAAGTTATTAGTTCCTCTTCTAGTACAAAAGTTATCCTCTCTCGATGCATCCCTGTATGGTGGAGCAACTTCTTAAAACTGGGCTCTATTGCCCCCATTACAACTTCCATGCTTGTTCTTTGGATAACCTCGCTTTAAATGCCTGGCCTGAACACACTTGAAATAGCAATTGGATTCCTAACGACTAATACCTAAGTAGTTCCTACCACACTTGGCGCAGACAAGAGGATTACGACCTCGTTGCGCCGCACTCCAGATGCTTAAGAACCCAATTATATGTGCAAGAAAAATTCTACCCTGGAAATAGGCAGGTTTAGCTTTGGTTCCAGACCATAGTACTCACCATTGTTGATAGGTGCATGTACACTAGAAAATTATGGATAAAGTCTATTCTGTTTCTATTGGAAGGATGACCATTTGGCATTACTCTTTTGCTGCCCAGACTTATTCCCTGTCTTAGCCCTTTTGTCTTGAACTCCTCTCTACCTCTAAGATTTTCTTTCTCTACCTGCTGCACATAGACAATCAAACTCAAAATTTCCACGTCCCCAATAAGCATTGCCTCATGGACCTCTTTTGTTTATAGATGATCCAACCCAGCAACAAACAAGCTCATTCTACTCCTCATGTCCTTAAGCTTCTCCAGACAATAACGGGATAGTTGGATGAACTTCGACCATTATTCATGAAAACTGAGAGGATTCTTCTTAAGTGTGAGGAACTGAAGTGCCTTGGCCTCTTTCTGTTCTCAGGTAAAGAAATGCCTCTAAAAAGTTTCCTCAAAAAAGGCCCAGCTCGTTTGAAATGCATCTTCAACTCTACCATCAACGCAATGTTCAAAACCAAGTTGTACCAACACTCTTCAATTGATATGCATCTAGCTCAACTCCCTCAGTGTCAACAACATGAGTTACCTTGAAGACCTTTTTCAGTTCATCAATGAAGTTCTCCGGATCCTCTGTAGTGCTCGAACAAGTGAAACTTGGGGGATTTATCCTCAAGAACTCACAAATCCTAAATGTGTCAGCCCTTTCTTGTAGAGCTCCTCCTTGATGACTAACCTGGTTATTCATAGCTTGATTTAGAATCTTAATACCCTCAAGGAACATAAAGTTGGTAACTTCCGCTTGAGGTTGCACTTCAGGTACATTGGCTAACTCTTTCTCTTCAACAATTCTCCTTGTTTCAAGGCCTCTGATTAATCATTGTGGAAGCATGATTATCTAAAACATGCGCAAGCTCAGATTAGAGGGAATCTTTTAGAGATCAAACTATATTGCACGAAAAAGGTATGGAAGAAGTGAAGGAAATCCTAAATTTTGCAGCCTCCTAATTATAGATGTGGCACACTTCACACTGATAACTAGGATTCCACAAAGACGGTTTGATAGACTCTATAGACTCTTGAACTCTACACTCTTATATAAAGTTTGTCACACCCCGACCCAACACCCTGGGTAGGAGTGGAACTCGAAGAGCATTTCTAGCCTCAGGAGGACCCTTTGTCTTTCTTACATAACTCAATGGAAGCCTCTATGCATATTTATAAAGATCAATACCATCTAACTGAATTGAATAACGAAATTATCTTAGAATTTGTAAAGATTAAATACGTAACTTGTCCAAAAATTGCAACCCAAGTCTTTAACATAAAATTTGATAATATATAGGCTAGCAAATTACTAACCATATAAGAAGCCTCCAAAACAACTAAGATGGATATTGGAACAAAACCCACAACATCCAAATGAACTAATCTAGAAAGCAAATAAAAGAAAACTCCATAATGCAAGGAGGCTCACCAATAGACTCTGAATGCTCAGGCTGGATAAATACAGCACTGGATGTTGATCCTTGTTACTTACGTATGCATCGTAAAATGATGCAAGACACATCAGTAAATTAAATGTACGAGTATGTGAGTTGAAATGCTAAAACAACATAAGGCTGAAAGAGATTCTAAAAGAAACACCTACCTTGAATCTTCTAAACTAATGAATACTTGACTGAACTCATTTCAATATAAAGTAGTTTCAAACAAGTTCAATATAAAGAAAATTTGTTTAAAAATATGATGGGAACTTTGTATATAATAAGGATGCAACATAACTCCAAAATTTGCGGAAATACAATAAACTAATATATTTAAAAATACAATAACTTCTGTGGGAGTTCCTTTAACCAACAACCATTACATAAGAGCTATAGCGATGATACATAGATCTACCTCACACTTCCAGTGCATCCTATACCCGGACAAAGGTATAACACCTAAAACTACAAAGTGGATCGACTAGTCTACTGTGAAAAGAATTAATCTAAAAAGTATGATCCTTTCCTACCTATATTAACTATATGATTTTATGGAGACGTGAATTATCCGAACGCATGCTCGTAACAGATTCAGTGCTCGATGCTACTCCCAAAATATACTAGCACTTACGCGTTAAAACATACTTATTATGTTATTTGAGGTTAGTTCTCAAAAACGTAGCTCAAATGTTATCTTGGAAATCTCAGTTTCCCATCTTGCTTAAGTTAGAAAGCTATTATTCTTCTTCTAAAAACTACCTTGAAACCACTTTGGAAATCTCAGTTTCCCTTCTTAATTAAATGTGAAAATAATTTTAAAATATCTTATGGAATAATTAATCCCCATATACTTGTTTGAAGAACTGAACTTCAGCTTTACACATTACTAATCTAAAAACTTAAGTCTTAAAACAAAGTCAAAAAATTTGTGAAACACTTTCGAAAACATTAAGATCTTATCTTAACTTGACTCTTGACATTAATTGTTAACTGCTCTTGACTTGACTCTCAATTGATCCTTGAATTGAATTATGGTTTCAAGGATTATCATTTGTGATTAAAAATATCTAATGATGTTTATTCTAGATAGCTAAACATGAGAATAGACCGCATATAAGTATTTGAAGGTAGGATCGCGACGCGGAGGAATAATTGAATTTTGGTTTTTAAAAAAATGAAATTTTGAGGCAGAACACCTCTTGTTAGATCCGCGATGTGGAGTAGAATTTTCTATACTAGGACCTAGGCGCGCGACACGCGACAACCCTCAAATTTTGCCTGTCAAAATTTCTTCTTTGTTTTGCTTCCCCAATTCATCCAAAGTCAGTTCATTTTATTAAATTATTTTTGGATAAAGATACGCTGAAAATGTACCAAGAACCTAACACGAAACGACTCTATAATGTGACGTAACAAACTCAGGAACTTCCAAACTAAGTAAACTTCAAGAACAATATGTGAATTCAAGGATAGATACCAAGATCATCAATATTCAAACTCTTTAGGACAAATCCAAAACGAAATTAATATGCTTGGCACGTGGAAGAACAATCTAATATTATGAGAGCCTGACATACCAGATAGGAATAATGCCTTGGCGAAAATTCCAAATATCTTGATCGATCTTGAGGAATATACCCTTTTCTCTTTCTTTTTTGTTCTCCTTTCTCCTTAGCCCTAGTGTGAAATTCCTGATTCTCAAAATAATTAAAAAATTATTTGACCCATATTAAACTCCTAAAAATTGATTAAAATAACAGTGTAATGAAAAAAACAAAATACCCCTTGAAAATCCAGATTGGACATTTTCTTAATTAAACAACGCAACTTTAAACCGGTATAACTCACTCATACGAACTCAAAATCGTGCAATGTTGACGGTGTTGGAAAGATTATTCCAAAAGCTTTCCAAATTTATCTGAAAATACACCTAACTCATCATTATTTACGAGTTATGAACGCGTGAAGTTGACTACAAACTTAGTTTAACTTACTTCAAAAATTTCCAGATTTCCTTATACTTCCAAAAAATAATGATTTTCCAAATTTTAAAATTCCTTCTAGTTCATTCTAGTTGTGAGATTTTACAAAATATGACCTACCATATATCATTGTTCATTTGGAAAAATATTAACTTACATTCCTAATTTATTTTTTAAAAATAATAAATTGCATTTCTAAATTATTTTGAAAAAAATATATATTTACAGTATGGAATATACATACATATCGATTACCATATTTCCTATTTCATTGAGAAACTAATTAGTTACTTTCCTAATTTATTATAGAATCAGATTTTATTTCCAACTTCCTATATATAATATTTACCAACAAGAATCAAGTCTTTACTTTCTTAAACTCTATGTTAAGTCATAATCATACCAAAAACATTAAAATAGGAGTATTTGAAAAGATTTATTTAATAAGCATTAAGTAGAAAAAAGTAAATTGAGTTTTTCTACCCATTTCCAGGAAACGAATTTTCATAATTGTGGTTTCTAGATCATAGTATACGCACTTGACTAATTCTATTAATGCATTTCACCTCCCTTCAGCAACGTGTACCAAGTAACTTTTCCCACCAAAATTAAAACGGATGGAAAGATATCACATAGTTTTTTTTGTCTCTGCTAGGATTTGAACCTGAAACTTCATGGTTGTCAATTTAGTTAATTGACCACTAGGTAACTCCCTTGGTATAAAATTTGTCTTTTAATAAAAATAAATTTAATTGCCTCATTCTCCTCCATCAAAGATACCTTCAATAAAAAATGCAACATGGCCTTCATGAAATGAGCTTTCTAACTCACAGTTCGGTGAATCATCACCAGGTATGTCAATGATAGAGAATTTTGCAAAACTATTTTAGCTCTGACAGTTCAAACCACATAATATTCTTGTGAAGTATATTATCTAATCTAAGGCCATTAAATTTACAGTTGGTAAATATTTTTCAACGATGGACAAAAGGATATCTGGATGTAATACCATGAACTTGAAGTTTCAACAACAATACTATTTTGGAATTCAAAAGGAAGTGTCTCCAATATGAAATGTAAATCCTCTTTATTAATATACATTAACAAGCCATTTCAATTTTCTTTTGACAGGTTACATAAGGTTACAGGGAAACAATTATGTATATTATTTATGATAAACTCATGTTTGCTTGTAGAGTTCACAGTGGTTTTACTTTGTTATAGGTGTTGTACAAACGTCTCTATGAACTCCAGGTTCTCCGATTAATGTAGTGAGAAAAATCAACTATTAATTGAACTTTAGGATAATTTGAACCCTTTTAGAATCACATGAGTTAAGTAGACCACTAATTAGAGTTTTATGTAACAATACCTTACTTTAGTATATAGGTGTCCTAATTAACCTTTAAAAATAATAAGGTGGAACCTCCTTAGCTTAATTCTTTATGAATCACCATTATGCGGTACACTATTTGATGCGGTTGAAATGTGGTATAAAAGTTTTACGACTCCACTAGGATATTAGGTTCTAAACCGTAACTAACTTAGGTTTATTATTAAGGTTTTTAGCATTTGCTTATTTGTTTGCTTTCTCTTTCAAGCTGATGTGACACAAACTTCATATTTGTTATTGCTTATCTAATTTTTTTTTATTTCTTTATATAGATTTTATATTTTTTACTTCTTTATAAACTATCATTTTGTTCATACTTCATTCAATTCTAGAAAATTCACACAATCACACGTACACGCAAGGTATGTTTTGTGCACCCAAAAAAAAATTTCAATATCCCATACGTTAGGAGATTTGGCATTTGCACGGGGTGTCCATATTCTTTTCTGTAAGACAGCGTAGCCTTCTCACTCAAGTTTTCCACTCGAGAGCATTGCGTCTAGTAAGTCAAATCTTCGCAAACATAAGATATAGCTGAGCATCCTCGTTAATTTAAGTGATACATGCATGCTCTTTAGGTTGATCGTTCCTAGGTATCAAATCCACATTTAAATAATCCACCCTTATGTCGATGAATTTCATGATCAAACAAGCAACAAGCATATCTCGCCTCGAAGTTACCACCAGGACAGAGACATAAGACCTAGGATCACGAGTGACCTCAAGCTAACTCTGATGGCACATCATAAGCATACTAAATAAACATAAGGAAGGAAATAATGTTTGTAATATAAATCATTACGGAAATTTGAAATATGGAAAATGCCAATAAACTATCAGAAAATATACATATAGAAAAGTTGAGAGTTTTACAACAAACAAAATTCAAACTCAAATGATAACGCTTAATCTAACTATCTTTGGATATTGGATCTAACTGGCCAGAAGTGCTGGGAAACGCACAAGTGAAATCTAACAAAAAATAAAACTAAGACTAAAATCAAATGAAACATGTTTGTCATCTTCAAAGAATGAGAAATCACCACTAATGTTGCTGAGTTGAAGACCAAGAATTGCTCTACGCATGATCTACAATCTCAGAACATGAACCTACTTCACGAGAAGATGTAGCGCAAAGTTTGCGTCATTACTTGAAAGGTACTGAGCAATACGGATAGAATAAACTTAAAATATAGGCATAACAGAACAATAACATTTAACTGAGTGATTATATGAGATTAGCATGATACGATATAGAGAATATTAAGCATGAACAAATTGAATACAATGACGAAATTTTAACATAATAGGACTCAGATGTAATTGTAAATTATAACATGGTCAATGCAATAGAACCTATCTCTAAAGGAGATACTTATAACCAACATAAAACCACATGACCTAAATGTGGATTCCAATGTATACGCTCTATCGAGAGTACCCTATATAGACTTCCAGAGGTATAGACGTATGACTGGCGTGATCACTAAAATGTAATGTTTACATAGAGGAATTATAATCCTTCCAGGTCTCAAAATTCTGGGACTATTTGGATATGATGAACCCTAGTCCACTCATTATTATGCTACTCCCAATAAAATTGTATATAAGAAATGTTATGACTGCAATGTGAAGTATGGGATATCTCAATCACTTACATGCAGACCATTAGAATGCAACAATTAAGAATGATAATGTGACATTAAACTGAAGCATGTATATTTGAAATCGCTAGTCTAGTATGTGTAATTCATGAACTAACAGAACTACATAGATAGGGTTATAAATTTATGGAAGAATCCACATAAAATGATAGAAGAATCATGATTATCTTATTTAGATCATTCTAACATATAAAACCCAATAATTTCTAACATGCAAGAAATTGTAGGTACAGAGAATATTAAGGGAATAAAGATTTTGACTGAAATCTAGGGACCTGATGGGTTAAATGAACCAAATTGTGATATCACACATACCTATAGACGATATTCACAGAAAAATCTTTTGATTTTGGGGATGAAACTGATGAAAACTCAAAGGGTTCTTGAACTCGAGCTTGTTTGACTTTATCCATTATTTTGCTTTAGTTTGATGCATGTTTGATGGAAAATTGATTAGGGTAAGTTCTAATTAGTTTACTAGACTAAAATTGTTAAAAAATAATAATTTTGGATGTCAATGCATAAGGAAAAGACCAAACGACCCTTGACATTAAATTTTCTGAATCCACCTACGGACCGATAGACGATCTATGGACTTATCCATGATCCTTCCTGTTAGTCCATCGATCGACTTTACAGGGTGGGTTCTTAGGGGTACTGAGTGTCTCGACCTATGGAATGATTGGTGGTCTATGGAGTGATCCACAATCCGACCTGTGAGTTCGTTGATCAACTTCAAAGGATGGCTTCTGGGGTCTTGAGGGTCTCGACCTACGGACTGATAAAAAATTTCTGGACTGCTCCATGATCCATCTAGTCAGTCGTTTGATCAACATTAGAGGGTGAGTTCTGATGGGTTCATGTGGCTATCCACGAACCATCATGACGGACACTGGGTTACCCTATAGTTTGTGGGTTACAACTGTGAGTTGCACCTACAACTTTTTGAAATCATCTTTTCTGATCTGTTTTAGGATACCGGGTGTTACATTATCTCCCGTTGGAAAATTTTCCTCAAATGAAGTCTAATTTAGTTTATATGGAGGGAAAGAGTTAAAAGCCATAACAATTTACAAGAAACTAATTTTTGATTTAATTAAGTTTCAAAGACATACACATATGCCAAAAATGCAGGTTCAAACTAAAGGAGCATACTAAGAGTCAATCAACACATGAATAACTGAAAAATTGAAAAGAACTATTACCTCGAGCAAGAGTGGATCCAGAAGGAAATGGATGACGATATGTGGCCTTCATGGTTGCTATTGATTCCTAAGTAGCGCTCCCTTTATGGACAAACTCCTCCACAAAACCTTAATTAAAGCAACTTCTTTGATTCTACACCTTCAAAAATGATGATCAAGAATCTCAACTGCTACATATTCATAAATGATAATATTCTTCACAACTACATTTTCTAAAGGTACAATAGATGGTAGATAACCCAACACACTTCTTCAATAATGAAATGTGAAAAAACTGAATGCACTACTGCTATTTCTAATGGAAAATGTAACTCATAAGATACTTTATCGACTTTTTTCAAGATCTTTTAGGGGCCTACATATCTATTATTGAGCTTACCTTTCTTTCTAAATCTCATCACCCTCTTCATTGGTGACACATTTAGGAAAATTCACCCATCAACTTGGAACTCTAGTTCCCTTCTCCTGACGTCTTCATAGGACTTCTAGAGGATCTAAGTCTATCTCAAATGAGTTGAATTTTCTCCACATCATTAGGAACTGAATATTGCCCTATCAAGGCTACTTCACCTACTTCAGACTAACCAACTTGAGATCTACATCTAGGCCCATACAATGCCTCATAAGAGGAAATTTGAATGCTAGAATGGAAACAATTATCGTAGGCAAACTCTATATGAGGAAGTTGATCATACAAAGAACCATTGAAATCAATCACGTAAGCTATCAACATATCCTCTAGGGTCTAAATGGTACGCTCCGCCTGACCATCCATCTATGGATGAAATGCTGTGCTAAGATTAACCTAATTACCACGACCTTTTTGAAAGGACTTCCAGAAATTAGAGGTAAACAGAGGACCTCTATCTGCTATTATATACAAAGGAATCCCATGAAGCTTTACTATTGCATTAATGTTATCCTTGTTGTAGTCGTTTGCAGAATTCATAGTCTTAATAGCCAAAATGCGCGCAAATTAGTAATTTGATAACTATTACCCAAATGGAATTATGATGTATGTGAGTATGAGGTCACCACGTAATGAAGTCCATGTTGATCACTTCCCACTTTCAAGTAGGAATGTTGATATCTTGAGTCCTACCTCCTGATTTCAAATGTTATACCTTTAATTGATGGCAATTATGGCACTTAGCCACAAAATCCTCTATATCTCTTTTCATACCATTCCACCAAAAGACTTCCCGTAGATCACAGTACATCTTAGTTGTGCCAGGATGAATAGAATATCTGCAATTATGGGCTTCTGCAAGAATCTGCAGTCTCAATTCACACACATAATAGTCCCTGATAGTGCAGCATACCATATCCCCCTTGAGAGAAAACCTCAACTCTACTGATGGACTACACCGTTTAGTTGAAGCAATATAAGATCACTCTTTCTTTTCCTTCACCTCCTGTACCAATGAAGATTCTGACCCATTCTTAATTGTTACACCACATTTTTATATGCTTATAAGATGAATTCCTAAGCGATCAAGTTTGTGAACATCTGTTGCTAGTTCCTTTCTTTCTTTCTCACCATTCGCTATACTATCCATATATAGTCTACTAAGACCATGTGCTATTACATTATCCTTACCTGGATTGTAATGCGCACTCATATTATAACCCTTGAGGACTTTAACCCATTTGCTCTGGCAAATATTGAACTATTTTAGGGTGAACACGTAGTGAAGACTCTTATGGTCTGTGAACACATCTATGTGAACACCATATAAGTAATGTCTCTAATCATAAGTGCAGCACCACTAATTCAAGCTCGAGGTCATGAGTTAGCTAGTTATTCTTTAAGTTATGTAAAATCATAACATATAACCATACCTTGATGCATCAATACACATCCTCGGCGGACTTTGGATGCATCACAATCGATAACATAATCGTTTGAACCCTCTAATAGAGTCAAAACGGGAGTTGTTGTCAACCTAGTTTTTCTGTTTTTTTGAAGATTTTATCACAATCATTTGAGTACTGAAACTCATCCTTTTTGCGTCAACTTAGTACATGGATAGGCTATGGATGAAAATCCTTCTGTGAATCTTCTGAATTAGCCAACCCAACCCAAGAATATTCTGATATCTATAGGAGAGGTAGGTCTGGGTCATTATTTCAGGGCCTATTTTCTAGGAATCCACTCGGATTCCTTCACTAGGCACAATATGCCAAAGGAGAAAAAGAGATTGGAACCAAACCTCTTATTTGCTAAACCTAGAAAATAAATGGTGATCTTTGAGTGTTTAAGGGACAAACCTCAAATAATTCACATGTTATTCTTCATCCCTATAGTAAGTAAGGATATTATGAATAAAGATGGTAACAAAAAAGTCAAAATATTGCTTGAACACTCTATTAATCAAATCCATTAAAGATTCAGGAGCATTGGTTAGTCCAAATGATATAACTACAAATTCATAACTACCATACCGAGTTCTTAAGGTTATTTTTGGGATGTCACTATCTTTGAGTCTGAGTTGATAATAACTCATCCAGGTCTATCTTTGATATATGGCAAGCACCTTTAAGCTGTTCAAGCAAGTAACCAATCATGGGGATCAAATACTTATTCTTTATTGTGAACTTGTTCAACTGCGTATAGTCCATTATAAGAGAACCATCTTTCCTTTTCTTTAACAACACTAGTGTCCCCCTTTGCGAAATACTAGGTTTGATGAAACCTTTATCTAAAAGGTCTTTCATCTACTCTTTCTATTCCTTAAGTTCAACTTGATCCATTCTGTATGGAGGAATAGAAATATGTTGCGTATAAGGAAAGAGACCATTTCCAAAATGAATTTCCCTTTCGGGAGAAACTCTTGGAAGATTATGTGGAAACATCTCTAGAAAATTATTAACTAGTAGTACTGACTCAAAGAGTTGGGGCTTCGGATCTTAAAGCCTTAACTGTATGGAGATAACACTTAGAGATCATCTTTCTAGCGTTAACATAAAAAATAAAAGGACCTATAGGAGTTAAACTACGACTGTTACATTTTAAGATTAGTTCATCCTGAAAATGAAAACGAACAATCCTAATTTTACCATAAATTGAGGCATAACAGGAATGTAACCAATACATGCTTAGAATGATATTAAATTTACTATTTCTAAATATACAATCTATGTTGAGAAGATTTTATGGTTGACTGATATAGGGCAATTTCTGTAAACCTATTTAGTTATAATTAGCTTACTTACTGGAGTAGAGACTGGAAAGGGTTCTAATAGTATTTCTTGTCTGATATTGATGTTTACTTCCATAGAAGAAGTTACAAAATACAAAGTAGCCCCTGTTTTCTTTCAACTGAGTGAACCATATGTGAGCCTTATACTAAAGGTGGAAGGATGCCAACTTTTCCCTACCATTCCTGGTCACATTCATAACTCAAAAGATCTTCTTAACCTTTTTAATTAAGTCTTCACCTTCTTTTGACTCTATATACATAAGCAGATTCATCCGAACAATATCTGGAACACTAGTTGAGGCTCATCCAACATTAGTATTAGTAAGAACTGTAACTTGCTGATTGTTTTCATTGGCTACACTCTAAGCCAAAACATGGATCACATTTAAAATATTTGTATTCCTAACGTCATTGTCTTGTATAGGAGGAAATGTATTAGCATTACGGGCATTAGATTTTCTTGCATAAGTTCTACAAGGAGGCATAATTGCATAACAAAGGATTACAACAATGAAGTTGGATCATACCTTATGCACAATAAGATTTTCATGAAAGTGAAAGTTTTCTAAGAAATTTTTATCCTCCCTTTCATTAGATGTGGTGAAATTCACACCCATAAAAAGTATTATACTTAGTACGGCTTTTTAGACATTCTAGGATGCTTAAACCTAATGCTCTGATTCCAACTATTTTACGCCCCCGAAGCTGCACCCATGATGCAACACATGAGCTAGGATCATAAGTGACCCCAAGCTAACCCTATTGGCATATCATAAGCATACTAGAAGCAAAATCACCATGCAAACTCAAAACATGGGGTATACCCATAAATTATGTAAATATAAAATAAACTGAGAATTTAACAACAACAGGAAAGTCAAACTCAAAAGCTAAAGTTGAATCTAACTATGTGTTAAGATAGCCTCTAACTAACTTGAAGTGTTGCGACATGTCCCAACTAAATATAGCAAAAACATAAACTATGACTAAAATAAAATGATTCATGTATGTTGTCAGTGGACAATGAGGACTCATGAATATGTTGAGGAGTTGTTGACCAGGAACCAATCTTTGCGTAATCTGGAAGCTGAAAATCTGAAACCTACATTACAAGAAGATGTAGAGCAGAGTATGCGTCGGTACTTGAAAGGTATTGAGCATAAAGGTTGGCATTGGTACAAGAACCAGCACTATTAGACCGGAACTGACCACAACCCAAATGGAATCGGGCAGCAAAAGTCAGTGTCGTACTGTAACCGGGACAGACCAGTAGAAGTAGTTCCGGGTAAAGAAAGGCCTACTCGTCCCAGTCCGCTACCGAACTAGCACTGGACTAGACTGATCAAGTGGGAATCCAATGGCTACTTTTATAAAAAAAAAATATTAAAAACTAATTAATTATTAAAATTAAAAATAGGCTAATTTTTAAAAATAAATATTACTCAAATAATATTAAAACTTTTATACTTTTCAAACTTTTGAAGTGTGAAATTTAAAATATTATAATTATAGTTTGAAAGTTTGAATTTAAATTTAAAATTATATATTATAGTTTAAAAGTTTGAATTTAAATTTAAAATTATTATTTACAGTGATAGTTTTAAATTTGCAAAATTTGAAAGTTTAAACTTTAAAATTTTGCAAACTTTTAAACTTTAAAAGTATAGAAGTTTAAATTCTTAACTTTAGAAGTTAACTTTAAAAGTTTGAAAATTTAAATTCAATCTTTCAAACTATAATTCTAAAAGTTAAAATTTTACACTTTAAAGTTTAAATTTAAAATCTAAAACATTGACAATTTCAAAATTTAAGATTTAAACTTTGAGGTTATAAAAGTTTAAATTTAAAGTTTTAAAAATTGAGAAGTTTAAATTTCACAACAATAAAATTTAAATTTAAGACAATAAAAAAAAAATTAAGGTGAATAGCCTATACTTTATTATTATTAACTGAATTGTACAATTTAATCTAAAAAAATTATTAGATTATTAAAAGATCTAGGAAGGTTTCTATTTGAATTATACCTCAAATTATTATACTAATACCAATAGGCAATTAGACATTTGCATTTAATAGTTCATGCTACTATAGAGATCTTTTCTTAAATCATGTAACATTTCTCTAGTTACATGATCAGGAATTGGCTGATTAGATAAACCCTGCATTGCTTCAATGTCGTTGTCACCATAATATTGCACTATATCGTCAAAGTGATTTTAAAATTTGGTCGATAGTGGTTGATGATCATAACTCCTATCGGCATTAATCCAATCTCTAAATAATACTGATATCTCGAAGCTATATGCTCCCATTGAATGTCTATACTCTCCAATTTGAAACCTTGTTGCACTAAAATCCCCTTCCGAAGCTACTAAAAAAGCTTGAATAGCTAACTTATCTCGAACCACCGGGTTGAAATTTTGAAAATCCTTTGTCGTGATTGATCCAAAATTTTAGAAGATCAGGAGTAGGTTATGTATTTTGAATAACATATTCATCAAAATCATTTCTATTATTATGACAAAATTCAAGATAAAGAATCTAACATATTATCAATATCATCTTTAATAAATCTACTCATAGAACATTGAGGTTCTTCATTACATAATACATTTTTATTGGAATTATATAAGTTATACAATTTTCTAAGTTCAATTTTTATACTCTCTTTAACATTTTCACAATTAGGCATTTATCATCTTCACTATCAATACCCAAATTTAATGTATTTTATCAACAATTCGAGATGCACCTACATCTAATGTGGTTTTAACAAACTAGCGGTTAAATAAATTTGACAAATATGAAAAAATATTTTTAAAAATTTTCAATCATTTTGGTAACAGATTGTTCAAATATTATTTTACTTTTAAATTTATAAAATGTAGTAGAAATCGCATAAAAATTAGGTATAATAGAGAAAATGGTTGGACAATAAAGTGCAAATACTTTTTTTTTGTAGTTAAATGAAAAACTTTAAGAATTTTATGAATTCTTTTATGTCATTTCAATAACTATCATCAAGTTTATATGTCATATTTGAGTTATGAACATTCCAAATGATTTGTAAAGTTTTTTTGTATTCATAAGAGACTTCAAACATTTCATATAAAGAATTTCATCTAGTAGACACTGATTTTGGAATTTCTTTAGGTGGAAGATTATATTCAAAACAATGATTTTGAAATTATATATGTCTCGGCTTAACTTAACATTTAAATACAAAATGACATGTAGTTTAAAATTTCATGAAACCATCATTTTACATTGTTATACCATCTCTAACAATCAAATTATACATGTGTGCAGTTCACCTAATATGAAAATCATCATCATCAGTAATGCAAAGAGTCGGTTTTAGCATTTCAACAACACTTTTAGTATTTGAAGCATTATCTAATGTTACAATACTTATCTTATCATAAATTCCATAGTTTTGTAAAATATCTTTAATTTTTTGAGTTATATAACTGCCAATTTCATGCATTTCAAAACATTTATAACTTCAATTTCTTTTTTTGCATAATTCAATTTTCATCAATCCAATGTGCAATAGTAGTTAAACAATCATTGTCGTTTATACTATGGTCCATATCAGAAGTAATAACTATTTTAAAATTAATATTATAAAATAAACAACGAAGATATTGGAAATGTTGAGCTTGATAATCAAAGATAGACTTGTTAATTGTATTTCTAGAAAAACCTTTAAAATGTTTATTATAAACAATTTGAATATAATGAATTAAATAAAGCTTTTCAGCAAAATTAAATGGCAAACCCATAACAACAATTATTTTAGATAATTATTCAAGATCTTTTTCTACTATATGAATGTTGTATACTAGAGGCAGAAGCATTTGAAGGATTTAATTGTGTTTGGACCATATTAGAGGCACCTAATCCTACAGTTTTAGGAAGGGGGTACCATTCTTTTTAGCTTCGGCTACCACTTTAGCATGCACAAATTCATTTTTACAGCATGACATTTAAATGATTACTAAAATGTCTCATACCACCCTATTTTCTTACAGTTTTATGATTCAATCTATGTTTACATTTATTACAAATAACTTTTATTTATCTGCATTTTGAGTCATAAATTTCCAAACAACTGAGTTTTTAGCACGTTCTACCTTAGGCCTAGGATTTACGTGGGAACGGGAGCAGGACAACGAAAGCCAACGAGACAAGGAACGGGACTGGGAGAATGATTGGGAGTACTAATAGCCATTGTTGGCTCAGTTTCATCATAATCATCTAAAGTAGGCATATCAATATAATCATTAACATTATCATGTTCATCATTTCAGGAAATTCCTCATGAAAATTACCAAATCTTCTTTGTATATTCATGATACGGATATAATCCACAATTACAATTAATATCAAAAATAGTATCAATAACATGTGTATAATCATTCCTATTCATTCTTATTACACAAGATTTTTTAGTTTCTGATTTAGAAGAACTACTGAAAATTTTTATAAGTGGTACATTTCAAGTTTAAAAATGTATTAACCCACTCAACTATACTTTTTATTTTTTACCTTTTTCAACAACTGTTTTTTGCCAGATTTAATATTCAAATATGAAAAGTAAGTACAATAAATATAATACAAAAATCTAATGCAAATAAATAATTACTCAAAAAATAAATAAATAATTATTGCAAATAGATAAATAACTAATTAATGAAAAAAATTGAATGGAAGTTGGAACTAATGTACCAAACATCTACTTAAAAAAGTAGACGTCCAAGACCAAAAGCAAAAAATAGAAAGTTGAATGTTGAATTTTTAAGCTCCAAATCTAATTCCAAAGTCCATATTTGTAATTTCAATGAGAATAAGAGATTGAGAGTAGAGAGTTGAGAGAATAGAAGATGATGTTTTTGTTAGTGAATATAATGAATGTTTTGAGGTATTTATAGGGACGAAGGGATGAAAATGTATTTTTTCAAAGATTGGGGTATTAAAAGATGTTAAGTGTGTAGGGGGTGTAAGGGGGAGTAATGAGTGTTAAAGAGTTGTGTTATGCCTCGTATTCTTTTATACGTAGTGCGCATCATGATCTAGTAGACGTAAGTCCGGGGAATGAGATTTTATTTTAAGTTCCAAGTGATTAAAGAAATATTAGGCAAGGATGTTATTTCCAAATGTGATATTAAGTATGAGTTGGCTAATGTAAGTGCAATTAACTTTAAGTGAGGGATTAATTAGTGACTGATAAGGATTAATTTAATGCAATGGGCCCCACCACTCATAATTGGTGGCTGATTAGGATTAATTTAATCCAGTGGGCCCCACCACTCAAGGCAAAAATTAAAAAAAAGGGATCAGATTGTGAGCTGGCCTTAGTGGACAGGTGTAGAGGGGGGCTGCTTCCACTTCATACTATTAAATGAGGTGGGGAAATCCACTCCATGCTAAATAAAGTGGTGAAATGCATTGCTGCATATCATCTTCTTCTTCACCACTTGTCTTAGGCAGCCATGGAAATGGAGAAACCAACCCTGCAACTCTTGGCCTGCAGCTGCAAATAATTTGGTTAGTAATCTCCTTGTTTGGTGTGTTAATTCTTTAGAATACCTTTGTTAATTATCCATTAATTTTAACAAGGAGGCGTGACCAGTAGCTTAGGAAGTTTGTTTTAGTTATTAAATGTGCTAAGTATGAACGGAAACCATAATCGGATTATTAGTGGTGTCGTGTTGGTGCTTGGGCTGTTTTGATTAAAGCAAACTGCTGTAAAATTCTGTTTTGGCATTATGTATATGTTAAATATGATTATGAGTATATACTCCAAAGGATGAATACGATAAGGTAGATGTGTTGCGAATTATAAAACGAGTTATCGCTCGGTGTGTCGTTGCTTCGCTGCTATGGTTGCCGAGAGGGAACTTTTTTGGGGAGGGGGCTGTTTAATATGATTCGTTGGGTTATATGTGTTTTTGGTATTGCTGTGGATAATTTGGGTTGTTGTCGGATTGGGACGAAGTAAGGAAAATAGGGGAAGTGTTGCCGAATTTTCGTTAGATTATTAGCTAGCTTACAAGAAAGTAAAGCGCGATGTTTATCTAATTGCAGCACGATTGTTGCTTGTTATAGATTAATAGCTTGAGCAGTAAATATTGGCCGTGCGGCTCGATTATACGGTATGTAACGCTGTCCCTTCTTTCTTTGTTTGGCATGACTTTTAAAAATAAGCGAAAACGGATAGGTTTGATACTTACCTCTAGAGCGTCTAGGTGACGTATATTCTTGCTTCCACAATTATTCCTCTATATATCGGCTATGTCTAAGGCTATGATGATCTCTCATATCTATGGTAGTGCTTCTTAGAGTCATTGAGATTTTACGTTTCCATATCGTATTAAAGGTTCATAATCTTGATAAAACATTAATCTTTGGTAATACTCCTTGCTGGTTCACGTTGATTATTCTATTGAGTTATAAGAAATGATTTTAATTGCATATTGTTGCTCATAATATTCTGCTCGTGCATAGAGTCATTTATCATTTCACCGAGTCCCGGGTCGGGTAATGTTCGTGCGGAGTTTCTTGCATATGTCACCGAGTTCCTCACTAGTGGGCCGGGTATGTATATTATATATATGATTGGTGATGAGGATGGTTATGATGATGATGATGATGGAGATGACATGATGATTATTTTGCCGAGCCCTTACTAGGGAAGCTGGGCACCTTATATGTTAAAGATATGCATGATTTTCACTTAAAAGGGTACATGTTGTCACGACCCAAATCGGGGACGCGACTGGCACCCACACTTTACCCTCCTATGTGAGCGAACCAACCCATCTAAACCTTAACATTTCAATATAATATCAACAGAAAATAATGCGGAAGACTTAAACTCATAAATAAAACAACTCAACTATTATTATCATCCCCAAAATCTGGAAGTCATCATCACAAGAACATCTATCTCAATTTTCTAAACTAAAACTGTCTAAGAAGCTAAAACAAAATACTAGCTAGTCCATGCCGGAAGTTCAAGGCATCAAGACTTGAAGAAGAAGACCCAGTCCAAGCTAGACGCATTAGCTCACCCTGAATTTCCGATGAAGTGAAGACTGGCTAGATCTACTGTTGAGTTGAAGTTGACGGAACGTTTGCTGCATTACACAAATAACAAAGAGGAAAACAATAAAGTAGGGGGTCAGTACCACCACACGTACTGAGTAGATATCATCGGCTAACTCAAAATAGAAGATAATATATATCAAGAAATATTATAAATCAACTATAAACTCAACATGTAGCAACAACAAGTATTATAATCGTCAATAAATACCATCATGTTCATCCATGAGGACTCAAACCTCAATACCACACTCATTTGGGAAATAAGTTCATTATGTTGAGTAGATTAACATCTTTCAAGATTCATTATCTTTCTTCCTCTTGTGCCGGTACGTGACACTCCGATCCCCTACCACTATGTGTCGGTACGTGACACTCCGATCCCCTACATGTGTCGGAACGTGACACTCCGATCCCCTATATGTGTCGGAACGTGACACTCCGATCCCCTATATGTGTCGGTACGTGACACTCCGATCCCCTATATGTGTCGGTACGTGACACTCCGATCCCCTATATCTACGTGTCGGTTCGTGACACCCGTCCCACTAATACTATGTGTCGGAACGTTACACTCCGATCCACTAATACTATGTGTCGAAACGTGACACTCCGATCCACTAATACTATGTGTCGGAACGTGACACTCCGATCCACTAATACTATGTGTCGGAACGTGACACTCCGATCCACTAGATTCATTCTATCCGTTCATCAAGCCTTCTCTATACCAAGGCATCATCAATTCCATTACTTTAGTTCATCAAGCCCTCTTTTATACCAAGGCATCATCATTAATATCGTAAATTAAAGTTTCTTTCAAGATTTGGGATTCAATGGTTTTCATCATGCTTGTTTTATCAAAATCACATAATCATATTCATGCAAGCATACAATAAGCATATAGACAGGTTTACAATATCATCAACACATATTATTCACTATTAAGAGTTCACTACGAATATCGTAAAATAACCATAACCTACCTCCACCGAAGACTAGTGATCAAGCAAGAATTCCAAAGCTTTGATATCCTTTTCCCTTGTTCGACTCTCTCTCAATCGATTAATCTCCCTCTCTCTTTTCCTTTGTTTTGTCTTATTCCAACCCTCTTTTTTTTACCCTAATTAGCATATAATTAAGAATAAAAGAGGACAATAACACCCCCTAATTAACTTAAGGTTACCTCTTTTAACCCCTAAGTAATTAGACTTATTAATGTTAACCCTCAATCTTTATAATTAAGGAAAGAATAGTCAAAAACGACCCTTAAAACGTGTGGAGAAATCCTATTCTGACTGGGATCTGCGTGACCTGTGATGGGCCGTCGTGCCTGCGACGGTCCGTCACACCGGTCGTCGCAGCCTCCCCAAATTTCAGGTGAACTGTGACGGCCCGTCACCCCTGTGACGGTCCGTCCTGCACCTCCGTCATGACGGTCAGAAACTCGTTTCTTGAACCAAATTCTCAAAAGTTGAAGTGTTTTGCAACGGAAACTCACAACGGTTCGTCGTGGATGTGACGGCACGTCCTGCAGGTCCGTCACAATTTACAGAGAGTCGATTTTCAGTACCCAATTTCAGAATTCTAAGTATGCTGACACGCTGCACCCTCGACGGGCCGTCGTGCCTGTGACGGTCCGTCGCAGTGCCCGTAGTCTTGGCCAGTTTTTCCAGAATTAAAAATCTGCTGCTCAAAACGACTAAACAGGTCGTTACAATAGATACCAATTTACCCATCGTTCGTCCCCGAACGATCAAAGGAAGAAAAACAATGGCGAAAAGGAGTACCTGAATCTGTAAACAGATGTGGATATTTTTCTTGCATATCTGCCTCCTTCTCCCAAGTAGCTTCTTCAACCGGTCGATTCTTCCATTGAACTTTGATGGATGCAATCTCTCTCGACCTCAACTTGCGAACCTCTCTATCTAAAATAGAAACTGGTTCCTCTTCATAAGTCAAGTTCTCATCCAACAAAACTGAATCCCAACGGATAATGTAGTTTCCATCTCCGTGGTATCTCTTCAACATGGATACATGAAACACCGGATGCACTCCGGACAGCCCTGGGGGCAAGGCTAATTCGTAAGCCACCTCCCCTATTCGCTTAAGCACTTCAAATGGTCCAATGTACCTTGGACTTAACTTACCCCTTTTTCCGAACCGCATCACCCCTTTCATGGGTGAAACCTTCAACAAGACTTGTTCACCTTCCATGAACTCCAAGTCTCTAACCTTTCGGTCTGCATACTCCTTTTGTCTACTTTGTGCCGCTAGAAGCTTTTCTTGAATAGCTTTCACCTTCTCCATAGAATCTCTCAACAGATCAGTCCCCCAAGGTCTAACTTCAAAGGCATCAAACCAACCGATGGGAGATCTACACCTCCTCCCATACAATGCTTCAAATGGAGCCATATCAATACTGGAGTGATGGCTATTATTGTATGAAAACTCCGCCAAAGGTAAAAAGCTATCCCAATGGCCACCAAACTCTATCACACATGCACGAAGCATATCCTCCAACACTTGAATAGTTCGCTCAGACTGACCATCAGTCTGAGGGTGAACGCAGTACTAAGGTCCAACCTAGTACCTGATTCCGCATGTAATGTCCTCCAAAACTTAGAAGTAAACTGCGTACCTCTATCTGATATGATGGAGAGTGGAACTCCATGCAACCGAACGATCTCTGAGATGTAGATCTTGGCTAACTTCTCTGCATTGTAGGTCACCTTGACAGGAATGAAGTGAGCAGACTTAGTTAACCTATCAACAATCACCCAAATCGAGTCATACTTACCTAATGTCTTGGGAGACCAACCACGAAGTCCATCGCGATTCTCTCCCACTTCCATTCAGGAATGGGCATTCTCTGAAGGTTCCTCCGGGCCTCTGGTGTTCATACTTTACTTGTTGACAATTTGGACATTTGGCAACAAACTCAACAATATCTCACTTCATTCTGCTCCACCAGAAGTGTTGCTTTAGGTCGCGATACATCTTGGTTGCACCAGGATGTATAGAATATCCGGAACTATGAGCCTCTGTCAGAATAGTGGTGATCAAATCATCGATGCGGGGTACACATACCCTTCCCTTAATCCTCAAAACATTTTCCTCATCAATTATTGCCTCTTTAGCCTCTCCTTGCAACACTTTATCTCGGATTCGACTTAGCTTCTCATCATCAAACTGTTTTCCCTTGATCTGGTCAAGGAAAGAAGATCTTGCCTCTACACAAGCTAACAATCCTCCCTTCTCATTTATTTCTAACCTCATAAGGTCATTAGCCAAAATCTGCACTTCTCTAGCCAATGGGCGTCTAGAAGCTTGCAAATGAGCTAGACTTCCCATGCTTCCGGCCTTTCTACTCAAGGCATCTGCCACAACATTCGCCTTTCCCGGATGATACAAGATAGTGATGTCGTAGTCCTTCAGTAGTTCCATCCATCTCCTCTGTCTCAAATTCAAATCTTTCTGAGTAAAGACATACTGTAGGCTACGATGGTCCGTATAGACCTCACACTTAACCCCATACAAATAGTGTCTCCATTGCTTTAGTGCAAATACTACCGCGGCCAACTCCAAATCATGGGTCGGGTAGTTACGTTCATGCACCTTTAATTGCCTCGAAGCATAAGCAATCACATTTTTCTCTTGCATTAGCACTGCACCCAACCCAGAATAGGATGCATCACAATAAACAATGAAGTTCTTACCTTCCACTGGCAAGGTAAGGATAGGCGCGGTAGTCAACAAAGTCTTGAGTTTCTGAAAGCTTTCCTCGCACTCATCCGACCATACAAATGGAACATTTTGCTTAGTCAAGTTCGTCAATTGGGAAGCAATAGAAGAGAATCCCTTGACAAAGCGGCGGTAGTAGCTATCTAAACCCACAAAACTCCTTATTTCTGACACGTTTGTAGGTCTTACCCAATTCTTCACTGTCTCAATCTTGGATGGATCCACCATCACTCCATCCTTAGAAACCACGTGCCCCAAGAAGGACACTGAATCTAGCCAGAACTCACACTTGGAGAATTTCGCATAAAGCTTTTTCTTCCTTAACAACTCTAACACCATTCTCAAATGCTCCTCATGTTCCTTCTTACTTTTGGAGTATATCAGTATATCATCAATAAACACAATCACAAAGAGGTCCAAGTATGGCTTGAAAATCCCGTTCATCAAGCTCATGAAGGCAGCAGGGGCATTCGTAAGACCAAAAGACATTACCACAAATTCATAATGCCCATACCTAGTTCGAAAAGTAGTCTTTGGCACATCCGTTGCTCGTATTTTCAATTGGTGATAACCGGATCTCAAGTTAATTTTTGAGAAGACACAAGCACCTTGTAACTGATCGAACAAGTCATCAATGCGAGGAATGGGGTACTTGTTCTTAATAGTTACCTTGTTCAACTGTCGGTAATCTATGCACATTCGGAAACTCCCATCCTTCTTCTTCACAAATAGCACCGGAGCACCCCAAGGAGATGCACTTGGTCTAATGAAGCCTTTGCTCAACAATTCTTGAAGTTGGGCCTTTAACTCTCTTAACTCCGCGGGAGCCATTCTATAAGGGGGTATAGAAATGGGACGAGTACCCGGTTCCAGATCAATGCAGAAGTCTATATCCCTATCTGGTGGCATGCCAGGAAGATCTGCAGGGAACACATCCAAAAACTCACGGACTACTGAAACTGACTCAATCGAAGGTACTTGAGTAGTGTCATCCTTGAGATGTGCCAAGAAAGCTAAACACCCTTTACTCACCATTTTCTTAGCGCGAAGAAAGGAGATGATACGTACCGGATTGGAAGTGTAGTCGCCCTCCCACACTAACGGATCTGTCCCAGGCTTGTCTAACGTCACCGTTTTAGCATTACAATCCAAAATCGCAAAGTTTGGAGAAAGCCAAGTCATACCCAGAATTACATCAAAGTCACCCATTTCTAAAATAACCAAATCTACATAAGTGTTGCTCCCCACAAAATTCACGAAACAAGACCTATACACTTTTTCGACTATCACGGACTCACCCACCGGAGTAGAAACACGAATAGGCATGTCAAGTAGTTCACAATGTAAATTAAGACCATTAGCAAATGAGGAGGATACATATGAAAACGTGGAGCCAGGGTCAAATAATACAGATGCCATGCAATCGCAAACCAAAAGATTACCTGTGATAACAGCATCAGATGCCTCCGCTTCAGTTCTCCCAGGGAAAGCATAACAATGGGCCCTATCATTCGTCTGTCCGTTGCCCCTACCATGTTGTGTAGTAGTGGCTCCGTTTTGCCCATCACCTCTGCCGTTTTGGTGACCACCATTACCTCGACCGCCACGTCCTCCAGAAAAACGGCCTCTACCATGACCACCCCTACCCCTAGCTAGTGGGGGTCTGTAACTCTGTTTTGGACAATTCCTCCTAATATGTCCAACCTCCCCACATACATAGCACTCTCTGGAGTCGGGCATAGGTCTCTCGGAGTAGTGTTGACCGTTCTGAGGTGGACCCCCAACTACAGTCTGTAGTGAAGACTGTATTGGTCGAACTGAGTGACCTCCGGAGTTCTGTCCTCTAGAGTAAGAACCATTAAACTCACCTCCCCTTCGAAACCTCTTTGATGTCGATGTCGTGGTGAAGTCATCTGGCTTCACTCCTTCCACCTGTATCACAAAGTCTACCACCTCTTGGAAGGATGTTGCCATTGCCGCTACCTGTTAGGCTGAAATCCGCAACTCCGACCTCAACCCCTTCACGAAACGGCGAATCCGTTCTTGTGGACTGAAACAAAGTTGGGTGGCATATCTGGATAGTGCGCGAAATTTAGCCTCATACGCGTTTACTGTCATCCTTCCTTGCTCGAGACTCAAGAACTCATCCCTTTTTCTATCTCTCAAAGTCCTTGGGATATACTTCTCCATAAACAGCGTAGAGAATGATTCCCAAGTCATTGGTGGTGCCTCTGTTGGTTGACACTCCACATGTGATCGCCACCACATTTTGGCGTTCCCTTGAAATTGATAGCTTACGAACTCAACGCCAAACCGTTCTACTATTCCCATTTTGTGTAGTAGCTCATGACAATCAACCAGAAAATCATAAGCATCTTCAGATTCTGCACCCTTGAAGACTGGAGGTTTCAATTTCAAGAACTTATTGAAAAGTTCATGCTGATCATTTGTCATAATAGGCCCAGTAGTCAGTCGTGGAAATGTGCCTATTCCCAATGATGCATCCATGCGGGGAGCCATTGTAGCCGCATGTCGTACCTCTGAAATCGGAGGTGTTGGTGCAGAAACCACTGGAGGTGCCTGACCCTGATCGGATAACCCACTAAGATAAGCAAGTACCTGGTTGATCATCTCTGGGGTAGGTTGGGGTGGCAATTCCTCATTTTGCACTTGTTCAGTTTCCCCTTCCTCACCCTCTCTTACTACCTCCTCAGTCGGTGGAGGAGTCACCGCCCTAGTATCAGATGGGCTAGGGGCTCGTCCTCTTCCTCTAGAGGACGTCCTCCCACGACCTCTTCCACGGCCCCTTGCCGCTATTCTTCCTCGAGCCACAGCCCCAGTGGCTGGCTCAGTAGTTTCCTGTCTTTCCGTTGTTGCTGCTGGTGCGGTCGTTGCTCTAGTTCTAACCATCTGCGAAATAGAGTGAAGATGGTCAGATACCAATTTGTATCACCTAGATACCAATTGGACTCAAGTAGTAGCACGAAAGAAAGAATGAAAGAATGGAATTTTCCTAAAGTCTTATAGCCTCTCAAAGAAAAGTAAAGGCGTCCCCCTACCGTTCCTTAAGACTCTACTAGACCTGTTCTTGTGTGATGAGACCAATGAACCTAATGCTCTGATACCAAGTCTGTCACGACCCAAATCGGGGACGCGACTGGCACCCACACTTTACCCTCCTATGTGAGCGAACCAACCCATCTAAACCTTAACATTTCAATATAATATCAACAGAAAATAATGCGGAAGACTTAAACTCATAAATTAAACAACTCAACTATTATTATCATCCCCAAAATCTGGAAGTCATCATCACAAGAACATCTATCTCAATTTTCTAAACTAAAACTGTCTAAGAAGCTAAAACAAAATACTAGCTAGTCCATGCCGGAAGTTCAAGGCATCAAGACTTGAAGAAGAAGACCCAGTCCAAGCTAGACGCATTAGCTCACCCTGAATTTCCGATGAAGTGAAGACTGGCTAGATCTACTGTTGAGTTGAAGTTGACGGAACGTTTGCTGCATTACACAAATAACAAAGAGGAAAACAATAAAGTAGGGGGTCAGTACCACCACACGTACTGAGTAGATATCATCGGCTAACTCAAAATAGAAGATAATATATATCAAGAATATTATAAATCAACTATAAACTCAACATGTAGCAACAACAAGTATTATAATCGTCAATAAATACCATCATGTTCATCCATGAGGACTCAAACCTCAATACCACACTCATTTGGGAAATAAGTTCATTATGTTGAGTAGAT
This sequence comes from Solanum peruvianum, assembly GCA_027705065.1. NCBI lineage: Eukaryota > Viridiplantae > Streptophyta > Magnoliopsida > Solanales > Solanaceae > Solanum > Solanum peruvianum. Next base: position 22,557,325 of record JAKWJD010001766.1, on the reverse strand, counting down.
TAACATCTTTCAAGATTCATTATCTTTCTTCCTCTTGTGCCGGTACGTGACACTCCGATCCCCTACCACTATGTGTCGGTACGTGACACTCCGATCCCCTACATGTGTCGGAACGTGACACTCCGATCCCCTATATGTGTCGGAACGTGACACTCCGATCCCCTATATGTGTCGGTACGTGACACTCCGATCCCCTATATGTGTCGGTACGTGACACTCCGATCCCCTATATCTACGTGTCGGTTCGTGACACCCGTCCCACTAATACTATGTGTCGGAACATGACACTCCGATCCACTAATACTATGTGTCGGAACGTGACACTCCGATCCACTAATACTATGTGTCGGAACGTGACACTCCGATCCACGAGATTCATTCTATCCGTTCATCAAGCCTTCTCTATACCAAGGCATCATCAATCCCATTACTTTAGTTCATCAAGCCCTCTTTTATACCAAGGCATCATCATTAATATCGTAAATTAAAGTTTCTTTCAAGATTTGGGATTCAATGGTTTTCATCATGCTTGTTTTATCAAAATCACATAATCATATTCATGCCAGCATACAATAAGCATATAGACAGGTTTACAATATCATCAATACATATTATTCACTATTAAGAGTTCACTACGAATATCGTAAAATAACCATAACCTACCTCCACCGAAGACTAGTGATCAAGCAAGAATTCCAAAGCTTTGATATCCTTTTCCCTTGTTCGACTCTCTCTCAATCGATCAATCTCCCTCTCTCTTTTCCTTTGTTTTGTCTTATTCCAACCCTCTTTTCTTTACCCTAATTAGCATATAATTAAGAATAAAAGAGGACAATAACACCCCCTAATTAACTTAAGGTTACCTCTTTTAACCCCTAAGTAATTAGACTTATTAATGTTAACCCTCAATCTTTATAATTAAGGAAAGAATAGTCAAAAACGACCCTTAAAACGTGTGGAGAAATCCTATTCTGACTGGGATCTGCGTGACCTGTGACGGGCCGTCGTGCCTGCGACGGTCCGTCACACCGGTCGTCGCAGCCTCCCCAAATTTCAGGTGAACTGTGACGGCCCGTCACCCCTGTGACGGTCCGTCCTGCACCTCCGTCATGACGGTCAAAAACTCGTTTCTTGAACCAAATTCTCAAAAGTTGAAGTGTTTTGCAACGGAAACTCACGACGGTTCGTCGTGGATGTGACGGCACGTCCTGCAGGTCCGTCACAATTTACAGAGAGTCGATTTTCAGTACCCAATTTCAGAATTCTAAGTATGCTGACACGCTGCACCCTCGATGGGCCGTCGTGCCTGTGACGGTCCGTCGCAGTGCCCGTAGTCTTGGCCAGTTTTTCCAGAATTAAAAATCTGCTGCTCAAAACGACTAAACAGGTCGTTACACATGTGTAGCGATATTTTTTTTTCGAATTGCCATATTGGTATCCTGTCACCTTTAAATTATGCTTTACATACTCAGTACATTGTCCGTACTGACCCCCCTTTCCTCGGGGGGGCTGCGTTTCATGCCCGCAGGTGTAGACGCACAGTTCGGTGATCGTCCCGCCTAGGATATCTACTCTGCTGATTGGGAGAGCTCCACTATTTCGGAGCCCAGTCGTTTTGTTACATAACTTTCGTGTAGTCTTTTTCTCGTCTATGGGTATGGCGGGGCCCTGTCCCGTCGAGTTTCACTAATGCACTCTTAGAGGTCTGTGGACATTATGTGGGTTGTATATATATGTTTTGGATAATGGTCTTGACATTGTTTGTTTGGGATGTCCGCTTGTACAGGGGCAGCCTTGTCGGCTGCGTACATCATTGTGAATTGTGTAGTGGCATCCTTGTCGGCTTATGTATGTTATTATGCTTTGAATAGTGGCGGCGTTGTCGGCTCGCGTATGTTTTATGGTTGAATGGTTATGACTCCTTATGAGACAGGTCCTCTTTATATATATATATATAGATATATATATATATATATATATATATATTATATATATATATATATATATATATATATTATATATATATATGTCGTTGGGGTTGGCTTGAATTGATTAAATTCCATATTGTCTTAGTTTCAGTTGGTTATACTTAGCAGGTTTGTATGTGGGTGTCCAAAACGGGCACTAGTCACAGCCCATCGGGTTGGGTCGTGACAAAGAGTGGTATCAGAGCGGTTCTTCCTCGGAAGTGTCTACAGACCGTGTCTAGTAGAGTCTTGGTTATCGGTGTGTTGTGCACCACATCTATAAAAGGAAGCTACAGGACATTTAGGATGTCATTCTTTCTTCTTATTCTAGATCGTGCGATAGAGCTATAATAACAGGATAATCCCTCTCTAACGAATCCGTGTGTTTCAGCTATGCCTCCAAAGAAAGCGACAGCCGCCCAGAAGGGCAAATCGGTAGCAGAAGGTACTAGTCAGACCCGGAGAGTTACTAGGGCCCGTGCCCAGTCTATGCCTGGTATTATGCTCCAGTCGGAGAGCTCTGCTACACCGCCACCGCCAGAGGAGCTTAGAGAAGCAGCAGCTCCAGTTCGGGGGACACCACCAGCCCGCGAGGCCCCAACACCTGAACCTCCAGCTCCTCAGTCAGGGGCGGAGGATAGGGCCATGAGAGATGTGGTTCAATTGCTGACTAGATTAGTGGCAGATCAGGCTCGCAGGCATGGACTAAGAGTTGATCATGCGGACAGATCTGATAGCTTAAGGGCTCGTGACTTCTTAAGTTGTAATCCTCCAGAGTTCTTTGGGTCAAGGCCCCAGGATGATCCGCAAGAGTTTATTCGTCAGATGCAGTGTACATTGAGGATAATCAAGGCTTCGGAGACCGAGTCTGTTGAGTTGGCTACGTATCGTTTGCGGGACGTAGCTATTAATTGGTATGAGTCTTGGGAGTTATCTAGGGGTGAGGGTGCTCCTCCAGCGGTATGGGATGAATTTGTGGAGGCTTTCCAGGGCCACTTCCTGCCTCCAGAGATGAAGTGAGCTAGACTCGATAGATTCTTGCGTTTGAAGCAAAATGGCAGGAGCGTTCGAGAGTATAGCCTCGAGTTTGATTCATTGGCTAGGCATGCGCCTATTATTGTGGCTGATATGGCAGACAGGGTACATCGTTATGTGATGGGATTGCATCGTTATCTGATTGACGGTTGTATGGAAGTGACTCTTCAGCCAGGTATGGACATTGCTCGGGTGCAGGCATATGCACAGGGTAGAGGATCGGCACCGGGGACGTCAGCCAGATAGAGATTATAATAGAGGTCAGCATAAGAGGGCTAGATCAGCAGGTTATCCTGACGAGTTTCGAAGCGGGCAGTCTCAGCAACATGTTAGATTTTCTTCCCAGCCAGCACAGAGTGCACCCCCACGTTTTATGGATAGGGGTTCGATCGTATGGGATATTCGGAAGCTGTTCAGAGCTCTAGGGCGTCAGGGTCACAGATGGGCAGGGGTTTGAGCCAGTCGAGGCCACCTTTGCCTCGGTGTTCTCGTTGTGGTAAGTCCCATCATGGGGAATGTCGTTGGGCTATAGGTGCGTGTTTTTCTTGCAGCCGTCAGGGCCAGACTATGAGGGAGTGTCACCTTAGAGGTAGTGCAGGTGGTATGGCACAGCCTACAGGGTCCGTTGCTGGTTCATCTTTTTTTGTGGCTATGCGCCCTACGGGGCAGGGTATTCAGGCGCCAGCAGGCCGTGGTAGAGGACGTGGTGGAGCTTCCAGTTTTAGCGGTCCCTCGAACCGTATATATGCTTTAACTAATAGGCAGGATCAGGAGGCGTCACCTAATGTGATCACAGGTATATTATCACTATTCTCCTGAAGTGTGTATGCATTGATAGACCCAGGTTCCACCTTATCATATATATCTCCCTTTGTTGCTAGTAGGATCGGAATGGAGTCTGAGTTGATAGAACCATTTGAGGTAGCTACACCTGAAGGAGATTTTGTCATAGCTACGCGAGTATATAGGAATTGTTCAGTAGTTATATATAGTCATCGTACCGTAGTGGATCTAATAGAGTTAAATATGATTGAGTTTGATATTATCATGGGCATGGATTGGTTGGCTGCTTGTTATGCTAATGTTGATTGCAGAGGAAAGATAGTTCGATTTCAATTTCTAGGGGAACCGATAATAGAGTGGAAGGGGGGAGTACAATATCGCCGAAAGGTAAGTTCATTTCGTACCTCAAGGCCGGGAAGATGGTTAGAAAAGGCTATATTTACCATCTGATTCGGGTGCATGACATAAAGGCAGAGGCACCGACTCTTGAATCAGTCCCGGTAGTTAATGAATTTCCTGATGTATTCCCCGAGGAACTTCTAGGCCTTCCTCCAGAACGGGAGATAGAGTTTACTATAGATGTACTGCCAGATACCCAGCCTATATCTATACCTCCTTATAGAATGGCACCTGCTGAGTTGAAAGAATTTAAAGAGCAATTGAGGGATTTGCTAGAAAAGGGCTTCATCAGGCCTAGTACGTCACCTTGGGGAGCACCGGTACTGTTTGTGAGGAAGAAGGATGGGTCGCTGCAGTTGTGCATTGATTATAGGCAGCTAAACAAAGTAACAATAAAGAACAGGTATCCCCTCCCAAGGATTGACGATCTATTTGACCAGTTGCAGGGTGCAAAGTGTTTTTCAAAGATAGACTTGCGGTCAGGTTATCATCAGGTGCGGGTAAGGGAGGCAGATATTCCAAAGACGACATTCCGGACCCGATATGGGCATTATGAGTTTAGAGCGCTGTCTTTTGGGCTGACTAATGCTCCAGCGGTGTTCATGGATTTAATGAATCGAGTATTTAAACCATTCCTTTATATGTTTGTTATTTTATTTATAGATGATATTATGGTCTATTCACGTTCAGAAGAGGAGCATGCAGACCATTTAAGGACGGTACTTAGGGTGCTTCAGCACCAGAGGTTGTATGCTAAATTTTCTAAGTGCAAGTTCTGGTTGACTTCAGTGGCATTCTTGGGGCATATTATTGGAGCTGATGGTATTCGGGTAGACACGCAGCAGATTGAGGTGGTAAAGACTTGGCCCAGACCTACGACACCTACTGAGGTACGCAGCTTTTTGGGGTTAGCTGGATATTACAGGAGATTCGTAGAAAAGTTTGCCTCAATTTCAGCGCCTTTGACAAGGCTAACTCAAAAGGCAGCCAAGTTCCAGTGGACTGATGCTTGTGAGCGAAGCTTCCAGCTATTGAAAGACAAATTGACTACAGCTCCAGTCCTAACTCTTCCGGATTGACCAGACGGCCATGTTATTTATTGTGATGCTTCGGGTGTTGGGCTAGGATGTGTATTGATGCAGCATGGCAAAGTTATAGCCTATGCCTCCCGACAACTTAGGAAGCATGAAAAGAACTATCCTACTCACGACATGGAGTTAGGGGTCGTGGTTCATGCCTTGAAGATATGGAGAAATTATTTATATGGTGTCCATGTGGACATTTATATAGATCTTAAGAGTCTCCAATATATCTTTAAACAGACGGAGCTGAACTTACGACAGAGGCGGTGGTTAGAGTTGCTAAAGGATTATGATGTTGATATTTTATATCATCAAGTGAAAGCGAATGTTGTAGCAGATGCTCTTCGCTGTAAGTCCATGGGTAGCTTGACAGATGTACAACCATAAAGGAGGGATATGGTTCGGGAGATTCAGCGGCTATCCAGCATTGGAGTCCGTCTAGCTAATTCAGAAGATAGTGGAGTTTCTATACGAGAGGTTGCTGAGTCCTCAATCATAGATGAGGTAAAGAGACACCAATACAAGGACCCTATTCTGGCACAGTATAGAGATGCAGCTCTTCAAAAGGAAAAGACCCCATTTAAGGTTACACCTGACGTAGTGTTACGATATGAAGGCAGATTGTGTGTACCCAATACTGCGGGGCTACGACGGCAGGTTATGGGAGAGGCACACTTTGCCCGTTATTCTATTCACCCAGGGTCAAAAAAAATGTATCATGACCTCAGATGCTTATATTGGTGGGATGGCGTGAAAAAGGACATAGCAGAGTTTGTTGCTCAGTGCCCGAATTGTCAACAAGTCAAGATCGAACATCAAAAGCCTGGTGGATTATTACAGGAGATAGAGATCCCGACTTGGAAATAGGAGATGATTAATATGGACTTCATTACAGGCTTACCTCGCACTCAACATAAGTATGACTCTATATGGGTTATTGTAGATAGGCTGACGAAATCGGCCCATTTTCTTCCAGTCAGGACTACTTATTCGGCTGAAGATTATGCGAGGTTATATGTCAGGGAGATAGTGAGACTTCATGGGGTTCCCACGTCCATTATATCAGACAGAGGAGCTCAATTTACAGCCAACTTTTGGAGATCGTTTCAGAAGGGATTGGGGACACAGGTGAACCTTAGCACAACATTTCACCCTCAGACTGATGGGCAGGCTGAGCGTACTATTCAGACACTAGAAGATATGTTGCGGGCCTGTATTATTTACTTCAAAGGTAGATGGGATGACCACTTTCCGCTCATTGAGTTTGCCTATAACAATAGCTACAATTCTAGTATCCAGATGGCTTCGTACGAGGCCTTATATGGGAGGAAGTGCAGATCACCTATTGGTTGGTTTGATGTTGGCGAGACTAAGTTAATAGGCCCGGATGTGATTCAGCAAGCTGTTGACAAGGTGAAGCTTATTGAAGAAAGATTATTAGCAGCCCAGAGTCGACAAAAGTCATATGCAGATAATCGGCGTCGAGATTTGGAGTTTCAGATTGGTGACTGGGTATTCCTGAAGGTATCACCCATGAGGGGTGTGATGAGATTCGGCAGGAAGGGGAAGCTCAGTCCGAGATACATTAGGCCTTATCAGATTGTTCGTAGGATAGGCAAGGTTGCCTATGACTTGGATCTACCATCTGATTTGGAGGCGGTAAATCCAGTCTTACATGTATCGATGCTACGTAAATGTATTGGTGATCCTTTTAGAGTATTCCCCGTAGATGATGTTCAGGTAACAGAGGAGTTGTCATATGTGGAGAAACCCGTAGCTATACTTGATCGCCAGATTAGAAGGTTACGTACTAAGGATGTGGCTTCCGTCAAAGTGTTGTGGCAAAATAACAATAGGGAGGAGATGACTTGGGAAGCGGAAGACGAAATGAAGAATAAGTATCCTTACTTGTTCCCCGTACCTGCAGGTAATTCAATTCCTAGCTTGACTATATTGATAGATAAACGAGATTATGCAGCTGTGAGGCATCTGTAAGTTACGGAATGCAGGTTGATAGGTATAACTTTTAGAGAGACCTCGCTGGAATTTGTTATTGTAAGATGCTAACTTAACATTTGAGGACGAATGTTCCTAAGGGAGAAGGATGTTATGCCTCTTATTTTTTTATACGTAGTGCGCATCATGATCTAGTAGACGTAAGTCCGGGGAATGAGATTTTATTTTAAGTTCCAAGTGATTAAAGAAATATTAGGCAAGGATGTTATTTCCAAATGTGATATTAAGTATGAGTTGGCTAATGTAACTGTAATTAACTTTAAGTGAGGGATTAATTAGTGACTGATTAGGATTAACTTAATCCAATGGGCCCCACCACTCATAATTGGTGGCTGATTAGGACTAATTTAATCCAGTGGGCCCCACCACTCAAGGCAAAAATTAAAAAAAAGGGATCAGATTGTGAGCTGGCCTTAGTGAACAGGTGTAGAGAGGGGCTGCCTCCACTTCATACTATTAAATGAGGTGGGGAAATCTACTCCATGCCAAAATAAAGTGGTGAAATGCATTGCTGCGTATCATCTTCTTCTTCACCACTTGTCTTAGGCAGCCATGGAAATGGAGAAACCAACCCTGCAACTCTTGGCCAGCAGCTGCAAATAATTTGGTTAGTAATCTCCTTGTTTGGTGTGTTAATTCTTTAGAATACCTTTGTTAATTATCCATTAATTTTAAGAAGGAGGCATGACCAGTAGCTTAGGAAGTTTGTTTTAGTTATTAAATGTGCTAAGTATGAACGGAAACCATAATCGGATTATTAGTGGTGTCGTGTTGGTGCTTGGGGTGTTTTGATTGAAGCAAACTGCAGAAAAATTCTGTTTTGGCATTATATATATGTTAAATGTGACTATGAGTATATACTCCAAAGGATGAATACGATAAGGTAGATGTGATTCGAATTATAAAATGAGTTATCGCTCGGTATGTCGTTGCTTCGCTGCTATGGTTACCGAGAGGGAACTGTTTTGGGGAGGGGGCTGTTTAATATGATTTGTTGGGTTATATGTGTTATTGGTATTGCTGTGGATAATTTGGGTTGTTGTCGGATTAGGACGAAGTTAGGAAAATAGGGGAAGTGCTGCCGAATTTTCGTTAGATTATTAGCTAGCTTACAAGAAAGTAAAGCGCGATGTTTATCTAATTGCGGCACGATTGTTGCTTGTTATAGATTAATAGCTTGAGCAGTAAATATTGGACGTGCGACTCGATTATACAGTATGTAACGCTGTCCCTTCTTTCTTTGTTTGGCATGACTTTTAAAAATAAGCGAAAACGGACAGGTTTGATACTTACCTCTAGAGCGTCTAGGTGACGTATATTCTTGCTTCCACAATTATTCCTCTATATATCGTCTATGTCTAAGGCTATGATGATCTCTCATATATATGGTAGTGCTTCTTAGAGTCATTGAGAATTTACGTTTCCATATCGTATTAAAGGTTCATAATCTTGATAAAACATTAATCTTTGGTAATACTCCTTGCTGGTTCACGTTGATTGTTCTATTGAGTTATAAGAAATGATTTTAATTGCATATGGTTGCTCATAATATTCTGCTCGTGCATAGAGTCGTTTATCATTTCACCGAGTCCCGGGCCGGGTAATGTTCGTGCGGAGTTTCTTGCATATGTCACCGAGTTCCTCACTAGAGGGCCGGGTATGTATATTATATATATGATTGGTGATGAGGATGGTTATGATGATGATGATGACGGAGATGACGTGATGATTATTTTGCCGAGCCCCTTACTAGGGAAGCTGGGCACCTTATATGTTAAAGATATGCATGATTTTCACTTAATAGGGTACATGTGTAGCGATATTTTGTTTCGACTTGCCATATTGGTATCCTGTCATCTTTACCTTATGCTTTACATACTCAGTACATTGTCCGTACTGACCCCCCTTTCCTCGGGGGGCTGCGTTTCATGCCCGCAGGTGTAGACGCACAGTTCGGTGATCCTCCCGCCTAGGATATCTACTCTGCTGATTGGGAGAGCTCCACTGTTCCGGAGCCCAGTCGTTTTGGTACATAACTTTTGTGTATTCTTTTGATCGTCTATGGGTATGGCGGGGCCCTTTCCCGTCGAGTTTCACTAATGCACTCTTAGAGGTCTGTGGACATTATGTGGGTTGTATATATATGTTTTGGATAATGGTGTGGACATGGTTTGTTTGGGATGTCCGCTTGTACAGGGGCAGCCTTGTCGGCTGCGTACATCATTGTGAATTGTGTAGTGGCAGCCTTGTCGGCTTATGTATGTTATTATGCTTTGAAAAGTGGCGGCCTTGTCGGCTCGCGTATGCTTTTATGGTTGAATGGTTATGATTCCTTATGAGACAGGTCCTCTTTATATATATATGACGTTGGGGTTGGCTTGAATTGATTAAATTCCATATTGTCTTAGTTTCAGTTAGTTATACTTAGCAGGTTTGTATGTGGGTGTCCAAAACGGGCACTAGTCACAGCCCATCGGGTTGGATCGTGACAAGTTGTTGGTAGGGCCCACAACCCATTTCTGAACAGCTCCAACATCTCTTTACGACGACAATTTTGATTTTTTCAAAACAAATTAAACCGAATCAGACAGAGACCGAAACCTTTTTTTATCGGATTGGGACTAACTGGTAAATTTTGTTTTTCATCCTATTACCTCTCTCAAACCCCCTAGCTGGAACTGGACTAGACCTCTAATGAATCGGGATGGAAGGGTACCATAACCGGCATCTCCCGGTTACATTGCCAGCCATAGTGAGCATGTAGGATAGAATAAAGCTAAACAATAAACAAAACTAAATTAAAGAATTTAAGTGAAAAATGATATGAGATGAAAATTATACTATACTGAGAATATTGAACATGAACTTAGTAAGTACAATGACCAAGTTTATAACATGTTGAGACTGAGATCTGACTATAAATGATAAAATGGTCAAAACAATAGAATAAGACTCTAACAGAGACACTAATAATAGACATAAAATCATATGAGCTATGTCTGGATTCCGATGTATACACCCCATCAAGAGGACCCAATATACCTTCTGGATGTATAAAGGCATGAATGGTATGATTACCAAAATGCAATGCCCAAAGAATGGACTTATAAACCTACGGGGGCATGTAGTTTTAGGACTATATGGGTACGATGAACACTAGTCCACTCCGTATTAAGCTACTACTAATTAGAATGTATATAAATAATTTTATAACTGACATGTGAAGTACTAGATAGGTCGATTACTGACATGGAAACTATGAGAATGTACAATTATTATTGATAATGTCATATTCGTTAACTCAAGCATGTATATTCAAAATCACTGGCCTAGCATGTATAATTATAAACTTAAAGAACTACATAGTTTGGGTTCTGGATTTATGAAAGAATATACACATAACAATACAATAATCATGATAATATTATATGGGTCATCTGAACATTTAAAACCCAACAATTTCTAACATTCAAGAAACACTAGGTCAAGATAATATTAAGGGGATCAAAATTCTAACTGAATTTTAAGAGCCAAATGGATTAAAGGTGATAGGAAACAAACAAATTCCAGAGATATATTGTTCTGTGAGTAAAACACAATGGAGTAGAAGAGAGGACTGATAGAAAATAATTTTTTATTGACTGAAAAAAAAACTGCAATGTAGTCATTCTAATAAGCAAAAACATAGTAAACGTTAAGCTAAAATATAGTAACTATCCAACAAGATTTTCTCCTAAAAAGTAGGTAACAACCCACATTTAAACTACTTCCTAAATACTAGGACAAACAAAAAAGATAAGAATTTATTTTCTAACAGAACTCTTATTTACTAAACTGAATTATTAAAACTAACACCCTCCCTTAAACTGAAAGCTACCAAGCTTCAGTTTAACTTCACCTTCTTGAACTCTTCCATTGTGTTGATTCCCATCAACCTCCTCAGCTTTTGGAAAGGGAGAGACCTGAGAGGTTTAGTAAAAATGTCCGCCAACTGATCTTCACTTCGACAGTACTGCAGCTCTACTGTTCCTTCGTTATTGAGATCTCGCAGGAAATAATACTTCACATTGATGTTCTTGCTTCTTCCCTGTAGAACAGGATTTTTCGATAGCTTAATGGCAGAGTTGTTGTCACAAAAAATTATAGTTGCTCCTTTTTGTTTGAATTGTAGTTCTTCAAGAATTTTCCTCAACCAAATAGCTTGACAAGCAGGCTGTAGCAGCAAAAAATTCTGCTTCAGTAGTCGATAAAGTGACAATTTTTTGCTTCCTCGAAGACCATGAACCAGCCCCTATGCCTAGCACAAAAACATAGCCTGAAGTGCTCTTTCTGTCGTCTTGATCACCTGCATAATCGCTGTCAACAAAACCAATCAAATCAGATTTTTCACCTTTCTTGTACAACAAACCGAAATTTTTAGTTCCTTGTAAGTAGCGAAGGATTCTCTTGGCAACTAGCAGGTGAATTTCCGTCGGGCTCTCCATATACCTGCTTATAAGACTTACACCATACATGATGTCGGGCCTTGTGGCAGTAAGATACATCAAATTACCTAAAATTTTCCTGTAGAGTGTGTTGTCTACCTTGGCTCCTCTTCCAGCTTTGTTTAACTTTAGGCCAAACTCAACTGGAGTATCGGCGGAATTGCAATTCTTCATCTTGAATAGGTTTAAAGTTTCCCGCACATATTTCTTCTAGGAAACGAATATACCATCATCAGATTGCACAACTTCAAAACCAAGAAAAAAATGCATCTTACCAATATCAGACATGTTGAATTCATCCATCATAGATTTCTTAAAATCAGAAAACATGGCACTATCATTCCCGGTAATAATAAGATCAATCGACATATAAACAAACAATGAGCATTTTCCCAAATTCTCCAATTTTAACAAAAAGAGAGTGCTCATATGGACATTTCAGGAAACCAACTTTTAGAAAGTAAGCCTCAATGCGGCTATACCAAGCTCGTGGAGCTTGTTTTAGTCCATAGAGAGCCTTTTTCAACTTGTATACCTTATGCTCATCTCCAATTTTAATATAACCATAAGGTTGTTCAATAAATACCTCTTCCTCCAAGTATCCATTTAGGAAAGCTGATTTGACATCCAATTGAATGATAGGCCATGAATTTTGTGCCGCCAAGGCAATTACCATTCTAATGGTGTCATGCCTTGCGACTGGAGCAAACACTTCAGTGTAGTCCACACCATTCTCCTGCTTGTATCCCATAGCCACCAATCGCGCCTTATACTTGTCAATTTCACCATCTTCTTTCAATTTTGTCTTATAGACCCACTTGAGACCAATGGTTTTCTGCTCCTTCGGAAGATCTGATAGCTGTAGAAGATGAATTCTCTGCACTTTCAGGCATCGCAGCTCCTTCTTCGGCTCCAGTATCAAACACAATTGGAGTAGACTTCTCCATACTCCATTCCCAAGTGTTTTCTTCATCAAAAATGACATCTCTGCTGGTCACAACTTTCTTTGTCAAAGGATTGAACAACTTGTACGCCTTGGATGTGTCGCTAACACCAATAAAAACACATCTCTCACCTCTATCGTCAAGCTTCTTTCTTTTTGCTTCTGGGACATGTGCATAAGCAATGGACCCAAAAATTTTAAAGTGGTCTACTGCCGGTTTCCTTCCACTCCAAGCTTCCTCAGGTGTAACATCTCGTAGAGCAAAAGTGGGACATCTATTCAAGATGTGAATGCTCCGATTCACTACTTCCGGCCAAAATTCCTTTGGAACTCTTCCCCGAGCCAGCAACCTACGAACCATATTGAGAATGGTTCTATTCTTCTTCTCTGCCACACTGTTTTGTTACGGTGTATATGATGTTGTGAGCTCTTTCCAAATGCCACTAGTCTCACAAAAATCAACAAATACCTTAGAGCAATATTCTCGTCCGCGGTCTGTTCGAAGATTCTTAACAGTCCTTCCAGTCTCATTCTCCACGCGAGCTTTGAAGATTTTAAATACATTAAAGTCCTCCGACTTTTCTTGCAGAATATACACCCAAGTCTTCCTGGAATAATCATCAATAAAAGTAATAAAACACTTTTTACCTCCATTCGAGATTGGTGTTATTGGCCCGCAAATATCTGAGTGTACCAACCCCAATACCTCTTTGGCTCTCCATGACTTACTTTTCGGAAACTGAGAACGATGTTGTTTGCCAACAACACATTCTTCACATACTTTGGAGGGAACAACAATTTCAAGAAGCCCCGTCATCATACTCTTCCTTTGAAGGATCTTCAAGCCACCAAAGTTCAAGTGACCATATAGAAAATGCCACAACCATGATGGGTTTTTCACTTCTGCCATAGAGCAAGAATGAACATTTTCAATCTTCAAAGGAAACAACCTATTTTGACTCATTTTCGCAATAGCAATAATTCCTTTGGAAGAATCAGAAATTTCACATGCATCATTCCTTAAGGTGATGACATATCCTTTTTCTAACAATTGACCGACACTCAGCAAATTGCTTTTCAAAGCTGGAACATAGAGCACATTAGATATGATCTCCACAAACCCATTTTTGGTTCTAAAATTTATATTACCCTTTCCCATCAGATTCACAGTAGATAGATCACCAAAACTAACTGTCGATCGGAAGCTTTCATTTAAATTAGTAAAAGAAGACTTACTTCCAGTCATGTGGTTACTACAACCGGTATCCACATACCAAAGAGCTTGTTGGTTAGGCTCTAATTCAACATGAACTGCCATTGACGAAGTTTCTCCTTCTTTGTTCTCAACGAAATTTGACTTCTCCTGTTTCTCATTAGGCATCCTAGTATAACATTCAGAATGATAATGACCAAATTTATGACAACGATAACATTCTACCTTGGATTTATGGAAATCTCTTCCTCTCCCTTTACCGTAGTCATTACCTCTAAAATTTCCACAACCTTCTTTGTTGCCTCTGTCTCTATTTCCACGATCTGCTCTTCGTCTTCCTCTTCCTCTACCTCTACCCCTTCCTCTAGAACTGGAAGAAATAAAAGTAGAAGCTTTCAAGGCTTGCTCCTCGGAAGTTAAATTTCGATTCATCTTCTGTTCATGTACCAATAAGGAGCTTTACAATTCATCAAGCGATAACTCATCTATATCTTTTGATTCCTCAATGGAGCAAACAACATAATCATACTTCGGTGTTAAAGAGCGCAATATCTTTTCAACAATTGTGACATCGTTCATCTTCTCTCCATGGAATCGCATTTTGTTGCTAGTCTCCATCGTTCTAGCACAGTAACTCATTACAGACTCTCCTTCCTTCATCTGCAAAGTCTCAAAATCCCTTCTCAAGGCTTGAAGCTGTGCGCGCTTCACTCTAGCAGTACCTTGATATTTCTTTTTCATGGAGTCCCGTATATCCTTGGAAGTTTCTTTACAAAGAATAGTTTCCAAGATAGAACGCTCAATAGCCTGAAAGAGGTAATTTTTTCCTTCAAATCTTTCAACTTTCTTGCTTCAAACTCCATCTTTTGAGCATTGTTCAAAGCCTCGACTTCCGTTGGAGCGTCGATGCCATCCTCGATAATTTGCCAATACTCTTTTGACCGTAAAAAATTTTCCATCAGCATACTCCAATGGTCATAATGACCATCAAAACGAGGAATGGCTACTTGCACGAAGTTTCTGTCTGAAGCCATAAACTCACAATATCTCTCTTTGTTTTCTTTTTGAAACTTACCTGCTACTGTGATTCCACTGATAGGAAAGAAACAAATTCCAGAGATATATTGTTCTGTGAGTAAAACACAATGGCGAAGAAGAGAGGACTGATAGAAAATAATTTTTTATTGACTGAAAAAAACTGCAATGCAGTCATTCTAACAAGCAAAAACATAGTAAACGTTAAGCTAAAATATAGTAACTATCCAACAAGATTTTCTCCTAAAAAGTAGGTAACAACCCACGTTTAAACTACTTCCTAAAGACCAGGACAAACAAAACAGATAAGAATTTATTTTCTAACAGAACTCTTATTTACTAAACTGAATTATTAAAACTAACAAAAGGAACCCACTAGTGAAACTCACATACATGGTATTGAAATTCATGGAGAAATTTTCTAATTTTAAAGCATGAACTGATAAAACTCATTGTTTACCTAAACTAGGGCTTTGTCAACTTCCTTCTATGTTTTGTTATGTATTTGATGAATTTTTGAAGTATAATTGATTAGGGTAAGTCTATTTACTTTACTATTATAAAACTGACAAAAACCACATAGTTTAGGTGGTTAAATGATGTAGTTTAGGGGTCTAACACATAAAAAAGAGACAAAACTTTCCCTAACTTAAAATCTCTTGAAGCCATCAATGGACTTATTGACGGTCCATTCACTGATCCACGATCCGTCCTCTTAGTCCCTTGATTGACTTCAGAGAATGGGTTCTAGGGGTCCTGCAATTCTCAACCTATGGACTAATCGCTGACTCATAGACAGATCTATGATCCGTTTAGTCGGTCCGTTGATCGAATTCAAAGGATAGGTTCTAGTGGTTTGAGGGTCTTGACCTATGGACTGATCGATGATACGTGGACTGATCCATGATCTATCCTACCCGTCTAGACTTTTGATTGACTTAAAAGGATAGGTTCCGGGAGGCTGTAAGGGGCCATCCAAGGACCATAGATATGGACGGTGGGTTAACCTACGGTCATGGGTAGCAGTTGTGGGTTTCACCTGCAACTTTTAGAACTCTCCTGGTCGGGTCTATTTTGGGATACGAGGTGTTACAAGGAATGTTTTTGCCAATAATTATAGACTGATCCAACCCAATTTTGACATAGTGAGATTGGAAAATTGTGTGTTCATTTCATTTTAGTTTGTAATGAAGAATGGATTCAATCCCCCAAGTGCTCATAATTAGGATGGTCGAGGGTATCCCGCACAAATTGAAGACATGGTGGAAAAATTTCAATCCAAGTGAAAAATGTAAAATTCCAGAAAAATCATGTCTAATGAAGAGAGTAGTATGCTCTTACGATAACCTATTACGGTTACATAGGCATCCCAAATGCCCAATATTGAGAAATATTGGGCATAGTATAGAAAAATTGGCTAAGGGATATTTGCCAATTTTCCATGTACCAATAAAAAATATACTTTTTGGGTTGTCATACCCCAATCAAAGATTGATGTTCAATAAATGTGCATCAAATGAAGACCCTAAGATAAAAGAAAAATTCATTCAGAAGAGTTTCACACAATGTACTAGGCAGCCAAGTGTCAAGCCTAGTACCATAGCATATGATCATTTAAAATGATCATACAAATTAAGCAGTGCCAAGGACATAGTGAGGGTCCTTGGGACACTAAGTAAAAATTACCAAATAAACCAGAAATAATAGTTAGTTAGGGAAGTAGAACCAACCCATGTGCAAGCACATGTGCAAGACATGTGAAGAAGCTGTCAAAGGAGGGGACCACCCTAACCGAATTCGGTTAGGGTGGTTAGGGGGGAAACGTGCACAAGGGACCACACCATGTAAGGCCTAACCTATTTGCATATTATATACTCTAACCTACAGCACTAAATAAGTAAATAACCTAGGGCTAACCGAATTGGAGTGCACCCGACAACCTAGGACCAAAACCGGGTTGACACTAACCTAGTACTAGTTAAAGAGACAACCTAGTACTAGTTAAAGAGACAACCTAGTACCTAACCTAGGATGGTCCTATAGGTTAGTTATGGTCCATACAACTTAGGGGTACTTTATTAATTCCCATAGGTTACTTAATTAATTAATTTAAAAGGTCTAAACAAAAACTACAAAGGAAATTTCCAGATTTCGTTTAAGACAGGAAAGGGACAACCTAGTACCTAACCAAGGATGGTCCAAAGAGTTAGTTAAGGTCCTAAAAACCTAGGGATACTTTAGAAATTACCCTAGTCTACTTAATTAATTAATTTATAAACTTAATTAATTATTTTAAAGGGGTGAAACCTAAATCACAAAGCAATTTCAAGATTTCGGTTAGAACAAGAAAAAAACAACCTAGTACCTAATCTAGAATGGTTCAAAGGATTGGTTATGGTCCTAATTACTTATGGGTACTTTATTAATTACCTTAGTTAAATTAATTAATTAAATTATAAATTTAATCAATTATTTTGAATGGTCAAAACGAAATCCTTACACTAACCTAGTCTAATTTAAGAAACATCCTAGTACTTAACCTAGGATGGTCCTAAAGGGTTGATTATAGTTCCAATGACTTAGCAGTACTTTAATACTTACACTAAGTCCCTAAATTAATTAAATTAAAATTTTAATTAATTAATATAAAGTCAAAATATTTATTGAAGCCATAGTCAACACCAATTTCCACATTTGACTAAGTGTAATGTTCTTCTATGTTTAGTCAACTTAGAAGGGGTGTTTTGGTATTTGGTTAATTAATTTATTAAATTAACTTATGAAAACTAAGTTTTATAATTCAATATAAGTTCCTTAACCTAAAAATCATGATCAAAACGTTGAGCATCACGATGTTAAGGTAGTAGGCGACAAACCGCAAGAAAAATGTAGAACGCTGAAGAGTTCTTAGGCAAATTCAAGGTTTTCTTCAAGGTTTCGTTCAAGGCGATCTTTGTAGATTAAATTCTACATAAGGTATGGTTTTATATCCTGGAACTATTTCTCCAAGATAACTTTATTTTGAATGATTCAAAGATCTTGAAAACTAGGGTTGTTTCCGGTCGTTCTTGTCGAACTCATTTCCCTTGTATCCTTGTTACAATTTCAATGTTGAATAGGTTAGAAATCATGTTGTTGGTATGTGGTGCTGTATTATCTTAATGTGTATGATTTTTGATTAAATAATGATTGAATGAATCTATTAATTGGACTAGTTTGATGTTAAGTGTTATTATGTGAATTAAAAGAATGATATTATGTTAAAGATATGTCCGAAAATGTTATGTATGAAGATGTTACGTTCTGTTGTGCATACTTGCTGTTAATATGACGTTATGAAGATGTTAAAGTCATCAAATATTAATATGATGCTTTCCAATAGGACTTAAAAACGTTACTCTAAAGTCATGAACTAAGATTGTCTTAACAAGGCCACTATGAAATCATATCTTTAATGAATTTGCTATCTGGTTCCAATAAAATTGGCCAACTCTATTTGTCAAAATGAATATATACAAATGGCTAGAAACCTCTGTAAATAATTAAAAGATTGTCTAAGGGTTCATACATATGGAAAATTAAATATGAACATATGTAAAATTGGTTTATGACAATAACAATGAATTTGCTAGTCTAACATCCCAAATCTTGAGCCACTACTAATCATATACTAAATCTTGTGTAATTAGAGTATGAAATGATAATATAAACACTTATAAAGTAATATCAATGAATCCATAACCAAGGGCATGACACTCATTGGGTTAACTCCCAACATGATCTAAAAGAATGACATATGAACTCATGAAACACATTGAATGAAGTGCTCATCGTCCATAAACGATAATATGAATTTACTACACTAAAGTAAGTAAGTAAGGTGGGTTATAACATAATTAAAGGGGTCGAAAGTAAGTAAATGACAATAATGGGGTGTTAAAGTAAGTGAGACAAGTCTCACATACACCTAAGCTACTATGTTAAAAGAATACTCACATATGAAGGTGTTAGAAGGTGTGAGACTGTGAGCCAGTATCATTAACACCAAAGGATGATATTTAAAGAAAATTAGCATTTCTACAATGTAAAGTATGGATGACCAGTCATCAATAGAGTAAGTAAATCTCAATCTAGAAGCAAGCCTCCATAATGCTTGAGTTACACTAGCAGATAAAAAAGAAATGAACATTCACGTAAAGGGGTGAGTAATTCGGAAAAGGAAATGTGCTAATGTTGATGAATGTAGTGAAAACATGATAAGAGGCTAATGTGAAAGATGAGATCAATTTCATATGAGCCTAAGTAAATGATACCAAAACGTACTTACCTATGAGAGTGTAAAGATAAAAAATAGACCAGTCTCTATGAATACTCTAATGATAGTATTGAGATTAATGTATACTTAATACCAATGATGAGATGAGAAATCATCTATTGAGCTATGATGTCCTCATAGTAGAATCCAACTTTCATGACGTATGATTTTAATGTAATGAAACTTAAACTAAGCACCGATATGCTAGCTATGAGCGGTGATGCCTTCTTTCGAGAACGACAGAGATTCACGTAAATCTCACGAGATGAGCTGTCCAGCATGCCGAGTATGGGTATCCTAATATCTCCTAGTCTTTGAACCTACACTACCAATATAGAGATCTAGCAGGGTTCAATTCCCTATGTACGCTAGCATGTTTTGGGTCACTTTGGCCGGTGATTCAACCTCTTTTCAATGTGGTGCAAACACTGGATTTCATGGTGTTCACATGATCTATGTCGGTTAAAGTTAAATTTCCCAAAAAAAGGATGAGGCCAGCCTCAAAGTACGAAAGATAATGAAATGAACGATACCGAAGGTGTTTGTGCAAGACAATCAGGAGGTGAAATCAGATTTAAGTAATGACATTAGGTCATTCTTGTTCATTGCACTTCATGATCCCGTGAGAGTCTTAAAATTTATCCTAGATATAACTGGTGTTTGCATCAGCTTACGAATGAATGAAATGAATAATGTGAAGTGCGAATGAACGAATGAAGCAGACTCTGTGTTTGCTAAAGAAGGTCATCAGGTTGAGGTCCCATATATTGGGCCCTCAATTTAGATGTCTTAATGCTACATCAAAGATTACAAAGTCTCGTGTATATGAAATGTATAATATATTAAACATGAAAGTAGTGAAATCAATGGCATGATCAATAGAGAATTGCTTATGAAAGGTAATGAATATATAGTGTAAATAATGACACACTATAAGGTAGGGAAATAATTCCTTAGTCCTTGGATTGCTTACATCGATTCATTGTGGGTATGAGACTACAAAGAATCATTGCACTTGTAAGTAAAACATTGGAAAAAAATAATTATTGAACTTCATAAAAAGAAGAAGAGAAAGACTGAAAAATAATCTAAGTGTACAAAGAGGAGCTCTCTGCCTAAGAGGATCAAAAATCTCAAATCTTCGCCCGAGTTGTTCTAAAATTATGTTTATGATACTAATGTTTTGTAATCATATAGAAATGAGTTGCGTGCTTTGAATGCATTAAAATACATCATATTCATACCACAATTCACAACTAACAATTTAGGAAAGCCTAGTGACTAGGCTTTCAAGAAATAACATGTTGTTTAGGAAGAACTTTCTTTGATCATACATAGCCTTATGTGTATGTGTGCATACACCCATACTTAGTACAAGTGGTTTACTAATTCCTACTATTTAATATTTATAGATTAAGGAACAGATTGACGACTCTTGCAACGGTTTGTAGATCTGCATTTCTCCAGACCATTTGGTAGGTCCTCTTGATTTCAAGGATGCTACAGTTTTAGTTTAGCCTGGTTTTAGACAAAGATAGTAGTTGTTGTCCCTAGCGTTTCTTTCATACTTTCATTTCGAAGCTTTTGTAATAAGTTAGTATTTGGCAAACGTATTTATGATATATTCTTATTTTGTTTCGAATTGATTCTTATAATAAATTGTTTTTACATTTATGTTGATATTAGTATATGATGAATTCATGAAATAACAATATGAAGTCTATGTATACTATACATTTAAAAATTTTAAATTTTCCGCCAAAATTAACCATATGAATGTGATGAATGCATGATGAGACTTCTCTGCGACCTCAGAGAGGTCAATGACACCGCTTGCGATTTGGATTCAAGATTCCGGGTCGTGACAAAAAACCTAGCAATTTCAAAAAGGTTCGGTTCCTCCCTATTATATTCAATATCACCATTACAAATATGTGATTTGAGCATTAATTGAGTTTTGGTATCCAGAACGTGTTGTGTTCGAATTCAATGACTTTGAACTAACACCTAAATTGGAGGAATTTGTTATTTTACAACTTATAATTATCAAGGAAGAAATAATTCCACACAGTCAATCAGGGAAGAAATTCCTTCGCTACATAGGAAAATGATACAAAATTTTGGTTCTTGGAAAAATATTTGGGTTTTTTGTATTACCTATATGAGACGTATGGACGCTTGGGTAGTTGAAAACTATTCATGCAAGAATTCTCTTGCACTTCTGCTCATTTGTAGGTTAGACTTCCTATTACATTTATTGTGGCTTTTCTAAGGACTGGTATTGTAACGACCTGTTTAGTCGTTTGAGCAGCAGATTTTTAATTCAGGAAAACAGGCTGAAACGACGGACCCCACGATGGACCGTCATGGGCACGACGGACCGTCGCAGGGTCTCGTTTCAAAACACTTAGAAATTCTGAAATTGGGTACTGAAAATCGACTCTCTGAACTTCGTGACGAACTTGCAGGACGGACCGTCACAGGCGTGACGGACCGTCACAGACCCTTGGTGGAAATTTGAGTCTCTGAACTTTGCGATGACCTGCAGGACGGACCGTCGCAGGCACGACGGCCCGTCACAGGTTGCGTAATCCCAGTCGGAGTCGGATTTCTGGTTAAGTTTTAAAGGGGCGTTTTTGGACTATTCCTGCTATAATTATATATTTCGTGGGATTATATTAATAACTCAATTTCTTGGGGGATAAAAGAGGTAACTTTGAGTTAATTAGTGGGTTATTATTGCCATCTTTTATTCTTAATTATATGCTAATTAGGGTAAAAGAAGGAGGGTTTGAATAAGAAAAACAGAAAGAACAAAGAGAGAGAGAATTGAACAATAGAGGGAGGATCGAACTAGAGGAAAACACAAGAGCTTGGGAAATTTCTTGTTGATCACTAATCTTCGGTGGAGGTAGGTTATGGTTTTTATGCTATTCGTAGTAGACTCTTAATAGCGAATGATATGTGTTGGTTGTATTATAAAGTCTTCTATATGCTTAATTGTATGCTTGCATAAATATGATTATGTGATTTTGATAAAACAAGCATGATGAAAACTATTGAATCCCAAATCTTGAAAGAAACTTTAATATACATTATTAATGATGATGCCTTGGTATACAAGAAGGCTTGATGAATTAACATAATGGGATTGATGATGCCTTGGTATAAAGAAGGCTTGATGAATTGACAGAATGAGATTAGTGGATCAGAGTGTCACGTTCCGACACATAGTATTAGGGGATCGGAGTGTCACGTACCGACACATATTAGGGGATCGGGTGTCACAAACCGACACGTAGAATTAGGGGATCGAAGTGTCATGTACCGACACATATTAGGGGATCGGGTGTCACGAACTGACACGTAGAATTAGGGGATCGGAGTGTCACGTACCGACACATATTAGGGGATCGGGTGTCACGAACCGACACGTAGAATTAGGGGATCGGAGTGTCACGTACCGACACATAGTAGTAGGGGATCGGAGTGTCACGTACCGACATAAGAGGATGAAAGATAATGAATCTTGAAAGATGATAATATACTCAACATAATGAACTTAATTCCCAAATGAGCATGGTATTGAGGCTTGAGCCCTCAGGGACGAACTTGATGGTACTTATTGATGATTATAGTACTTGTTGTTGCTATATGTTAAGTTTATAGTTGATTTATGATATTAACTGATATATATATTGTTTTCTATTTTGAGTTGGCCGATGATATCTACTCAGTACCCGTGGTTTGTACTGACCCCTACTTTTATGTTTTCTTCTTGTTATTTGTGGAGTGCAGCAAACGTGCCGTCGTCTTCAACTCAACAGTAACTCTAGCCAGTCTTCACTACATCGGAAATTCAGGGTGAGCTAATGCGTCTAGCTTGGACTGGATCTTCTTCTTCAAATCTTGATGCCTTGAACTTCCGGCATGGACTAGCTATTATTTGTTTTAGCTTCTTAGACATTTTTAGTTTAGTAATTTGATCATAGATGTTCTTGTGGTGATGACTTCCAGATTTTGGGGAATAATAGAAGTTAATGAATTGGTTTTATTTAATGAGTTTAAGTCTTCCGCATTACTTTCTGTCGATATAATATTGAAATGTTAAGGGTTAGATTGGTTGGTTCGCTCACATAGGAGGGTAAATGTGGGTGCCAGTCGTGGCTAGGTTTTGGGTCCTGACAAACTTGGTATCAGAGCCTTAGGTTCGTTGGTCTCATCACACAAGAACAGGTCTAGTAGAGTCTTAAGGAACGGTAGGGGGACGCCTTTACTTTTCTTTAAGAGGCTATAAGATTTTAGGAAAATTCCATTCTTTCTTTCTTTCTTTCGTGCTACTACTTGAGTCCAATTGGTATCTAGGCGATACAAATTGGTATCTGACCATCTTCACTCTATTTCGCAGATGGTTAGAACTAGAGCAACGACTGCGCCAGCAGCGACAACAGGAAGACAGGATGCGTCTGAGCCAGCCGCTGGGGCTGTAGCTCGAGGGGGATCAGTGGTAAGAGGCCGTGGTAGAGGTCGTGGGAGGACGTCCTCTAGAGGAAGAGGACGAGCACCTAGCCCATCTGGTACTAGGGCGGTGACTCCTCCACCGACTGAGGAAGTGATAAGAGAGGGTGAGGAAGGGGAGAGTGAACAAGTGCAAAATGAGGAATTGCCACCCCAACCTACCCCAGAGATGATCAATTAGGTTCTTGCTTATCTTAGCGGGTTATCTAATAAGGGTCAGGCACCTCCAGTGGTTCCTGCACCAACACCTCCGGTTTCAGAGACACGACATGCGGCTACTATGGCTCCTCGTATGGATGCCTCATTAGACATAGGCACATTTCCACATCTGACTACTGGGCCTATAATGACAAATGATCAGCATGAAATTTTCAGTAATTTCTTGAAATTGAAACCTCCAGTCTTCAAGGGTGCTGAATCTGAGGATGCTTACGATTTCCTGGTTGACTGTCATGAGCTACTACACAAGATGGGTATAGTAGAACGGTTCGGCGTTGAGTTCGTGAGTTATTAGTTTCAAGGGAACGCCAAAATGTGGTGGCGATCACATGTTGAGTGTCAACCGACAGAGGCCACACCTATGACTTGGGCATCCTTCTCTAGCTTGTTTATGGAGAAGTATATCCCAAGGACCTTGAGGGATAGGAAAAGAGATGAGTTCTTGAGCCTAGAGCAAGGTAGGATGTCGGTTAATGCATACGAGGCTAAGTTTCGGGCATTATCCAGGTATGCCACCCAACTTTGTTTCAGTCCACAAGAGCGGATTCGCGGGTTTGTGAAGGGGTTGAGGTCAGAATTGCGGATTTCGGCTTTACAGGTAGCGGCTACGGCAAAATCCTTCCAAGAAGTGGTAGACTTCGTGATAGAGGTGGAAGGAGTGAAGCCAGATGACTTCACCACGACATCGACATCAAAAAGGTTTCGAAAGGGAGGTGAGTTTAATGGTTCTTACACTAGAGGACAGGGTTCGGGAAGTTACTCGGCTCGACCAATTCAGTCTTCACTACAGACTGTAGTTGGGGGTCCACCTCAGACCGGTCAACACTTCTCTGAGAGACCTATGCTTGACTCTAGAGAGTGTTATGGATGTGGGGAGACTGGACATATTAGGAGAAATTGTCCAAAACAGAGTTATAAACCCCCGATAGCTAGAGGTAGAGGTGGTCATGGTAGAGGCCGTTATTCTGGAGGACGTGGTGGTCGAGGTAATGGTGGTCACCAAAACGGCAGAGGTGATGGGCAAACTGGAGCCACTACAACACAACATGGTAGGGGCAACGGACAGACAAGTAATGGGGCCCATTGTTACGCTTTTCCTGGGAGATCTGAAGCAGAGGCATCAGATGCTGTCATCACAGGTAATCTTTTGATTTGTGATTGCATGGCTTCTGTATTGTTTGATCCTGGATCCACATTTTCTTATGTATCTTCCTCGTTTGCTAATGGTCTAAATTTACATTGTGAATTACTTGACATGCCTATTCGTGTTTCTACTCCGATGGGTGAGTCTGTGATAGTCGAAAAGGTATGTAGGTCTTGTTTGGTGAATTTTGTGGGGAGCAACACTTATGTAGATTTGGTTATCTTAGAAATGGTTGACTTTGATGTAATTCTGGGTATGACTTGGCTTTCTCCGAATTTTGCGATCTTGGATTGTAATGCTAAAACTGTGACGTTAGCCAAGCCTGGGACAGATCCGTTAGTGTGGGAGGGCGACTACACTTCCAATCCGGTTCGTATCGTGTCCTTTCTTCGTGCCAAGAGAATGGTTAGTAAGGGTTGTTTAGCCTTCTTAGCACACCTCAAGGATGACACTACCCAAGTACCTTCGATTGAGTCGGTTTTGGTAGTCCGTGAGTTTTTGGATGTGTTCCCTGCAGATCTTCCTAGTATGCCACCAGATAGGGATATTGACTTCTGTATTGATCTTGAACCGGGTACTCGCCCCATTTCTATACCTCCTTATAGAATGGCTCCCGCGGAGTTAAGAGAGTTAAAGGCACAACTTCAAGAGTTGTTGAGCAAAGGCTTCATTAGACCAAGTGCATCTCCTTGGGGTGCTCCGGTGCTATTTGTGAAGAAGAAGGATGGGAGTTTTCGGATGTGCATAGACTACCGACAGTTGAACAAGGTAACTATTAAGAACAAGTATCCCATTCCTCGCATTGATGACTTGTTCGATCAGTTACAAGGTGCTTGTGTCTTCTCTAAAATTGACTTAGATCCGGTTATCATCAATTGAAAATACGGGCAGCGGATGTGCCAAAGACTGCTTTTCGGACTAGGTATGGGCATTATGAATTTGTGGTAATGTCTTTTGGTCTTACAAATGCCCCTGCTGCGTTCATGAGTTTGATGAATGGGATTTTCAAGCCATATCTGGATCTCTTTGTGATCGTATTCATTGATGATATATTGATATACTCCAAGAGTAAGAAGGAACATGAGGAGCATTTGAGAATGGTGTTAGAGTTATTGAGGAAGAAGAAGCTTTATGCCAAATTCTCCAAGTGTGAGTTTTGGCTAGATTCAGTGTCCTTCTTGGGACACGTGGTTTCTAAGGATGGAGTGATGGTGGATCCATCTAAGATTGAGACAGTGAAGAATTGGGTGAGACCTACAAACGTGTCAGAAATAAGGAGTTTTGTTGGTTTAGCTAGCTACTACCGCCGATTTGTCAAGGGATTCTCTTCTATTGCTTCCCAATTAACGAACTTGACTAAGCAGAATGTTCCATTTGTATGGTCGGATAAGTGTGAGGAAAGCTTTCAGAAACTCAAGACCTTGTTGACTACTGCACCAATTCTTACTTTGCCAGTAGAGGGTAAAAACTTCATCGTTTATTGTGATGCATCCTATTCGGGTTTGGGTGCAGTGCTAATGCAAGAGAAGAATGTGATTGCTTATGCTTCGAGGCAATTAAAGGTGCATGAATGTAACTATCCGACCCATGATCTGGAATTGGCCGCGGTAGTATTTGCACTAAAGCAATGGAGACACTTTTTGTATGGGGTTAAGTGTGAAGTCTATACGGACCATCGTAGCCTACAGTATGTCTTCACTCAGAAGGATTTGAATTTGAGACAGAGGAGATGGATGGAACTACTGAAGGACTACGATATCACTATTCTGTATCATCCGGAAAAGCCAATGTTTGTGGCGGATGCTTTAAGCAGAAAGGCCGGAAGCATGGGAAGTCTAGCTCATTTGCAAGTTTCTAGACGCCCATTGGCTAGAGAGGTGCAGATTCTGGCTAATGACCTTATGAGGTTAGAAATAAATGAAGAAGGAGGATTGTTAGCTTGTGTAGAGGCAAGATCTTCTTTTCTTGACAAGATCAAGGGAAAACAGTTTGATGATGAGAAACTAGGTCGAGTCCGAGATAAAGTGTTGCAAGGAGAGGCTAAAGAGGCCATAATTGATGCAGAAGGTGTTTTGAGGATTAAGGGAAGGGTATGTGTACCCCGCATCGATGATTTGATCACCACTATTCTGACAGAGGCTCGTAGTTCCGGATATTCGATACATCCTGGTGCAACCAAGATGTACCGCGACCTAAAACAACATTTTTGGTGGAGTAGAATGAAGCGAGACATTGTGGATTTTGTGGCCAAATGTCCAAATTGTCAACAAGTAAAGTATGAACACCAGAGGCCCGGAGGAACACTTCAGAGAATGCCCATTCCTGAATGGAAGTGGGAGAGAATTGCAATGGACTTCGTGGTTAGTCTTCCAAAGACGTTGGGTAAGTTTGATTCCATTTGGGTGATTGTTGATAGGTTAACTAAGTCTGCTCACTTCATTCCTGTCAAGGTGACCTACAATGCAGAGAAGTTAGCCAAAATCTACATCTCAGAAATCGTTCGGTTGCATGGAGTCCCACTCTCCATCATATCAGATAGAGGTACGCAGTTTACTTCTAAGTTTTGGAGGACATTGCATGCTGAATTAGGTACTAGGTTGGACCTTAGTACTGCGTTTCACCCTCAGATTGATGGTCAGTCTGAACGAACGATTCAAGTGTTGGAGGATATGCTTCGTGCATGTGTGATAGAATTTGGTGGTCATTGGGATAGCTTCTTACCTTTGGCAGAGTTTTCATACATAATAGCTATCACTCCAGTATTGACATGGCTCCATTTGAAGCATTGTATGGGAGGAGGTGTAGATCTCCAATTGGTTGGTTCGATGCATTGAGTTAGACCTTGGGGTACTGACCTCTTGAGGGACTCGTTAGATAAGGTGAAGTGCATTCAAGAAAGCTTCTAGCAGCTCAAAGTAGACAAAAGGAATATGCGGACCGAAAGGTTAGAGACTTGGAGTTCATGGAGGGTGAACAAGTCTTGTTGAAGGTTTCGCCCATGAAAGGGGTGATGCGGTTTGGAAAAAGGGGTAAGCTAAGTCCAAGGTATATTGGACCATTTGAGGTACTTAAGCGAGTAGGGGAGGTGGCTTATGAATTAGCCTTGCCTCCAGGGCTGTACGGAGTGCATCCGGTATTTCATGTGTCCATGTTGAAAAGATACCATGGGGATGGAAACTACATCATCCGTTGGGATTCAGTCTTGCTTGATGAGAATTTGACTTATGAGGAGGAACCGGTTGCTATTTTAGATAGAGAGGTTCGCAAACTGAGGTCGAGAGAGATTGCATCCATCAAAGTTCAATGGAAGAATCGACCGGTTGAAGAGGCCACTTGGGAGAAGGAGGCAGATATGCAAGAAAAATAACCACATCTGTTTACGGATTCAGGTACTACTTCTCGCCCTTGTTTTTCTTCTTGTGATCGTTCGAGGACGAACGATGGGTAAATTTGTATCTATTGTAATGACCTGTTTAGTCGTTTGAGCAGCAGATTTTTAATTCTGGAAAACTGGCTGAAACGACGGACCCCACGATGGACCGTCATGGGCACGACGGACCGTCGCAGGGTCTCGTTTCAAAACACTTAGAAATTCTGAAATTGGGTACTGAAAATCGACTCTCTGAACTTCGTGACAAACTTGCAGGACGGACCGTCACAGACCCTTGGTGGAAATTTGAGTCTCTGAACTTTGCGACGACCTGCAGGACGGACCGTCGCAGGCACGATGGCCCGTCACAGGTTGCGTAATCCCAGTCGGAGTCGGATTTCTGGTTAAGTTTTAAAGGGGCGTTTTTGGACTATTCCTGCTATATTATATATTTCGTGGGATTATATTAATAACTCAATTTCTTGGGGGATAAAAGAGGTAACTGTGAGTTAATTAGTGGGTTATTATTGCCATCTTTTATTCTTATTTATTAAATTAGGGGTAAAAGAAGGAGGGTTTGAATAAGAAAAACAGAAAGAACAAAGAGAGAGAGAATTGAACAATAGAGGGAGGATCGAACTAGAGGAAAACACAAGAGCTTGGGAAATTGCTTGTTGATCACTAATCTTCGGTGGAGGTAGGTTATGGTTTTTATGCTATTTGTAGTAGACTATTAATAGCGAATGATATGTGTTGGTAGTATTATAAAGTCTTCTATATGCTTAATTGTATGCTTGCATGAATATGATTATGTGATTTTGATAAAACAAGCATGATGAAAACTATTGAATCCCAAATCTTGAAAGAAACTTTAATATACATTATTAATGATGATGCCTTGGTATAAAAGAAGGCTTGATGAATTAAAGTAATGGGATTGATGATGCCTTGGTATAAAGAAGGCTTGATGAATTGACAGAATGAGATTAGTGGATCGGAGTGTCACGTTCCGACACATAGTATTAGGGGATCGGAGTGTCACGTACCGACACATATTAGGGGATCGGGTGTCACGAACCGACACGTAGAATTAGGGGATCGGAGTGTCACGTATACGACACATATTAGGGGATCGGGTGTCACGAACCGACACGTAGAATTAGGGGATCGGAGTGTCACGTACCGACACATATTAGGGGATCGGGTGTCACGAACCGACACGTAGAATTAGGGGATCGGAGTGTCACGTACCGACACATAGTAGTAGGGGATCGGAGTGTCACGTACCGACACAAGAGGATGAAAGATAATGAATCTTGAAAGATGATAATATACTCAACATAATGAACTTAATTCCCAAATGAGCATGGTATTGAGGCTTGAGCCCTCAGGGATGAACTTGATGGTACTTATTGATGATTATAGTACTTGTTGTTGCTACATGTTAAGTTTATAGTTGATTTATGATATTAACTGATATATATATTGTTTTCTATTTTGAGTTGGCCGATGATATCTACTCAGTACCCGTGGTTTGTACTTACCCCTACTTTTATGTTTTCTTCTTGTTATTTGTGGAGTGCAGCAAACGTGCCGTCGTCTTCAACTCAACAGTAACTCTAGCCAGTCTTCACTACATCGGAAATTCAGGGTGAGCTAATGCGTCTAGCTTGGACTGGATCTTCTTCTTCAAGTCTTGATGCCTTGAACTTCCGGCATGGACTAGCTATTATTTGTTTTAGCTTCTTAGACATTTTTAGTTTAGTAATTTGATCATAGATGTTCTTGTGGTGATGACTTCCAGATTTTGGGGAATAATAGAAGTTAATGATATGGTTTTATTTAATGAGTTTAAGTCTTCCGCATTACTTTCTGTCGATATTATATTTAAATGTTAAGGGTTAGATTGGGTCGTTCGCTCACATAGGAGGGTAAATGTGGGTGCCAGTCGCGGCTCGGTTTTGGGTCGTGACAGGTATTTCCACGAGGATCATGGATATTTTAGAATTTGCATATATTATGTGGCTCAAGTACTTTTGGAAGTAGTAGATGGCGAAGAACTCACTTTGGTTTCCAATTTTAGGATAAATGGTTTGAGCTCTTAGAAAATGTAAAATAGGGGACACAAACTTATTTGAAGGTTCCAATCTTCTTTAAAAATGTGGGAACTAGAAAAGTTTAACTAATGTAATTACATGGAGGACATTTTATTTATTAAAACAAATAAGATTAACAAATGTTACGGCGGTATGAGACAGTTCGTCCTCTGCTTGGTGTTAAAGACTAGTATGAGTTCATGTCCTTCTGCACTGGTAACAAAATTTAGTGGAAATATTCATTAGTCTAACAGTCCCTACCTGTACAAGCTGCAGAATGTTTACTTTATCAAGCTTATTGGCTTGTAAGGGCTCAAACCATATGCTCCAATGTGTGTGCTTCAATAGTTTAGTCAAGTTGATCCCTCTTCGATCAAAGATTAGGATTTTTAAATTTCCTTTGGACTAAACTTTGAAGTCCCTAGAGCTAGAGGGATCCTTCAAAAACTGAGCAATTATCACTGTAGATATAAGAAATGGACAAGAAAGAGAAATTCCAGAATATAAGGTATGTCTTCAAAAAGATCGTGATAGCATCATCCTAGAAGGTGAGCAAGGCTTTGAATATATTAGGACAACAATATGGATAAGACATTCTCATCTTGGTACCAAATAAGTCATTCTTAAAATGAGGGATCAAATGAAAACTATAATGTAATATTTAAACAATGCCGGATAAGGTTCTAACGACGTTTAAGAATCATCTTCACTTCCTCCACTAGCTTGTTTGACATCAAGATTTTGGAAAACTCTTGGTTTTCTCTTTATATTGTTTCATGTTTTTCTACATTTTTAGTTTATTATCTCTTCGTTGTACTATTTTATTCGTATTTAATGAAAAACTGGCCTTTTGGTTCCAAAATAGACCCATCACAAATTAATATCTTGGATCAATCTATCATAATCACGTTATGTTTGACATTTAGGCCCTCCTACAGAGAAAAAGAGGTCTCATGCAAATTAGGATACATTTTCTTTTGTTATGACATTTAGTTGTCGCATGATACATGTTTCTTCATTATTTATTTTCCCAATTATTAATGTAATTTAAACAACAATTACCTACTTTATACTGATATTACTCCTTTGAATGTTTTCTTCCTTTTGGTTTATTTTCCCCTAAAGGTTGATTTGCATTGAGTATAAACTAGCGAATCACCCATACTTTACGAGATCAAAAGCATGTGCATCCACAGATATGATTGATTCAGGTGCATCTAATAAAATGTTTTGGACTTGTCAATGTCCTAATAGATCAACCCAAGGATTCTAAAGGAAGGGATCCAATCCCTTATGATGAATACATTGTTGATCTGATGTATAAAATGGATAATATATTAAGGGAGAGTTATCGACTTCGAAACTTCACCAATTTGTCCATCACCCTAAACACACTACTTTCCAAGCATGGTATAGACAAAACTATTCCACCTTTTTTTCCACATGTAGACTGTCCTACTTCCCAATACTTTCCACCAAACCATTCCCTTCACAAGACCAATCCAACTACTTCACAATCATCCACTGACCCTCAGCAACCAAACATTCCACAAAAGAATCCGCAACAAGACAACCCTTTACCCTTCGCTCCCCCATACACGTCCCAATATTCACATACTCTAAATATAATCATCCAAAATAACTCACATTCCCAAACCCCACTAACCCAAACCACCTCGCTTACCCAAAAATACAAAGCGGCCTAACATATAAGAGAGATATACACTGCAATCTCTAACATGCAATATGTGCCTCAAGTATACGTAGTGGAAGCTCAACCTTTCCTTAATCCAATGACATCCATGCAAGAAATCGATCAATATTAAGAGATTGAGAAAGAAGTAAGGAAAAAATCAATTGATAATGTAGCAAGGGAAATTTGTAATTTAAAGGAACTTTTTAAAAGTATCCAAGCACATAAAGGTGATGAAGGTCATGAATTGTGTTCATACTGATGTTGAATTACCTGTGGGGTATAAGGTAAAAAAAGTTGACGTGTTTGATATGAAGGGAATTCCTCGAGCTCATTTAAGGTCGTATTGTAAAAAAATAGTTAGAGTGAGGAAGATGAGGCCATCAGAATAAACTTGTGTATATGTAGTTTTACAGGGAGGCCCTTGATTGATACATAAGTTGGGACTCACATAAATGAAAAAGTTTGGGTGCGACGGTGAAAGAACTTATGGATAGGTCAAAGTTTAACACTGAGGCTATTCCTGACAGGGTCTACTTGATGACGTGGTAAATGAATCAACAAAAGTAATTCAGTGAGTATGTAATGTAGTGGAGAGTAGATGCTGCGAATGTTAAACCTCTGATGGCGGAAAGTGAGATGACCTATCCTTTTATACAATCCCAAGAAGATGCAATGTACTATGAAAAGATTATAAGTGTGGTAGGACAAAAGTTCTTTGAGGTCGTAAAAATGGGTTAATTCAGTGTAGACGGTATCAAAATGGGAAGAATCACTAATTTGGCAGCCTGCGGGTAACAAGTAAGGCAATCTAGTCAGATTCAATTGACGGAGCCCTTAGAAGAAGAAGGACAGGGTGTTTATTTTCATGACCATCCACGAACATAGGCC
Source organism: Solanum peruvianum (assembly GCA_027705065.1). Classification (NCBI taxonomy): domain Eukaryota; kingdom Viridiplantae; phylum Streptophyta; class Magnoliopsida; order Solanales; family Solanaceae; genus Solanum; species Solanum peruvianum. The sequence continues at coordinate 22,524,122 of JAKWJD010001766.1, read as the reverse complement.
GAACCAAATGTTAACATACAAAAACCTATTACCCAAACCTTCCTATTATAGTCAGTATACCCAAATTCCTCAACCCTATTACCAACCTTCACACTCCCCTTGGCTAATTTACATCACCCAGGCTACGTATTGTCGACCTAGAGCACCCCCCATATAAAAATCCATCAGGATACTAACCCGCGTATCCTTTTCAATAAACTATTAACCACAAAATTGTCTATCAACTCTAACCGAACATTAAAAAAATAACAACCAAAATCTATAAACCTCTAGACGAACGTTTATCCTATCTATACGAATGGTTGGGAACTGCAGGAGTACTTCAAACAATCCAAGGACAAATTCCCAATCCCCTTCTTGGATTTTATGATGAAATCAAATACTCTGCATAAAGCTCCCGAGCTGCTGGACATGATACTGAAAATTAACTTACTCTGAAAGACATGATTGATGCATTGATCAAAGAAGTAATCATTCAACTCAATGATGTTTCCCGTAATATTGCCTAGATCATGGCATGATAATGAAAACATGATCATCATTGATGAAGATTACAATTTGCAAGGGACCATAGAACAAATGAAGGTAGAGAAGCATATTGAGACATCGACTTTTATTTCTCCCGTAATCATAGTACAACCACGAGCGCCTATTGAAGAGGACGTTTTTCTTTCCAAGCCTAAGATCAAGGACCTTTTCGCTTAATCATATGCTTTACACACCAAAGCAGTTCATTGGGATCACTCAACTAATACAAGGGACAAAGGAAAAGGAAAGATGGTTGTATATGCCCCTAAAGTAGTTGCACGAGGAGGAACAAACATGGAAAACAATTTTAAAAAATGTTATGACAGAGGCTGAAACAGAGGATGTTTTGAGGAAGATGACAACTAAGGAATATTCTATTGTTGAACAACTGAGGAAAACCCCTGCTCAAATTTCCTGAATGCCTTTACTAATAAATTCTCCAACTCATAGGAGTGTTTGGTGAAGGTTTTAAGTGAAGCTTATGTTCTGGTTGAGGCCACTAGCGAGAATTTTTTGCAATGGTGGGATAGGTCTTAAAATCTAACGAAGTAACTTTTAATGAAGAGGAATTATTTACTGAATGTTTGGGACATAACAAAACATTGAACATTACTTTCCGATTTAAGTTTAAGTTTATTTCGAGAGTTTTATTCATAATGGTTCAGATATTAACATATTCCTTTCAATATTCTTCGAGCTTTGGGAATTGACATTGAAAAGAATCGTGGATGTCATATAAGGGTTAGTGGTTTTGACGGGACACAAAGGGCAGTCATTAGAGAAATTTATCTGGCATTGCAAATTTGACCAGTGGAATTCATTGTGGAATTACAAGTGTTGGACATATCTGCTGGTTACAACTTATTGCTTGGAAAACCATCAATTCATATTGTTTGAACCAGACTACGCTGAACCATACTTTGAAATTTGTTTGGAACCATCAGGAAATTGTTGTTCACGGAAAAGGCAACATTTCCATATATCCTGAAAATTCAGTCCCTTTAATAGAATGTATGGAAGAGTTTGATGGGTCCATATTCCTTATTATTGCAATTATGTGTGCTACTGATGATGAAAAGTAAAATTTGCCATGTGTGCTTATGATGAATGGTTTATCCCCGGTCAAGGTCCTGGAACCAATTCAATTATATTGTCAGAAATACACCTTTGGTCTTTGATACGAGCCTACTCCTAAAGAAGCCTCATCAGCTTATCTCAAACGGAAAAGTGAAATTCCCTTACCACAACCTATACAGTTTTAAAGTAGTTATTTTCCAAGGCATTCAATTGCACAAGAATCAGATGAATCAGCTGAAGATAGAAGTTGAATGTAATATGATTTTGGAGGGATTACACCAAGGCCCCGACCATATGTAATGTTATTCCAAGAGATGCTCTAAAAAATTGAACTTGTAACCCATCGTCGGTTCTCCATGAATCTTGGTGATGATTGTATCAGAATTACCAAAAAAACATAATTCAAATTGAGGCCTGAATTGTGTTTTTGAACTATATGTGTTGCCTGCATCGTTTGAAAGCTTAAATGCCATGTCTAAGCTATGTTTTTCTTCTTTGAATTTTAACATTGTTCCTTAATTTATTTATTTCATTTTTTTCTCTCTTTCAGCAAGCAAACTAATAAATCTGTGAATGCTGAGAATGTGACATGTAATGAACAAGTGAACAAATCCTGAACAATGAACAAACTTATGCTGAACAGGAAGAAGTTGTGCAACCTGAAGCATTGACTAAAGCGTTTTAACATTTTGAGAATAAAGAAACTCCATATCTTTATGAAACTGAGAAAATAAATATGGGAGATTTATAATTAAAGAGTGGAATTAGTGTCCATTTGACTCCGTCCGAAAGAAAAGAACTTATTGATCTTTTGAGACACTACATGGATATGTTTGCATGGCCTTACGATGATATGTGGGTAGAAGCTTCTTCATACAAGTCTGTGACAAAGAAGGTGGTGACAAGTTCTGTCTGCAATAAACTCATTTGTATATTTTGGATCCCTGAGTCAATTATTACAGATAATGGAATTAATCTCAATACCAACTTGATGCATGAGATATGTGAGAAGTTCAAAATTATTCATGGTGATTTCACTCCTTATCGACCTATGATTAATGGAGCAGTTGAGGCAACCAACAAAAATATCAAGATAATTTTTTGGAAAATGACTGAGAACAACAAGCATTGCGATGAGAATTTTCCATTTTCATTCTTTTCTAATGCACCATAATAAGGACTTTGATTGAGGGAACACCTTATCTTTTGATTTTTGTATGAAAAGCAGTGTGCCTAATGGATGTTGAGATATCATCTCTGGGGATTATCCAAGAAGCTGTCTTAAGTAATGCCAAATCGTTCAAAATTTATATGAATAGGTGATTCTCATTGATGAAAAGAGAATAATTAAAGTTTGCAAGATTAAGACACTTTGAACTGAGAAAATTTGTGTTGAAGCGAATATCCCCACACCATGATGAAGGCAAGTGAAAGTTTTCACCTAACTTGCAAAGACCTTATATGGTTCACCGAGTATTGACTTTATGAGCTTTCATTCTAGGGGAAATGGATGGTAAGATATTGCCGAAGGAAATAAATGCAGATGCGTTTCAGAGATACTACATCTCGAAGTTTCTATCATTTTCATGTATTATTTTTTCATATATTGGAATTACGTCTTCACCTGATTTACATGGAGGGATATGTAGGAAATGCTCATCGGATTTGGTCTCCTACCAGGCTTTTAAAAATTTCCTTTCTATATAATATGAACAACGCTTGGGTTGATGTCCTTGCTGGGATACGTAGGCGAACTATATTCGTTTCGGTGACTTAATTAGAAACTTTTCAATTCTCCATTTGCTTTGTATGTAGCGAACTACGAATGGCCTGATTCTGCTTGGATATGTAGGAATTCCGAGGAGGATTCAGCCCTTTATTTTAGTTTTAAAAGTATTCATAGCTTATGTATGGCTTGATGCCTTTGTTGATATACAAGGAACCTTGTATCATTTTCACAAAAGAACAACACATCTCTTTTCGCCAAAAACTGGAATAGTGTTTAAGTGTAAGAGTTAGTGTTTCAATTAATTTTGAAACAAATTCATCCGTTTTGAAATAACAAATTCATGAATGTGAGTTGTAACATTCATTTAGTTTAATTCTTTGTTATAAACTTTTGCAATAATTTTTTTTTAATTCTACGTTATGGTTTTTGAAAGAAAAATTTTTTGTTTCCAATTCATGAACCTAATAAATTCTATTAATTAAAAATCTTCTTCTTGCAAAAATTTTTATCCTATAAATTTAATTTCCTTTGGTTGAAAAAGAGAAGCATTCAAACAAAAATACTTTCCCTTGTAAGCACTTGTGAGACATTGATCAAAAGGTGAAATCACCAATTCAAGAATAGAAGAGCAACATTCTTGAATGCTACTTGTTTTGTGGCTTAGTTGAATCCCGAAAATAGAGTTGTTATTTATTCTTCCTATTGCTCGTGGGAGAGACTCCAACTATCTTCAAGAAACGTATTAACATGCCTCTAAGCCAAGCAAGTCTTATTTTGTATTCCTTGTAATTTTATCATTCTTGCTCATTTTTTCTAACAATTTGAAGATAATTTTCTCTATGGCATCCACATCAATAACGAACAGTGTTCCATCCTTGCCTAATCCTAATTTTGAAATATTTGATGGCAAAGACATTTCTAGATGGCGTGGAAAGATGGAATTCTTTTTAAGACGATTAAAGTTAGCGTATGTTCTTGAGAAACCTTGTCTTGAGGCTCATAGTTCTGAGGTAGCAACGGACGAGGCTACTTTAATTAAAGAACAAATTGCCAAATGACAAGATGATGATTACTTATGCAAGAATTATATTCTTGGAGGAATTTCCAATAATATTTTGATCAATATTATATTAAGTGTAAATTTGCTAAGCAGATTTGGGATACTCTTAAAGTTATTCATTTAGAAGAAGAGGCGAGTTCAAAGAAATTTCTTGTTTCAAATTATATGGAGTTCAAAATGGTTGATGACAAGTCAATCACTGAACAAGTACAAGAATTTGAACTTATAGCTAGTAAAATTGTTATAACTGGAATTGCTCTTGATGAAAACTTTCATGTTGGTGCGATTGTCTCAAAACTTCCTCCATCTTGGAAAGAGTACAGAAGCAAACTCTTACACAAGAAGGAAGATTTGACTCTTGAACAATTATTGCAACACTTGCAAATTGAACAAGAGACAAGATACCGCGACAATAACATCTTGAGGGAGCCCATCATGAAAGCTCATGTTATTTAAGAAAAGATCAAGAAGGAACCTGCCAATAATAAATTTTTGAAGGCAAAGAAGAGTAACATTTTCAAGCGTACTAATTCTAATTCTAAGTCGATTGAATGTTATCATTGTCATAAAATTGGTCATTATGCACGTGATTGTAAAATTCTTAAAGCTGAAAAGATGAAAGAAAAGGCTAATAACAATACAAAAAATGAACTGGTGGCAATGGTCACAGAAACATTTGTAGCGGGAGATCAAGTGGAATGGTGGATAGACACTGATGCAACTCGTCATATATCAGGTAATCGAAATTCTATCACGACATATGAATTAGTGGGGGGCGATAAAGTTTTGCATATGGGAAACTCATCCTTTGCTAAGGTTGTGGGAAAGGGAACTGTTGAACTAAAATTCACTTCCGGAAAGATGATCACATTGATAGACGTATTGCATGTTCCCGATATTCGAAACAACTTGGTGTCAGGTACGCTTCCTTCGAAGCATGGTTTTAAAATGATTTTTGAGGCAGATATATTTATTTTGTCTAAACAAGGCATGTTTGTTGGAAAATGTTATGCTACAAATGGCATGTTCAAACTCAATATTGAAAATGAAAAAATTTCTTCTTATATTGTGGAGTCTTTAGATTTATGGCATGAACGTCTTGGTAATGTGAATTTTAGATCCATTCAACTTATGATGAAAAATGGATTAATTAAAGATTGTGGAAAGGATCATGTTGCTAAGTGTATTACTTGTAGTAAATGTAAAATAACAAAGAAACCTTTTAAGTCTGTTGAAAGGATATCCATACTTTTGGAATTAATCCACACTGATATTTGTGAGATGGATTGTTTATCACATCATGGAAAGAGATATTTTATCACTTTCATTGACGATTACTCAAGGTATACATATGTCTTTCCATTAAAAACAAAAGATGAGGCATTTGAGACTTTAAAACATATAAAGCAGAAGTTGAAAATAAATTGAGTTTGAAGATTAAATCAATTAGATCTGATAGAGGTGGAGAATATTTAAAATCAAATTGTATTGACTTTTGTGAAAAAAGAAGGCATTGAGAAACAGTTGACTATGTCTTGGACACCACAACAAAATGGTGTAGCAGAAAGAAAAAATAGAAATCTTATTGAAATGGTTAACTCTATGCTTTATTGATCTGGTATCACTGAATATTTTTGGACTGGAGCCTTGTTTTCTGCATGTCATATTTTGAATCGAATTCATTCCAAGAAAACATGATTCATCTCCATATGAACTTTGGAAGAATCGAAAGCCAAATATAAATTATTTTAAAGTATGGGGTTGTTTGGCTCATGTTAGATTACCCGATCAACAATTGACTAAGATTGGATATAGAGGAGTAGATTGTGTATTTATTGGTTATTCACAAACCAGTAAGGCTTATAGATTTTTGAATCTCGAGACTCCAAGCCCTCACACAATTATTGAATCGTTGTATGCTAACTTTTTTGAGCATATATTTCCTAAGAAAAAAGAGTCTTTGGAACAAAATACAAGTTCTTCTATATCTACTCTTAAAAGAAAAATAGTTGAACCTTTGGAAGAAAGTCAACCAAGACGTAGTGCAAGATCAGCCAAACCAAGAGACTTTGGACCAAATTTTCAAGTCAATTTAGTTGAAAGGGATCCTGAAAGTTATGCTGAAGCAATGGTTTCACATGATGCTCCTTTCTGACATGAAGCTATTGATGATGAAATGCACTCCATTATGTCGAACAATACATGGATTTTATCAGACCTCCCTCCTGGATGTAAGTATATTGATTGTAAATGGATCTTTAGAAAGAAATTAAAATCTGATGGAACTTTAGATAAGTACAAAGCTCGTTTGGTGGCAAAAGGTTTTACTCAATTGAAAGATATCGATTATTTTGATACATTTGCACCTGTAGCTCGAATGACTTCTATTCGACTCTTGATTGCTTTAGCCTCAATTCATAGCCTGGTAATACATCAAATGGATGTGAAGACAGCATTTATGAATGGAGATCTAGATGAAGAGGTTTACATGAAACAACCAAAAGGATTTGTCGTTTCTGGTCAAGAACACAAAGTTTGTAAGCTTCTTAAATCTCTTTATGGATTAAAACAAGCTCCAAAACAATGGAATGAGAAATTTAGAAGAGTAATGATTTCTAATGGCTACTCAATCAATGGTGGTCATATTTGTATATTTAGCAAATTTCAAGAAAAATCTGGTGTTATAATATGTCTTTATGTAGATGATATGTTGATCTTTGGAACTGATATTGAAAGAGTCAAAGAAACAAAAAACTTTCTAGCTTCTCAATTTGAAATGAAAGATCGTGGAGAAGCTAATGTAATTCTGGGTATTAAAATTATACGATCAGCGAATGGCTTCACTCTTACTCAATCAAGTTATATTGAGAAAGTTCTAAAGAGGTTTGGTCAGTTTGATGACAAACCTGCTCCTACACCATTTTATCCTAGCATCAAACTAATGTGGAACTCTAGTGATGTTCTCGATCAGCTGACATATTCTCAGATTGTTGGGAGTCTTATGTATGTCATGCATTGTACCAGGCCGGATATTGGTTACGCAGTAGGAACTTTGAGTAAGTTTACTAGTAATCCCGTAGTTGAACATTGAAATGCCTTAATTTGTATTTTATGATACCTGAAGAGTAAAATTAATGTTGGCCTTCATTATTCTACATTTCCCATTGTTCTTGAAGGCTATAGTGATGCTACTTAGATTCTGATCCGAATGACTCTAAATCTATTACTGCTTGGATTTTCACTTTAGCTGGAGCAGCGATCTCTTGGAAATCAAAGAAGTAAACATGTATTACTCATTCAACCATGGAGTCAGAATTTATAGCTATGTCTTCTGCTAGAGAAGAAGCTGATTGGTTGCGATCAATGCTGATAGATATTCCTTTATGGAGTAAGACAATACCACCTTTAACTATCTATTGTGATAATCAAGCTGCTATATTTCGGGCTTCAAGTAACTGCTATAATGACAAGTCGAGACAAGTTCGTCTCAAACATAATCATGTCAGAAGATTATTAGAGGAAGGCGTGATATCGCTTCAATATGTGAAGTCCAAATTTAATTTAGCGGATCCTTTGTCTTAAGGGTTAGGCAATGAATTAGTGGTGGAAACTTGTAATGGAATGGAATAAAGACCGTTGTAAATTAATTGTACTTTATGGTAACCCTGCCTAATGATGTAATCTTGGGTTCAAAGGGAAAAAAGTAAAGTTACAATTCTGCAGCACATCAATAAAATTCTCACTTTCAAAATAAAATGAAATAAGTAGATGTGCATGATTGAGATTCTTTTCTCTTCATAAATTTATAAGACCGATCTCGGTTGGAGTTAGTAAGAAAACTCTTGATAAATTTCTTTTTTCTCGATATTCCTGCTGAAGAGAAGGATGAGATTATATTCTCTTAATAAGTCTATAAATCGATTTCGATTGGAGTGTGTAGGAATACTCTTGATAGATTTACTGATACTCTGTGTAAAGGAGGATGAGATTAATTTCTCTTAATGAAGTTCATAGACTATTTGGTCGGAGTATGCAAAGTTACTCTTGATGAATTCACCGCACTAAGTGCGAAGTGGAGGCCGCTTCAATAAGATTTTAACAGAAAAATCTTAAAGCACTTGGCTAAAAAAAGGATACAGGACACATGGCCGTAAGGTGTCAAAGGATTTCAATTTTCACCGGAACATAGTGATATGCGTGGAGTATTTTTCTAACTTCATTCAATGATGCACTTAGTTCAAGATTTGTTCACTAAGTAGTCAATGATTTAGAAAAACCTTCACTAGATAATGGTTCAAGTCCAAAAGACACCATTATTGATGCATGTTGCTAGATTAATGTCTCAAAATATTTTTTGGATTTTTTAAAGATAAAATTTCTTGAAACAAGTGGGGGATTGTAAGAGTTAGTGTTTCAATTAATTTTGAAACAAATTCATCCGTTTTGAAATAACAAATTCATGAATGTGAGTTGTAACATTCATTTAGTTTAATTCTTTGTTATAAACTTTTGCAATAGTTTTTTTTTAAATTCTACGTTATGGGTTTTTGAAAGACAAATTTTTTGTTTCCAATTCATGAACCTAATAAATTCTATTAATTAAAAATCTTCTTCTTGCAAAATTTTTTATCCTATAAATTGAATTTCCTTTGGTTGAAAAAGAGAAGCATTCAAACAAAAATACTTTCCCTTGAAAACACTTGTGAGACATTGATCAAAAGATGAAATCACCAATTCAAGAATAGAAGAGCAACATTCTTGAATGCTACTTGTTTTGTGGCTTAGTTGAATCCCGAAGATAGAGTTGTTATTTATTCTTCCGATTGCTCGTGGGAGAGACACCAACTATCTTCAAGAAACGTATTAATGTGCCTCTAAGCCAAGCAAGTTTTATTTTGTATTCCTTGTAATTTTATCATTCCTGTTCATTTGTTCTAAAATTAAGGGCATCACTTCAATAAGATATCAAGAGATTTGAAGAGTATATGGTCGTTCAAATCATCCAACAGAAGAAAGACTTATGATAAAGGACGTTCGCTTTGTTTCATGATATGTCATAATTTGAAGTTTGTTAGATATCCTTTATTACTATATACACGTATATAATTTTATCATATTTTTAAATATGATTTTTAATGAGATGTTTTCTTGTTATTTATTTCCTTGTTATTCATTAACCAAGTTTTAGATTAGACGGAGGTTAACAGTCCAAGCAAAGCGGGAAAAAGAAATATGAAGAACCATACCTTCAAAGTCAACACGAATCAACCTCTCCCTCAAAACATATAAGTTTTCTTTGAGTGCAGATTTTTCAGGATTAGCAGAAGTTGAGAAATCAATAATGTCTATTGCATCGAAAAGACTATTTGTAAAGTGGTTTGAATTACTTAAAAATTTAATATTCAAAAACTTAAAATTAAAGCTTCTAAAAGGTTTGAAAAAGTGTTGACAAACAAATAATTTTAAATGCATTGCATGTAGTTTTCCTCTGCATAACTATGTATCTTCTATACTATCTTAAAATTATGAAGTCCCTAACTTGAATGTTAAATTCGTATAATACCCCAACTTAAAACATTCAATTTAGTATATGTGTACATATATATTATTTTTATTTCTTTTATATCATTTTAGAATATGACACATTTTCACATTAATGGAAAGTGACTTGTTCTAAGGGTTGCAACTTTTTTTGATGAGTTGAGTTATGCTTTTCCTGAAGGGTTATGAATTATCTAATAAGACACGATAAATACCTTTTCATTTTATCCTTTGTTTGTGTATGAATAGAGATATTTCTCCGACATTTAAACTATGATTTTCATTTTTGTAAGTTATTCTATTTCTATTTTTCTTCTTAATACTAGAAAGATTATGAGAGTTTTTCAATTACACGATTATAATAATTTTGTTGGTAAACGAGGCAGATCAACAAAAATAGATGCAACAAGGAGATTGAAATAACTCAACATAAAATAAGAAGACTATCTAGATTGTTAATATGTACTCTTTCATAGACATAAATACACTTATCCAACAACTTCTTCTTGACAAGTAGTTCAATGATATTTTCTTGCACAAAATATATATTGATGTTCAAGCTCTGTAAGTCTCAGACTACAGGACAAACGTTATTTGATAAAAAAAATTGAAGATTCTCAAACTAGATTTAACAAGTATTCTTCTGGTTCCAATTTATTTGTTGTACTTATATTTTTATTTAGTTTAACATAGAATGTTTTTTTGGGGGAAGGGGGGGGAGTCACATCTCAAAGACCAAAAAGATAACTGACATTTTTATATATTCTACACATTCTAAAATCATTCTTTATTTTTTGAAATTTCATGTTAAAATAAAATCAGACAAATCTATTGTAATATCTCGTAAAACGAAATAGCTAGGAATTGAAGAAATGAAGAATAGTTATTTTTGGAAAGAATAGGAGAAGTTTTGAGTAATTTTCAAATGTCCATAACTTCTAGATCAAGATGAATTATGGCAAGCTCTTTATATGGTTGGAAACCTTTTGAATATATCTTTCCAACACCGTAGATTTTGCGCATTTTCAATATCTTATGAGGGAGATATGCCTATCGGAAGTTAGATTGTTGGACTGAGAAAAGTCCAATCCATATTTTAGTAAGGGTAAAGTAGTCTTTTCACCCTCATATTTGTTTTATTGGTTTATTGAAGGAAAAAATAAGCCTAAATTCAGTTTTGAGAAAATTGAATATGCATAGGGCTTGGAAGAAAAGAGAAGAGAAGAAGGAGTAAGAAGAAAAGACAAAGATTTCGCCAAGATCGTTAAATGAATTTCATCAGGGGTGATCCCTTTAAGGTTTGTGAGGTCTTTCACTGATGGGTTCTTCCACCCATGCAATAATATGTTTAATCCAGCACAATTAGAGTTAATTGAGTATGAACATTGAAATTCTTGATGAAAAATCATTGAATTCTTGTTGGTTGAGTTGTAGTATATCTTGGGTCATTTGATTTGTGTTTCCTCGCAATTTTATGAGTCTAAACTATTGGTCATTGAGGATTTTAGTGATCCTAAGTGTGTGGGGTGATATCCATGGTAGCTTAGAAGGTCTAGAATTGAAAATTAGAGAAGAAAATTTGAAAATCCTGTCTGAAAAGCCTTTAGGTGTCGTGCCTAATAAAGTCCCTCAGAGCAGCCTCTATCTGACAGGGCTTGGCGCGCCGCACCAACAAGAGCTCCCCAGGACAATCTCTATCCTTGAGGCTTTGGATCCCCTAGCCTCCAGATCGCCAAGGTCACCTAGAGATCCCATTTTCTCCACATGTTTTTATACGAGTTCCTATGTGATGTACATATAATTCCTAGTTGATTCCAATACTCTAAAGTACATCTAAACATCATGAAATCATCCATAAACATGATATCATGTTCCTTGAATCAATAATTCAATTCAATAGAAGTTAAGATCAATTAAAAGAAGTTATGAGTCAAGTCTAAAAGTTAAGAAGGAAGTCAAAGTGTGTTCTTAAAGTGTTAAGAGTCTAAACAAACATTTCTAGTTTGGTTTAAGGCTCAAGCTACAGGTTGTGCAAAAAGTAATGAGTTGAATTTAAATCTCAAAAGTTATAGGGGAACTAAGTATTCCCTAAGAGTTAAGTTTCAATTGAAGCAAAGAGCTAAGAGTGAGTTCATTTCTCAAAAGCTATAAGGGAACTAAGTAGTCCCTAAGAGTATATGTGTTTTCACATTTTGAGAAAGAAAGGAAGCTATATTTCCACAAAGCCTTTGACTAGTTTAGAAAATGGGAACTATGATTTACAAGAGAGATTTTAAAGAAAATTTTGAGCAATTATCTCAAACCAGAGAAGAAGTTGTTTTAAAAACATATGAGCTACGTATTTTGAGAGTAGTATTGAGCAACGATAAGAGGACGTGAGTTCATATCAACTCAAGTCTCCATAAACCATGTAGTCATCATGGACAGATAAAGGATCATATGTTTTAGATGATCCCTTAGTGATTTTTAGCATAGACTAGTGGAACCAGTTAGTACTTGAGGTTATATTCCGACTGCAAGGTATAGACCGCTCCTCTTCCAGCGTGAGGTAAGATGTACCATCGCTAGGCTAATAGCCATGGTTGTCTGTTAGAGAATCTCCCATAGAAATAATATTACTTTCATATATAAGAAAATTTGACTTTATCATTGCATTACCTCTAATTAACTAAGTGTTTACACTGTTTTACAAGTTTATATCTATTGCATGTGCCTTTGCTTCTTTGTATTAAGTTATGACTTATTGAGTTGAGTAGAGCGAGAGGTAAGATTATTCTTAATCTTTTCAAGCTTAGTAGTTTTCGTTTAGCATTCCAATATAAATACTCGTACATTCAATGTACTGATTCCAGTTGAATTGCATCGTCTTATGATGCAAACGTAGGTAACCTGGATCTGCATCCAGCACCTCATTGATCTATCTTGAGCATTCAGAGTTAGTGTTGAGCCTCCTAGCCTTCCGTAGGACTGTTTTATTGTTTTTCTTTCTTATTTTCTTTACAGACTATTGTGGGGTTTGTCCTAACATTAATCTTATTAGTACTTGAGGTTTCATAGACAATTAGATAGTCAGACAGTCAGTTTGGTTATCTCATTAATTACATACATACATATATGGTTTTTGAGACTTAAGTGTCATTTTGGACAAGAATATTATTTAAAGTGTTTTTCATGAGAATGTTTCAAGTTTTATATTTGAGTTAAGTCTTCCGCTGAGTTAAGTAAGCCAGACCAAGGGTTCACTCAAGGCCTGCAATGGTTGTTGGGTGCCGGCCACGTCTAGGGTGTAGGCTCCTGGCGTGACAATTATATCTCTTTGTTGTCTATAAAAAGATATATTATCTCACACTTTTAAACTATAATATTTAAATGTTTTTTAAATGTTTTCTATTTTTTCATAAAACAATAATGATCATGAGAGTTGTTCGATAGTGCAATAATAATATCTTTTGTGGTTATACCAGACAGATCAACAAAAAATGATGCAACAAGGAGACTCGAATTATTCAATTTAAACGAGAACACAATATAGATAATTAATATGGACTCATGTTCATACTCATAAGTATACTTTTGCAGCAACTTCTACATGATAAGAAGTCAAATGATTCTTTGTTGCACAAACTTCAAGTTGGTGGTAAAGCCGTGTAAGTCTCAAACCGTTGGAAAAATGATTTGATTAAATAAGCACTTCTACTTTTACTTTATTACTTCGTTTAATCGTGAATATATTTCTTCTTGGGGGTAAGGAGTTCTTCTTTAATACCACAAAGTAAAGCGACATTTTTGTATATTCTACATATCCTTAAACGAAAAAGGCTTCTTTTATATTTAAAATTTCATGCAAAAATAGAGTTAGAAAAATTATATCTATATTTTTTAACTTATACATTACCTTAATGAAATGAACTACCTAACTTAAATGTCAAATTATTTTACTAACCCCAACATAAAACATCAAATTTAGTAAATCTTCTATATTATGTACTGTAGTATATTTATTGATATTATAATATATCATATTAAATTATATTATAATATATAAAGGAAGAAACCTTTAAAAATTGAAGGATTTTGACATTTCCAAAGAGATTTACCTTTTTCGATGAGTTGTAATCTTTTCGAAAGGTTGTAACTTTTCTACACGATTGCTACTTTTCTGAAGAGTAGTGACTTTTTCGAAGGGTTGTGACTTTTTGAAAGAGTTTTGACTTTTTTTATTAATTATGACCTTTTTGAAGGATTGTGAATTTTCTCAAGGGTTGTGACTTTTTTTTTATGATAATACATAATAAGCATTCGTTCATACACTATCCTTTGTTGCCTCTAAAATAGAAGTTTTAACGAAATCATAACTTGTTATAAAGTATTTATATTATACTTAATGTCTATCATGTTGATTCCTTTTTGGATATGGTTAAGAGTCATACTTGAGGACCAAGTTATATTTTTCCTACAAATAGAAGGCTCCTCTTCATTGTAAAGTCATCCATTAAGAGAAATAATAAGTGTTGTCTTCTCTTCTCTCTACTTTCTTCTTCTTATTATATAGTTTTATAACACGATATCAGCACGAGCCTCTACTTTCTCAAAAAGTGAAGGTTAGGTTTCAAGAATTAATAAGGTATTATTTATTCTCAATATTACGAAACTAATGTTCATTGCCCTCTAAGTTCGGGTAGGAACTACCTCTCATGGGTGTTGGGTCCTGATATCCACCTTGATGCAATAGGTCTTGGAGACACCATTAAAGAAGAAAATAAGGCACCAAAACAAAACTGTGCACGAGCAGTGATATTCTTGTTTTATCATCTTGACGAGATTCTAAAAATCAAATATTTGACAATTAAGGATCCACTTGTTTTGTGGAAAAGCCTAAAACAAAGATATGACCACTTGAAGATGTTCATACATCCTAACACACGACAATACTTTAAGTATATACATGACTATAATTCTTTCATGTTTAAAATCACTTCTTAGTGGAAATTATTTGAGAAATTTTTAGTGAGATTGATATGATGAAAAATACATTCTCCACTTTTGTGCCTCGAATGTGCTCTTGCAGTAACAATATCAAGAGAATTGTTTTAAAAAGTATTCTGAACTTATTTCTCATCTTCTTGTGTCTGAGAAAAATAATGATTTACTAACGAAAAATCAACAGAATCGGCCTACTGGATCTGAACCACAACCTTAAGTGAATGAGGTGTATGCACACCATGTTAGTTGTGGAAAAGGCTGCGACCCTAATCGTACTCGCAAACATGGTCGTGGACGTGGATGTCATCATGGTCGTGATTATGGTCAATAATGTAATTCTTTTCCTAGTTTTAATCATTTATCAAATAAAAATCGTAATCAAATGGAAAAAGAAAAGGATGACAAACGTGAAGCAACTTGGGAAGGTTATTTTTTATGTGGTGGAAGAAGTCATTCTGCACGTGATTGTTGTACTCCCAAACACTTGGTTAAGATTTATAAAGAATCGCTAAAAAAAGGGAAAAATCCTGAGATACATTTTATCTAAAAATCAAGTTGACATCACGCACTTGAATGTAACAGATCTCTTCGCACATCCTGAAGGAAAGATAGATCGCTTAATTGGTGATGGTTTTGCGAACATGGAAGATTTATTTTGTTAATGGTAGTAGTTATTAATAAATTTCATATAATTATAATTGTTTACATGAATATTAGTATTTCAAATTACTTAAGTCAGATTTTTGTAGTTCATTAGTTTTTTCATCTTTATTAAATAATATATATATTTCATTGATATATTTATATGATTCTAATATGATAGTGTTAGTCAAATACTAAATTTTATCACGTGTTTGTATTATATTAGGTCTTTAACTTGATCTAATATTAAAACATACAGTTTGTTCTATCTTGAACTATTGATTGGAGACATGTTTACTGCTTGATTTGCAGATTGTCAGTTTGATGAGACAATTTTCCAAAAATTTGGGGGAGAGTATAGTGAAATAAAACAAGAATTTTGTAGAAAAATTTATCATTGTCTTATGTTGATTCATATTCTGCTATTTGTGAGCGAGAAGTTTGAAAGATTATTCATCTGCAGAAAATTACAAGTCAAATACCATAAGCATTAACAGATTTGAAAAAGATTACTAAATCATGTATTCCTGTAGAGAACGTCCTAATTTGAATTGATGTCCCTATAGGACCATCCACTAATGTCATAGCTAATGAGTCAAAAACAAGTCTAAAGTGTGATACACCATTGGGTTCTAAGGATCAAAATCCTTGGAAAAGAAAGATTAAATGCCAAGATAACACCATGAAAGAATCTCATATGGAATTTCAAAATTTGAGTAATTCTGATATTCATGAAAGAATTAATGAACTTGATACTCAAAGAAATAATGAACTATCCATAAATTAAAGAAATGTTGAAACTAATCTAAATCAATCAGAAATAGTGGTTAATTATGTCTTTGCATATAATGTTGCAACAAATATCATGCAATATAATGAGGATCTTGAATCTCAATATGTTATAGAATTTCGACAAAGGAATAATTGTCCAAAGAAGCAATTCAATAAGAGTATAATTCACTTGTCAAACGTGAAGTCTTTTGACTTAAAGTTTAAAAACTTGATGGTATTAAACTTGTTTGTTGCAAATGTATTTTTGTGTGAAAATGAAATGCAAAAGTATAAATCACGCCTTGTGGCACAAAGATTTTCTCAAAGGTCAAGCGTCAATTATAAAGAGACATACTCACCCGTTTTGGATGCAATAACATGAAGTTACTCTCATTAGTTTCACAGTCCATGAGCAACCTAAAATGCATTTGGTGGATGTGATTACAACCTACCTTTATCGTTCACTTGATAATGAGATATATATGAAAATTCTTGAAGGATTTGCGATGTCTTAATCATGTAACTGAAAATCTCGAGAAATATTTTCAATTAAACTGCAAAGATCATTATATGGTTTGAAGCAATCTAGACGCATGTGGAATAACTGTCTTAGTGAGTATTTCAGTAAG
Organism: Solanum peruvianum; assembly: GCA_027705065.1. Taxonomy (NCBI): domain Eukaryota; kingdom Viridiplantae; phylum Streptophyta; class Magnoliopsida; order Solanales; family Solanaceae; genus Solanum; species Solanum peruvianum. Next base: position 22,507,162 of record JAKWJD010001766.1, on the reverse strand, counting down.
AATGGTTATAAAAATTACGCAATATGTTCATGTGTCTTTATAAAGAAAACAATATCAAAATTTGTTATACTTGGTGTTTATGTTGATGACCTAAATCTTATTGAAATTCCAATAGAGCTTCAAAAGGAAATTGATTATTTTAAAAATGAATTTGAGATGAAAGACAATCTGCCTTCTAACTCGAGGTCCAGGTATTCCGGCAATGAAACTCTTTAAGAAATGATCTTATCTATGTCATTTCTCTTGATGCAATACAAAAGATCTGGGAAGGACAAAATTATGTCTTGGTTTGCAAATTGAGCATTTGACAAATGGTTATTTGTTCATCAATCTGCCTACACACAAAAAGTGTTGAAAATATTTTCTATGGATGAAAAGCATCCATTAAGTACTCTGATGGTTGTTCGTACACTTGATGTGAATAAGAATCTATTCCAACCTCAAGAAATGTACGATTAAATTCATGGTTTTGAAGTACCATATCCTAGTGTAATTGGTGTACTAATGTATCTTGTTAATACTGCAAGACCTGATATAGCTTTTGCTGTTAATATTTTAGCAAGGTATGATTTTGCACCTACTAAGAGTTATTGGAATGAGATCAAACAAATTTTGTGATATCTTAAAGAGACAACTGATATGAGATTATTTATTCTAATAATTGTAGCATCAATTCTGTTTGTTATGCTAATGCAGGAGATTGATTTGATCCATACAAAGCTCGATCCCAAATAGGCTATGTGTTTATATGTGGGGGGACTTGATGTCTTGGAGATATACAAAGCAGTCCATCGTAGTCACTTCATCTAATCATAATGAGATAATAGTTACTCATGAAGCATGTAGAGAATGTGTGTGGTTAAGGTCAATGATACATCTCATTTGAGAGAAATGTGGTTTGGAGTGTGATAAAGTACCCACCACTTTATATGAAGATAATGCAACATGCATAGCACAACTTAAGGGAGGATTCATAAAATGAGATAGAACAAAGAGAATTTCACCAAAACATTTCTATACACATGAACTTCAAAAGAATGATGATATAAATGTGCAACAGATTAGTTCAAGTGACAATATTGCTGATCTATTCACCAATCTCTACCAACTGCAACTATCAACAAGATGGTACACAAGCTTGCAATGCTAAGATTTAAGTCTTTGGATTTATGTTCTCATTAGAGGGAGTTAATACACGATGTACTCTTTTTTCCTTAGGAGGTTTTGTCCCACTGGTTTTCCTTGTCAGGAATTTATTGAGATAGCATCTATGCGTACTAATAAATATGTGTACTCTTTTCCTTCATTAAAGTTTTTTCTTCTCATAAATTTTTTTCTAGTAAGGTTTTTGATGAGGCACAACATTTATGAATTAGACATTCAGAGGGGGATTGTTATAAAGTATTTGTAATATAGTAAATTTTATCATGTGGAGTCCTTTTATGATATGGTTAATAGTCCTACTTGGGGACCAAGTTAGATTTCCCATATAAATTGATCACTCCTCTTCATTGTAAAATTATCCATCAAGAGAAATAATAAGTTTTCACTTCTCTTCTCTCTACTTTTTTTCTTCTTATTCTTTAGTTTTATAGACATAACTACATTTAGTAAAAGTTTTTTTTTATTGTTCTTCTTATTTTATAACACCCAATTTATTATATCTTCTATATTTTATATTATATTTATTTATATCATATGATATATATTAAATAAAAAGAAGACGCCATTTCACATTGAATGGTAACGACTTTTTCAAAGAGTTGTGACTTTTCCACTTAGTTATGATATTTACGATGAGTTGTGACTTTTATGATAAGTAAGATTATGAACATGCACATACTACCCTTCGTTAACTATAAATGAACGGATTTTCTCACATTTTAAAACTAAGATTTTTTTTGTTTCTACTATCCTCTTAGATTTAGTGAAATTTTAAAACTCCCTAACATGAATGATAAATTAATATTATAATCCAACTAAAACGTCCAATTTAGTATATATTTTATATTTTATACAATTGTTTATTTATATTATATTATATCAAAAGTAAGAACTCCAACAATATAATAATAGCTAATTAATAAACTATGAGGTGAGGAGGAGCAAGTAAATTTAAGAGGTGTAACTAAGCAATCTTAATAGTAAATAACTTTCAATAGTAACCATAACAGCGTTTACAACCACTAGTCATTGGAACTAATACTTGATCAGTAATCTTATAATTGTTTACCTATTTTTAAAAAATAATATTCACACTATTTTTAAAAATAATATTGTTTATGGTTTGATATCCAAGTGCAATGCATGTGCGCCAAAACTAGTATATTTAAATGCTTTGCACAAATGCTTTAATGTTTTTTAAAACGCACTGCACACATATTTTGAAATACTTTCAAATACATCGCACAAATATTTTCAGATGTTCAGACTGCACAAATGCTTCCAGATATTTTCAAATGCACCACATAGATACTTCATATGTTTCCCATAAATGCATATTTTTAAATGCACTACACATGCTTTAAAGTATTCAAAAAAATATTCACCACATTCTCTCTCTTTCTAATGCATTGCACAAATGCTTTTAATTGATTGCACAGACGCTTTCAAATATAGGGAATAAATTCTTTACTAGAATCATTGCTTTAAAAGATTTCCTCTTTACAAATCAACACGCTTAAAAAGTCTCATTCTTAAATCATTTGGCTAAAAGCCTCCAACCCATAATTTATTTGGTTAGGCCTCATTTTAATTAATCATTACTGAAAAACACCATAGATCATAAATCTTCACCCTCAACCCCTTTTCAATAAATTTCGTATGATTTTATAAAAATTATTTCGACTTGCATGACCACATTTTCATAAACTCACACCCATGAGGCGTTATTTCGATGTGTTTATCATACACATCTTTGTATTTAATATTATTTACTAATTTCCTTGTAAAGTTCGAGTTCAGGAGAAGCTTTAGCACAACGTCGAACTATTTCTAAGTAGTGAACCAGAGCAATTTGTTGGAGAGTCTCAACAAAACTCAAGGGTCTACTTCAAACTGCACCCTCAAATACTTGCCTCATTAATAATACCAAGTATCACCGAATTCAACACTGGGAAAACTTTGAAAAATGGCGTACCCTTATTTTAAAAATCCTTTGCCTCATAATTTTTCTAGTGGGCCTCTCTGGTCATATTTGTTTCCGGGATAAAATTTGCTAATACGTCAACTTTTGTGACTAAAAACTCTTACATCATCTTTGGTCAAAGAGGGACAAGATGTTGAAAGACAATTTTGACCCTCGTTTTGTGTAATTTTTGGTTTCAAGCTTCTAATTTAAAAATGGATCAAACTATACTTTTCACTACTACCTTTTATAACTACGACTATTTATCGATACTACTGTTATTATAGTTGTCATGATTCTGTGACTACTATTTAAACTAAATGTTTTATTATTGAAATTACTATTATCACTTTTATATATCTTTTTCTTCAATAATGAATTCATGGTCGCATTATTTCAAGTTTTTATACATATATAATTACTTATAAATACATATTTTTGTATCTATCCTATATTAGCATAGGGTTTTTGAGTTTGTTAAATTATTAATCGTCATCTTATAGTATTTGTTATTAAATTAGAAGCCCAAAAAAAAATATTTAAAGATGACAGGAAAATCCCAATATATTAACACCGAGTAACCAATCCAGTTTTCTTATAAAATTTGTCTGAAATCTAACATTTGAATGGCCCATTTTCGCCAATTACAACAGTCCACTATCCTTTCAAATAAACATAATATCATTAGATACTAGGTTCTATGTGGCACGCCTCTTCATTTTACTCTTCAGAAAAATGTTTCGAGCGATTTCTAAATTTTACAGATCCTTAATGAACAAATTTTGTGCAAATTATGGATGCTTTTTTATGTTTCAGCGATGTCCAATATCAAAGGAACAATAAAGCTTACCCATTTCACATATAGTCTAAAGCATGCCTGGTCTTCCTCTTATAATCACATGAAGGCTCATAATTCGTCTATAACTAAAATCTTATCTTGTTTTGATCTATAAATACACATTTATATCTCCATCTTTATCCAAGCTTTTGAGACCCTCCAAATACCCCAAACTACTCTTGTTCATCTACTTTAGGTTTTAAGTTATATAAGTTTAGTTTTACTATCTTTGGAGTATTTGTAGATTTGGGACCTCCAAGCTTTAGTCACTTCTCCTTATAGTGTAATACCTCCTCCATCATTTACATTTTAATTCGATTCAAAGTCTTATATGTTTAACCGGTTTTCGGTTGGAGTTCCTCCGCTTCATTCTCAATTTCTTCTCTATTTTGACTTCAGTACTTTTATTGGTTTGAAGATGAATTTTTTCAGGCATATTCTTTCGCTGATTGAACCACCAAATGATCATCATGTGATTCGTTTCACCTCCTTAACCAAATGTATGGATATGAAGGTAACTATTTAAGCTCAATTTTCGTTTGTTCATCTTGGTTTGATTCTCATACCTTATATGTCCTTAAGCATTAGCAAAATTCCATTGATATTATATGTTTGTCATTAAAATCATACATTCAATTTATGTCACCCCCGATCCTACACCCTGTACGTGGGAGGCAGTCAAAGACCGTTGTTGGCCTCGAATGGACCCTTGACGTGACTTACTTACTCAGCGGGAGACACAAACACATGAGATAACTCATGAAATAACTTCAATGTAATACTTAGCAAAAGTGGCAACTATGTGTTAAATACTTACAAATGAAATGAATAATACTAAAGAACTATGTTATCTGTTTATGAACAATCTAAAACAAAGAGGGATGTCAGGACAAGACCCCTAATCATCCTAAAAACTAATAACTGAAAATAAAGTGATAAAAGATGTCCTCCGGAATGTAAGGAGGCTCACCAACTAACCATGAACTTCTCACAAGATAACAGTATGTCGGATGCCGATCCTGGTTACATGAATCGCCATCATAAGACGATGCAGGGACAATTGACATCAGTAAATTTAATCTACGAGTATGAGAGTTGGAATGCTAAAACAACAATATAAGCTTGAAAAGAGTAAGAAGGAGCACTTACCTTGGCTCCGCTCAACTCATGAATAACTTAACTTAATATAAAGCAATAAGACTCATGTAATGTATATGAAGCTAATAAAATAGTCTAAACAACTTAGTTCTTTAAAGAATTTCTAAACAACTTAGTTCTTTAAAGAAATTCAATAACAAACTAAACTTTACTTTTATAATAAGTAATATAATTTATGTGGAATATTCTCTAAATGACAACCACCACTATGAACCTAAGTGGTGATACAACGTCTTACCCTCACTTCCATAACTGTCATATACTTTGTCGTTGCATAGAACTACTTAACTTAGTGGATTCACTATCTTAACTTATGTGATCATCTAAAAAGTATGACCCATTAATACCCATGATGACTACATGGATTATGGAGACTTGAGTTATTATAAACTCACATCCCCATATCGGCACTCAATACTACTCCCAAATATATACTTAGCTCATGTGTTTCTTAAATAAATTCTTTCTTTAGGTTGAGATAAACTCCAACCTCCATTGAAGAACACCAGGGATCCAATTCAAAGACAAATTCACCAAGGTTTTCACCTCAAATTCATGGGAAAATCATCACTAAGGTATGGTTTTTAAAATTCTTTGGATTCCTTTCCCCAAAAAGCCCTTTCAAAGATGATTTTCAACTTCCCCAAAACTAGGGTTCCAATGTAGACTTAGTTCTCCTTTCAAACAAAATAATTAATCAATGGTGATGGACTATAGTATTTTTATCATTGTATAACTATGAATTAATGTCCAATCATTGTTAATCAATCAATATTACCCCTTTTGAACCCTTGTTTTTCCCTACATTTATTATGTTTTGTAATTCTATTGAAACTGTGAAAGAAGATGATTATATTAATGTATGGAATAGTTTTTTCTATGTTTTACTTCATGAATTCACTTGTTTATGTATTGTCTATATAATTCCTAGTAATTTGAAGTGTGAAGGCAATGAAAAGGCAACCAGGTATGAAGATTGATTCTCCTTGAATTCACTTATGAAGTATGAATTATTTAGATTGGAATGATTTTATGCCTAACGTGTGGTTGTGATGTTGATAACAATTTTTCCACATCCTTAACCCAAGACTATTGAATTGGCTATGAAGTATGTAAGTATGATAGGATATGATTATTATATGATTGAAAGTAACTTCTCATGATTATGATAAAGTGTTAAGTGAAAGGTTTAATCACTTTTAAGTGGTCTTCCAAAGTGAAAGAATACTTCTCACTTATGAATATCTATGAGTCATTATGATGTATTGTCCACATAGGGGTTTAGAATAGACTAATGTGATCTTGTATGAAAGGTATGATGACTACTAAAGGGAATAAATTTTTAGTACTGAAAGGGCATGTAAATGAGATGGAGGTCTCACATTTGGTAAGTCCGGCCCCCAACATGGGTTTCTTCACGTTTAGTAAGTCCAAATTCCCAAGATATGTGTTGTTTCATGAGATGGAAACATACAGGTTTGTATGTCAAGGTTTCTAATAACGATCTTTTTGAACCTTAACTATGTGCGCACATGAGACAATAGCTAAGGGTATCCAGCTAGATAGCTATGTAAGATTGGTTAAACCTTAGGCAAGTGTTCTCTTTTTGATGTGGGAGGATAACATCGGATTGCAGGTAGCTCACATGGTCTCATGTTTGTTATGACACTATCTTCCCTAATGTAATATGGTAAACGAATAAGTCAAGTATGTGAACTGTTATAAGGGATTGTATTAAAGGTTACTACATGGGGTAATTAAGGGTATGGGGATTCTTTTACTCATTGCACATGTGGTATCCAAAGGTTGGTCTTAGTAGTGTTCTTGTATGAGTTAGTTGATGTCTTTTTATTCATGTCAAATTAGACATATATGAATTTTTAAAATCAAGAATGTTTGAAAAAATTATGAGATTATGTTGTATGTATGTAATAGGTGACTTAAGCTGATGCTTATCATTGGATAGGGTTATGGGGTTCTATCCTTGGCATTGCATAAGTATTGCTTTAGATTTTTTACAATTTGGGTTAATATCATGTTGGGTTGACTCATAATATTCCATATGTGTGCATGTTGAGTTGTTGAACATAAAGCACATTTTTTACTAAATGGTGCCTTTTCTTATGCATTGATTATTTTATGCATAGGAACCATACTTAGTAAATATGTTTTGTACTAATTCATATTTCTTCCCTTTTTCCCCAACATTGTAGTTTTTGTCCATTGAAGAGCTTCTAGGCCATTTTGCAATGATACTTGGACTTTTTCCTCAAAATAGTTGTGAGTCCTCAAAGTTCGAGGATAGTGCCTTGATATACCCTAGTTGTATTGATATTGTGTAAAAGACATTCATTACTTCTTTATTCTTAATGACAATTATTGTAAGCCCTAAGCGACAATATGTACTTGTGTAAGGCTTATGCCCAAGATTTGTACTCATTAGATGGTTCGATATGAGATGAAGTATTAGAGTAATTTTTATATAATAAGCCTATGTATGCTTCATATGCGAGGAGTCTCAGTAAACTTTACATGTAGTATTGCGAGAGGTCTGTGTAAACCTCACTAAATAGTTATATACGAAATTTTTTTATTTTCAGCACTTTTTAAACTATGAAATGTTATGACGAATTCTATGAGGCTACTCTAAGTCCTATCCGAGGATGACGACATCGGTTACGTCAATGGGTTGCTCCCCGATGGTGACAAACATGGTATCAAAACCTGAGGTTAAACAAATCTTAGGATTGATGTCTCATTCAACCACGTTTAGACACACCTATGTGAGAGGCTATATGATGCTTAGGAAAGTCTCACCTTGTTGGTAATCTTGAGTCATGCCTCAAGAGTCTTTAATGTACATGTCCTTATCTACTAATCTCTTTCTTGTGTTCTTAGGAATTAAAGACAAGAAAGAAACTGCTCTAAGGGTTGAGGAGTATGAAAAATGAGGCAATTCCCCCTCCCTCTCTTCAAAACCTTGAAATGCCTACTTAATAAAGATCTATGACTTATGTGGAAATTAGGGAGTCTATTCAATGTTTGACCCAATTGTTGGCCACTCAAGTGGCTAGAGATACTAGGTATGAAAGTTGTTCCCAACGCTAGTGCTACCGCATCAAGGAAAAGGGATTTCACAAGGATGAATCCCCCCACTTTCTTTGGCTCTAGCCAGCAAAAGTTCATTGATGAAGTATTCAAGGTACTAGATTCTATGTGGGTGTCTTCTCAAGAAAAGGCTGAACTAGCTGCCTACCAACTCAAAGATGTGGGTCAAGTTTGGTATGATCAATGGGAAGAATGAGAGACCGGTTATAAAAGGTCAGATTACTTGGAGAGCTTTTAAAATGGCCTTCCTCGATAGGTTCTTTCCCTTGGAACTAAGGGAGAGGAAAAGGCGAGAATTAATCAACTTACGAGAAGGTAATATGAGTGTGAAGGTGTATAGTCTCATGTTCACTTAACTATCGAAGTATGCTCCTACTATTGTGGCGGATTCTAGAGCCAAGATGAAAAAATTTGTTATGGGGGTATCCGATGTGGTGAATGAACGTCAATCGGCTATGTTTATTCCTAGCATTGACATCTATCGTCTCATGTTTCATGCCGAACAAATTGAGGATCAAAATCTTATGTTCTTGTATGATTAAGTTGATGTCTTATTACATATCAAGTTAGATATATATGAATTTGTGAATCAAGTATGTTATTAAAAGTTATGACATTATGTTGTATGTATGTAATAAGTGACTTAAGGTGATGCTTATATTTGGATAGGGTTAAGGGGTTCTATCCTTGGCATTGCACAAGTATTGCTTTGAGTTGCATATGTGTTGGGTTAAAATCATGTTGGGTTGACTTATAATATTCCATATATGTGCATGTTGAATTACTTAACATAAAGCATGGTATTGACTAAATGGTGTCTTTTCTCATGCATTTATGATTTTATGCACAGGAACTATATTTAGTACATGTGTTTTGAACTAAGCCATATTTCTTCCCTTTTTCCCTTGTATTGTAGGTTCCGGGCATTGAAGAGCTTCTAGGACATTTTTCAAGGATACTTGGTCTTCTTTATCTAAGTAGTGGTGAGTCCTCTGAGTTCCATGATGGTTCCCTTGATCTAACCTAGTTGTATTGATATTGTCTAAAAGACATTCGTTGCTTCCTTTTTATTAAATACAATTATTGTAAGCCCTAAGCGGCAATATGTACTTATGTAAGGGTTATGCCCATGATTTGTACTCATTTAGATGGTTCAATATGAGACGAAGTATTAGACTAATTCTTATGTATTTTATGTTTTAGAAATGAGAATCCTATGTATGCTTCATATGTGAGGAGTCTAAGTTTACTCCACATGTAGTATGCGAGAGGTCTATGTAAACCTCATTATATAGTTATATACAAAAAATCTTAATTTCCGCACTTTTTAACCTATGAAATGTAGTAATGAATGTTAAGAGGCTAGTCTTAATCCTCTTTGAGGACGATAACGCCAGTTACGTCAAGGGGGTGCTCACCGGTTGTGAAACCATTTAAGGCGTTATATGGGAGGGGATGTAGATTGACCATAGGTTGGTTCGAATACGTAAATGTAAAACCTTTGGGGATTGAATTAGTGAAGGACAATCAAGATAAGGTGAGGAGCATTCAAGCTAATCCCTCGTTGTATTGGTCACTATGAGATCCTTGAATGTTCTTCTCAAGGTATCACCTATGAAGGGGGTGATGAGATTTTGTAAGAAGGTACGTTAATCCCTCCCTCGTTGTATTGGTCACTTTGAGATTCTTGAATGTGTAGGACCAATGGAATATAGATTGGTGTTACCCCGTAATTTTTCCGGTGTACATCCCGTATTTCATGTCTATGTTGAAGAGATGTCATGGTGATAGTGACTATATCATTAAGTGGTACTCAATAGTGCTATACAAGGACCTCCTATATAAGGACCAATCTATTTTTATTTGTCATTTTTATATTCGTAATTTGAGGACAAAGGATATTAAGTCCATGAAGGTTCAATGGAATCATTGTCTAGTTGAGGAAGCTACTTGCGAGACTAAGAATGATATGCTAGACAAGTATCAACATTTTTTTGTCGAATCAAGTACTACCTTCTTCCTTTTATATCCTACCTTTCCTTATGAAATTTGTAAGTTTGTATCTATTGTAAAAACCATGTTTCGTCGTTATAGGAGTGGCAATTGGAAAAATCAGGGCTGGTAAACATTTTTCATAGTACTAAGATTTTCCCAACTTTATCCAGAGTTGGAAGAATTTAACTCATCAAGGTGTAAGGAAATTCGGTAGCAGTTGGATTGATTTAATGTGGATTTGATTACATAATAGGTTAGATAACTCATTAAGGAATCCGTATGACTTTACATAATTAAATTTGGATAAGTAGATCATCTGGAGTCGATCTTGGTGTTAAGGGTACTTTGTTTTCTCCACATTGGGTTAAAGTGTGTTATAATAAGAGAGAAGTGGAATTCCCTTAAATAGATCACTACCTTGCTTAGTGTCGCTGTTGTAACACCCCGTATCAAAAATAGATCAAAAACATCTTTTTAAGAAAATCTACAGGTACGATAGACGTGGCCATCAACGGACAGTAGCCTGACCCACAGACCGTCCTGCACATTAGTCGATGGAGTCAGAAACCTCCACAATCTCAGCCTAGGAAAATTTGACTAAGTGTCAAACGACGAATGGACCGACGGTCTGTAGGTCAGACTAAGGTCCGTAGTCTGTATCCCTCGATCGACACCCCATTCACCCATTCTCTTACAAGAACCACGATTGACCAGCACGGTTCGTAGATGGACCTACAGTCCGTAGGTGGAAATTAACACACAATTAAGGGGGAAACACAGTTGGGTTAACTTCAAGTGATCATAAATAGCACAAAATTAATTAGGATTCCCATGACCTACCAAAAGATATATAATTTAGTTAGCTTTCCATATCCACCGATCTTGCTAAAATGAGACCTCCAAGTAAAAAGTTATGCCTGTTTTAGTAAAGGCCTGTCGAACAGGCCCAACCTACGAACCCAAACGACAGACCTTTGATGGAACAACGGATCGTCTGTCTAGGTAGTCATTTGGTCCAACAACAATTAACCCAGGGGTCTTTTCGTCTTTTCCCACTTGGTTTAAACCTTAAGATACGCCGTTTTGACCCTAAATCATCATATTTTAGTCAGTTTAAGCCTAGAAACATAACTAAAACTTACCCTAAGTCGAATCATAAATCAAAACTTAGAAAATTAATAGCAAGAAAGAAGAAAAAGGTCAAGAACCCCATTTCAAGGACGCAATAAGGATCCAACAGTTTTTTCTCCGAAATCTAAGTGTTTCTCTTTGAATTTTATCATCTGGTATATAGGATTTCACTAGTGGGTGCCTTGCACCCATTGGGTCCCTAGTTTTCAGTCAGATTCTTGATTCTCTTATCATGATTAAATCTAGGGATTCTAGAACTTTGATAGAACTTCGTGAATTTATTAAATATATGTTCCAAATCAGATTGTAAAGTTATAATTCAGTTTATCTCATTAATTTCAGAACCCTAGCTTTGTATTTCTTTAGTTCTTGAATTGCACGTGCTAGGTTAGATATTTAAGCTATTCAGTTATACATGCCTCAATTTTTAATGCATCATTATCAGATAAAATGTTGCATTCTCAGTTTGCATGTCTAGTTTTGAGCTATCCAGTTATTATATAAATTTAGACATAATCCGTTAACTACATAAATCAATGGGAGTAGCAAAATACCGAGTATGACTAGGATTCAGCGTATCCAATTTGTCCCTAAACTACTAGCCAACTAGGTTGTAAGTCTCCTCTGTGGGGAATGAGTTATGTGATCCGGCTACCATGCACCTATACCTATGGCAGGGTAATTAGGTCCTCTTGATGGATTGTATACATCGGACTCCACATTTAGCTCATATGGTTTTATTATCGGTTATTAGTAGCTCCCACAGTACATTCAAACTCTCTTGAATTGACCATTTATATGTGTACTCTTTATTCAGTTTTAGCATGTCATAAATTGGTTATTGCATTCAGTTAGATCACAGTTCTCTATATCATATTCAGATTATTATACTTGCTTTTGTACTTGTTCAGTTATATTTTATTTCAGCTTAATTTTATCCTACATTCTCATTACCTTTCAAATACGGACGCATACGTGCGCTATATCTTCTCGTGATATAGGTTCAGGTTCTAAGCATCCAGATCACACATGGATCGATTTTTCTGATTTTTATTTCAGCAGATTCAGTGGTGAGTCATCATTCTTCGACGACAATAGTCATGAGTTTCTTTTCAATATTTACTCTTTTAATTTTAGTTTTTTCTAGATTTAGCTGGGGCTTGTCCCAGTATTTCTAGTGAATTTTAGATTCTATTTTTAGACATAGTTAGTTTCAGTTTAGTATTGAGTTAATATTTCCTTTTATTAAACTCATTGTTTTCAAATATCTCAGTTATAGAATATGGGTATTACACGTCTTTTTGAGTTTAAATTATGATTTAGCATCCACAATAGTTCATATTATTTAGTATTTTCCTGGATATGCCAGGAGGATTAGCTTGGGATCACTTGTGGTCCTAGGTTCTGTGTCCGCGTCTGGGGGGTAGCTCGCGGCGTGACAAAACTTTGTATAACAGAACTAGGCTCAAGAGTCCTAGGATGTAGTAGATTCCTTTTCATGGGTGTGAAGTGCACCACATCTAATGAGAGGGAGGCTACAAAGTGTTTTAAAAAACATCACTTTCTTGTTACTCTTATCGTGCGTAAGGTATGATCTTATTCCACTATGAGAAGTCGTTCTACGTCTTAGATGATGCCTCCACTAGAGCTAACGCTAAGAATGTGAATGCAAGAATGCAACTCATCCAATCCCAGATCCAAAAGTCTCCAATATTGAGTTTATAAATGCTATACATATTTTGGCTCAGTGTATGACTAACAAGAACAATCGGGTTCATGCTCATATGAATATAAATGGGATCAGTAGCGACAAGGGTCCGTGACTTTGTTAGGATGAACCTTCCTGAGTTGTTAGGATCGCAAGCTAATGAGGATCCTTAGAATTTCTTGGATGAGATCCAGAAAATCTTTGAGGTAATTCAAGTTATTGGGAATGATGGGTTGAGTTGGCATCATACCAGTTGAAAGATGTTGCTCATATTTGGTACACTCAGTGGAAGGAGAATAGGGGTGCAAATGTGGCTCCTATCACTTGGGATTGCTTTAGTGAGACTTTTCTCGACAGTTTTTTCCTAATAGAGCTGAGTGAAGCAAAAGCCCAAGAATTCATTAACTTAAGGCAGGGTAACATGACAGTCCAAGAGTATGGACTCAAGTTTAACCAACTCTCCAGGTATGCTCCTCATATGGTTGCTGACTCCAGGGCTAAGATGAATAAGTTCCTATGGAGTGTCAGATTTGGTGAAATCAGAGTGCAGAAGTGTTATGTAACTTGGAAATATGAAAATCTCTAGGCTTATGACTCATGATCAGCAGGTTGAGATTCATAAGCTTAGGGAACAGGTTAAGGAGAATAAGAAGTCTAGGACTAGGAAATATGATTATTCTCAGCAGAAATCGGGTGGTGGAAATCGCTCGCAGAGTCAGTAGAAGTTTTCAGCTCCTGGCTCTTCATCGGCTAGTGTTCCATCATCCAAGAACAGGTATGACCAGAAGGGTAGAGAACAAGATCTAAGTCTCAAGGAAGTGTTTCAGGCACCAAGACCTACCCCACTTTCCCTAAGTGTGGTAAGAACCATCTGTGTGAGTGTCGTGCAGGAAAAGAGGGATGTTTTGGGTGTGGTCAATCTAGTCACATGTTGAGGATGTTCTTCTACACAGTGTCAAGGAGGCGGAAATGGAAGAGTTCAGTCTACAAATTCGGTAGCACTAGCAAGTCGCCCTGCTCAACAGGGTAACTTATCAGGTACTGGTGGCGGTCAGCGCCAGAACAAGTTGTATGCTCTTCAGGCTCGCCAGGATCAGGAAGGTTCTCTTGATGTAGTTACTGGATGTTACGAGTCTTTGACCTTGATGTTTATGCATTGTTAGATCCAGGGGCTACTCGTTCTTCTTGTAACTTCTTACATAGAAGTCCAATTCAGTGTTAGTCAAGAAACGCTCTCAGAACCTTTCTCAGTCTCTACTCAAATTGGTGACCCAATTATAACTAGAAGGGTATACATAAATTTCCCTGTCACAATCTCATTTCACCTTATTACATCTTGTGGAGTTAGAAAGGGTAGACTTCGATGTCATTCTAGGCATGGATTGGTTACATTCCTGTTATGCCTCAGTTGATTATAGAACTAGGGTTGTTCATTTTCAGCTTCCAGATGAACCAATATTAAAATGGAAGGGTAGTAGTTTAGCGCCTATGGGTCGACTTGTTTCTTACATTAAGGCTAGAAAGATGATATCATCCAGTACGGGTTAAAGATTCTACCTCTGAAACCCCAACTATTGAGTCAGTTCCAGTTGTTAATGAGTTACCAGAAGTGTTTCCAGAAGATCTTCCAGGAGTCCCTCCTAAAAAGGAAATCGACTTTGGAATTGATCTCCTTCCAGATACCCAGTCTATTTTTACTCCTCCATACAAAATGGCTCCATTAGAGAATAAGGAATTGAAATACCTTCTAGATAAGGGCTTTATCAGACCTAGTATTTCACCATGGGGTGCACCAGTGTTGTTCATAAGGAAGAAAGATGGTTCTCTCAGAATATGCATTGACTATAGGAAGTTAAACAAGTTCACAATAAATAATAAACATTCCATCCCCAGGATCGATGACTTGTTTGACCAACTTCAGGGTGCTAGTCACTTCTCAAAGATAGACCTCCGATCGGGTTATCATCATCATAGAGTCAGAGATAGTGACATTCCAAAAATAGCATTCAGAACTTGGTATAGTCATTACAAATTTGTAATTATGTCATTTGGACTAACCAATGCTCCTGCAGCTTTCATGGATTTGATGAACAGAGTGTTCAAACATTACTTTGACTTGTTCGTTATCGTCTTCATTAATGATATCCTCATTTACTATAGGAATGAGGAAGAACATGCGAGTCATTTGAGAATTGTTTTACAGACTCTCAAGGATTGCTAGTTCTTCGCTAAGTTCAGCAAATATGAGTTCTGGTTTCAATCTGTTGCTTTTCTTGGTCACATTGTATATAGCAAAGGGATCCGAGTGGATTCACAGAAGATAGAAGCAGTGAAACAATGACCGACCTACCTCTGCTGCAAATATAAGAATTTCTTAGGTCTAGTGGGTTATTATATAATATTCGTGGAAGGATTCTCCTCCATAGACTCACCATTGACTAGGTTGACTCAGAAGATGGTCAAGTTACAATGGTCAAATGATTGTGAAAAAAGCTTTAAAAATTTGAAAACAAGATTGACTATAGATCCTGCCATGACTCAACTAAAGGGTTCAGATGGTTATTTGATCTATTATGATGTATCTAGAATTGGCCTAGGTTGTGTGTTTGTGCAGCGAGATAAGGTCATAGCGTATGCTTCTAGATAGCTTAAGCTGCGTGAGAAGAACTATCCAACTCATGACCTCGAGTTTGCAGTACTGGTGTTTGCACTCAACATATGGAGACACTACTTGTATGGTCTTCTTGTAGATGTATTCACTAATTATAAGAGCCTTCAATATATATTCACCCAGAAAGAGTTGAATCTTCGCCAGAGGAGATGGCTTGAGTTCCTTAAGGATTATGATATGAGTGTGCATTATAATATTGGTAAGGAGAATGTAGGAGCAAATTCTCTTAGTACATTATCAATGGGTAGTGTAGCCCATGTTGAGTAAGAAAGGAAGGAGCTAGTGAAGGATGTTCACAACCTTGCTCGCTTGGGAGTTCACCTTATGAGAATATCAGACGATGGTGTAACAGTTAAGAATGGGGTAGAAGCTTTTTGGTAGTGGAGGTTAATGAAAAGAAAGACAGTGATCCAATATTGCTTGAACTTAAGGATGCAGTCCACAATCAGAGAGTGGATGTTTTCTCCCAAAGGGGAGATGGTGTACTTCGCTACCAGGGCAGATTGTGTGTTCGTGATATGGGTGAGTTGAGAAATCAAATCATAGCAGAAGGCCATAATTCCAGATATTCTATCAATCCATGTTCCATTAAGATGTGTCGCGATCTGCGAGAAGTCTATTGGTGGAATGGCATGAAAAGAGACATAGTAGATTTTGTGAGTAGGTGCCCAAATTGCCAGCAAGTCAAGGTAGAACATCATAAACCAGGAGGTATGACTCTAGAGATCGATATTCCTAGTTGGAAGTGGGAAGATAACAATATGGATATCATCACAGGGTTACCTCGTACATACAGACAACATGAATCAATTTCAGTGATAGTTGAGAGGGTGACTAAGTTTTTTTCGCTTTTTAGCGGTCAAGACTACAGACTCGACAGAGGAATATGCCAAGCATTACATTAATGAAATTGTGAGGTTGCATGGGTTCCTTTGTCTATCATCTCGGATAGAGGTCCTCAGTTTACCTCTCATTTCTTGAAGTCATTTCAAAATGGTCTTGGTACTCAAGTAAACCTTAGTACAACATTTCATTTACAGACGGATAGGCAGGCAGAGCGTACTATTCAGATCTTAGAGGATATGTTGAGAGCTTGGGTGATATATTTCAAGAGTATTTGGGATGATTACATTCCTCTTATTGAGTTTGCCTACAACTGTCACAACCTGAATTCTGGAATCCGAATCGCAACCGGCGTCGTTGACCTCTTAGAGGTCGCAGACAAGCCTCTTCTTGCATTCATCACATTCATATGGTTAATTTTAGCAGAAAATTTAAAACTTTTTCAATTAATGAAGTTTACTTAGACTTCATCTACTTTTTACGTATAACATCATATACTAAGCTCAACATGAAGAACAACCATCTATCAATACAGAACCAATTCGAAATAAAAGATGAATATATTATAATAAGTTGCCAAAACGACCTTACATCCAAAAGCTTCGAGAATAAAGTATGAAATAAAAGCAAGGTACAACATCCACTAGCTATGTCTATAACTAAGACTCGAGTATTACTGTAGTATCATTGAAATCAAGAAGACTTACCAAAAGGTCTGGAGAACGCTGATGTCTAAACCGCTGCAAGAGTCTTCAATCTGTCCTCTGACCTGCACCTATAGAATAGTCAATTTGTATAGGGTTAGTACACCACTTGTACCAGTATGGGTGTATGCACACATACACATAAGGCCATACCTTATTAAGGAAAGCTCTTCCTAAACAACATGCCATTTCTGGAAAGTAAAATCAGTAAACTTTCCTAAATCGTTAATTGTGAATTGTGGAATGAATATGATGTAATTTAATGCATTCAAAGCATACAACTAATTTTCTATCTAATTAGAAGACATTAGAATCATCAACATAATTTTAGAACAACTCGTGCAAAGATTTGAGATTTTGATCCTCTTCAACTTGAGAGCTCCTCTTTGTAAACTTAGTTTTTAAGTATTTTACTTCTTCTTGTTGTGTAGTTATTATAATTCCTTTGGTCCTATGTTTTAGTTATAAATGCATTGATTCATTGTAGTCCCAATACCACAACGGAAAAGGGCCTAAAATACCCTTGAAGTATTGAAAATGGTACAAAATTACCCTCCATCCTCCTATTGGCTCCAAAATACCCTCCCCACCAACCTATTGGCTCCAAAATACCCTTGTCATCCACCTTTGGGTTCAAAATTGACCACCTATTTAACGGTTTTAAATTTAATCTATTTAAATATTTTTTTAAATACGTTACGCTCAACTATTTGTTATAATTTAACTTATTAATATAATTTATAAATCAATCCACTACCCACCCATTACTAATAAATCCCACCAAAATAATAAAACCATCACATTACGAATGCAACAACAAGAAAGATACTTCCAATGAGAGTTTTTGAAAATGTGAGCCGAAAATATTTAGAGAAGTAAATTTTATCATACATTCAAGTGTCTCAATAAAAATTAACGATAAACTTAAAAGTCTGACTATGTTCATCTTAGTTATTCATTTGTCTCAATTATGTGATGTTACATCATAGATAAAAAAATTTAAAATAATATAAATTATATTTAAAAAAAGTGCATGAATTAATTCGAATGTACTACTTCATTAACCTTAATCATATATTTTGATTTCAAGCTTGAAATAGAATCCTATTGAAAGTGTCCTCCTAAATAAGGGGCGGGGCTCAACCTAAATTTAATTGGGGCTTTGATTCAGAGTCGAATAATTTTGGATGTCATTTTCAGGAATCTATAATTTCGTCATGTTTTAGTAGTGTTTATGACAATTTTGATGTTATAATTGGTTTATTAATTGATTGGGGTTTAGTTAATAATGAGGCGGTAGTGGGTTGGTTTATAAATTATATTATAGATTAAATTATAACCAATAGTTGAGCGCCAAGTATTTTAAAAATAATTTAAATAGTTTAATTTTAAAATAGTTAAATAAGTGGTCAATTTAGAACCCAAAGGTGGATGAGAAGGGTATTTTGGAGCCAATAGGTAGATGAGAAGGGCATTTTCGAGCC
Organism: Solanum peruvianum; assembly: GCA_027705065.1. Taxonomy (NCBI): domain Eukaryota; kingdom Viridiplantae; phylum Streptophyta; class Magnoliopsida; order Solanales; family Solanaceae; genus Solanum; species Solanum peruvianum. The sequence continues at coordinate 22,488,395 of JAKWJD010001766.1, read as the reverse complement.
AATAGGTGGATGGAGGGTAATTTTGTACCATTTCCAATACTTTGAGTCTATTTTAGACCATTTTCCGTACCCACAATTAAGCAAGTAAGTAATTTAAGAGATTAATGAAATGATTTAACTATAATTTGGGGCATGAAATCTTCATAAACCAATCTTTAGTGACTATTCCTATTATTGTATTTTTGGCCTTATATAAGAAGTAATTATAAGCCAATCTTATTTGGCTAAGATCTTTTGCCAATTATATAAAGTCTTTATAATCCAATTTATTTGGCTTAATCATTTTCATAACATGAGGATTCATTATTAGCTATGCCCTTTTCTTGTTATAAACTTCATTGGACATGATTTGACTATCCTTACAACAAGGCATTCATTTCATCAAGTATGCATTAATACTTCATAAGCCAGTCTCTATAAGCTATGCAACTTATTTCATCATTTTCATGTTTGGGAAGTTAAGAAGTTTTGAGTTGCTATTATCTTTCTACTCCCCTTTATTGACATCATATAAGAAGTCATTATACGCCAATTTTATTTGGCTATGCTCATTATTTGCTGAAACTTCATTGGTAATCATATCGGCAATTGACATTCTTAAGCTCATACTTTCATAGCTCACTTTGAACATACGATCCATTATCTGACTTTCTTGATTTCTTAGAGACATCTTTACAAGTAAGATCATGCGAGCTATCATGAAATCCAGTGTCTTCCCCACAGAGAAAAGAGGTGATTCACTTTTTAAACTGAATCTAGATCATGTGAGATACTCATGAAATCCAGTGTCTTCCTCACACCGAAAAGGGGTGATTCCCAGCTAAGGCGAATCTATATCAAGTGCTCACTACACACCAAAAAGGAGTGGCTCGGGGATATAGTGAGCCAACAACATACTTTGAGTATTAACTGACATAGATCATGTAAGTTACTTATGAAATCTAGTGTACCCACACTGAAAAGGGGTGATCTTACTGGCCAAGGTGAGATTGAAAGATACCTAGCTCTCTTAGGTGGAAACCACAGGCTAGTTCCTATGTTGGCTCGACATAGTTTGAATACTAGGGACTTAAGGAGACTACTTAATCCACCTCGGTGGTAGCCTCGTCTCATGAGACTTACACGTGCAAGCACATGCTCATAACTAGTGTATCGGTTCTTTGCTCACTTTCATTATCTTCTTATCTTTTAGAGTTTACTCAAATATTATAGAAGATTGCTTCTAGATTGAGATTTACTGACTCTATTGGTGACTTATAATCCTTTTCTTTACATTGATGAAATGTGAATTTTTCTTACATAACATCTTTGGTTCTAATGAGACTGGTCTCACACGTTCTAACACCTTCATTCGTGAGTATTTTTAACATAGTAGCTTAGGTGTAAGTGAGGCTTATGTCAATTCGTTTAACACCTCATTCTGGTCACTTTATTTAATTAGACATCTTTAGTTATGTTATTACTCACGTTACTTTCTTACTTTCATTTAGTAGCTTCATATCATCGTTTATGAACGATGAGCACTTTATTTAATGTGTTGCACATGTTCATAGTTCAATATTTTAGAGTATATTGGGAGTTGTACCAATGAATGGAACGCGCTTGGATATGGGTTCATTAAATTAATTTAGAAGTGCTTGAGTTGTCATTTCATTAGTTTGGCTACACGAGGTTGGTATATGATTAGTATTGGCCTAAATGATTTTGGAAAGGATTACATAACCATCTTTGTTGGCATAAGTCAATTTCCATGTTCATCATGCTTAATCTTTTATACATGATACATCAGCTAATCTTTTAGTTATTTAAATACAACATTATAGCCAATTCCATACATCATTCTTAGACAATGTATTGTTAGCCATTTTATAGGCATAAGATAGGCAATTTATTCAAATGTTATTTCATGGAGATCATTTAAGCATATCTTAGCTCATGACTTTAAACATAACATTTTTAAACATCTTGGAAAGAATCATATTAGCATTTGTGAATATAACATATTCATAAAGTCACATTAACAGTAAGTATGCATCAAGACGTCACACATCAACACTTAAACATTTTTGAACATAAATTAGCAATACATCGTTCTTTAATTCACGTAAGAAAAGCCTTAGCATCATACGAATTCAATAAATAGTTCATTCGACATTTACCAATCAATAACCCTACACATTAACATCAGCCAGCACCACATACAAAAGACATGATCAAGACTAATCTATACAACATAGAAATCATAACAAGGATACTAGAAAAAAGTAAAATTCGACGAGAATTTTGGGGAAACAGCCCTAGTTTCGAGATCTAATGGATTACGACGATGGAAAGTACTCTTGGATAAAGAATTCTAGGATAGAAACCCATGCGTTATGTATAAGTTAATCTACAAATATCACCTTTAACAAAACCTTGAAGAACACCTTTAATTCGCCCTAGAGAGTCGATGAACTTTTTGCCTCTTTGCTTACTGTTTTAGCGTTGTGTTTTCTAAGTGTTTGTTCTTGAGTTTTTAGTTTTAGGAACTTATCTTGAATCATGCAACTTAGGCTAATTTAGTATATTAAATTAATTAATTATTAATTACTAAAAAGCCTCTCCTAGATTGACTAGAACTAGGAAAACACAAAACTTACTCAAATCTTAAAATTTTCCTTAAGATTTCGTTATCCCCCTTCAAATTAATTAATTAAATGAATAATTTTGAATTAAGGGAACTAGGTTAATTACATAAGTATCCCTTAATCATTTGAGCCATAATTAACCCTTTTGGACCATCCTAGGTTAAGTACTTGGATGTTTCTTGAGTTGTACTAGGTTAGTGTAAGAATTTCAGTTTGACCCCTTTAATTTTATTAATTAACTGGATAATTTAATTAATTAAGTTACCTAGGGTAATTACTAAATTACCCTTAAGTCGTTATATCCATAACTAACCCTTTGGACCATCCTAGGTTAGATACCAGGTTGTCTTTTTCTTTTCTTAATCGAAATCTGGAAATTGCTTCGTGATTTCAATTTTCGCCCTTTTAAATTAATTAATTAAGCTGATAAATTAATAAATTAAGTAGACTAGGGTAATTAATAAAGTATCCCTATGTTTTTTGTACCAGAAGCAACCTTTTGGACCATCCTAGGTTAGGTACTAGGTTTTCTCTTTAACTAGTACTAGGCTAGTGTCAACCCGGTTTAGTCCTAGGTTGTCGGGTGCACTAGTGGGTCCGTTTCAGTCAGTGTCAGTCCTAGGTATATTAGTTAGTTAGTATATATATTTAGAGACTATATTTTTATAGGTAGTTATTCCCCACATGGAGGGACCCATCCGCACATGCTGCCCCTTAACTTACCTAACCGAATTCGGTTAGGGTGGTTCCCTCCTTTGGCCGATTACCAAATGTATTGCCATGTGCTTGCACATGGGTTTGTTGTACTTTCCTAACTAATTATTCTTGAGGGATCATTTTGGAATTTTAACTTATTGTGTCCCAAGGACCCTCACTATGTCTTTGGGCACTACTTAATTTACATGATCATTTTTAATAGTCATGTGGTATGGTGCTAGGCTTGACACTTGGATGCCTAGTACTTCATATATTTTGTTGAGACTTGTTTTTAGATTAGGTTCTTCATTGCAGGTACATTTATTGGACAACAATCTTACATTATATCATGCTTATTTTTACATATATATAAATTGGTTAACTCCTTTAGCTAATTTTCTATACTTTGCCCAATATTCTTCAATATTGGGCATTGGACGTCTATGTAACCCCAATATGCATTATTAAAGACCTATTTGGCTCTTCATTATGCATGCAATTTTACGGAATGTTACATTATCCTCCCTTAGGAACATTCTTCCCCGAATGACACTACACATCATCAAAAACAAAGAGGGTGATTTTTGAAAGTTACTTCAACATGCTTAAACTTTTCTCTATTGTGAATATCTAATTCACACTTATTTTGATGATGCATAACATTCAAGATTATCTGAAGCTTCATATTTGAGGTTGAGGAATTTGCTTCTCAATCACACATAACTTAATGCAAATCATAACTCATGCAACACAAAAATCATGTCTACGCTCCACAAAAACAAAAACATGAATGCAAGCATAAAGTCATTTTAACTCATATAGTGCAAGTATAAAACACACCATTATGGACTTACAACACCAAAATCGACTAATGCACTAAAATCTTAGAGTTTCTAACACAAAGAAACACACACAAGAAAAGTATATGTAACCTCAAGAACTGAACAAGTGAGGGTAATGGGATCTCATATCGGCCTCGCCTCCCATGTTGCTCCTTCAACAAGGTGGTTTCTCCATGACACCTTTACGGAAGCACCCTCCTTGTTTCTCAACCTCACTTGGCGATCTAAAATTTCCAGGGGAAACTCTTCGTAAGAAAGGTCCTTATCGACTCCTAACACCTTAGTTAATCTCGTGTTGGCTTAAGATTTGAAACTATTTGTCTTATTGGATTTGAACCATGCCCTTCCCATTCCAGCTCTAACTAATTTGAAAATTTAAACCTTACTACCCTGTTTTGATAGTCTATGCTAGAATAACACTTATGGAGACAATCCATACCCAAGATTATATAAAAATCAAGCATGGTTAATTCTATTAGGTCAGCACAGGTGACTCTATCAACAATAGTTATTGGGCGATCTCTATATACTCTTTCAGCTCTAATGTTGTCTCCTCTTGCAAAGACCAGAACATGATCTGGCGCCTTAGACCACTCGACCATCCTGACCTATATCTTGTACCATACTTGAGACACATCCTTGAGCTGGTATGAAGCACATTCAGCCTTTTCCTATTCATTAACACCCATAGCAGGCATTAGAACCTACCATGCACTTACCTCCATGCAAACGGTCACACTTACCGCACACTCTAGCAGCTGGGGCTTGAGGAGGAGCTTGGTTTCCCCAAACATCTACTTCTCCAACTCTCCTGCCTGCGTTTCATCTTGTGTTCATGCACAGACAAGTAGGAAACTACACCCTAGAATGACACAAAATGTCAAAGCTCTAGACGGTACGATAAAGAGTAAAAGAAGGGAAATTTCCTAACGTTATATACTCTCTAAGTCGTGATTGTGGCGCGCTTCACAACCATAAGTTAGAAACTACTAACGTGGTTGTTTTGAGATTTAGTTCCTAGGTAATTTAAATTCATGCTCTGGCACCAAATTTTTTATGACCAGGATTCTGGAATCCAAATTGCAATCGGCGTTGTTGACTTCTCAGAGGTTGCAGACAAGCCTCTTCTTCCATTCATCACAGTCATATTGTTAATTTTAGCAGAAAATTTTAAAAAAATTAAATTGATGAAGTGTACTTAGACTTCATATGATTTTTACGTAGAACATTATATACTAAGCTCAACATAAAGAACAATCATCTGTCATTACAGAACCAATTTTAAATAAAAGATGAATATATTATAATAAGGTGAAAAAAGGGTCTTACATCCAAAAGCTTTTAGAATAAAGTATTAAAGAAACTCTAGGGAAAACATCCACTAGCTATGTCTAAAACTAAGACTAGACTAATAATGTAGCATCCTCGAAATCAAGAGGACCTAACAAATTGTTTGGAGAACGTTGATATCCAAACCATTGCAAGAGTCTTCAATCTGTCCTCTGACCTACACCTACAAAATAGTCCATTTTTATAGGGTTAGTACACCACTTGTACTAAGTATTGGTGTATGCACACATACACATAAGTCTATGCATGATCAAGGAAAGCTCTTCCTAAACACCATGGGATTTCTAGAAAGTATAGTCACTAGACTCCCTAAATCATTAGTTGTGAACTAATGAATAAATATGATGTATTTTAATTCATTCAAAGCATACAACTAATTTTATATATGATTAAAAGACATTAATATCATCAACATATTTTTAGAACAACTCGGGTGAAGATTTGAGATTTTGATCCTCTTCAATCTGAGATCTCCTCTTTGTATTCTTGTTGTTGTGTATTTCAATAATTCCTTTGGTCATATGTTTTACTTACAAGTGCAATGATTTATTTTAATCTCATACCCACAATGAATCAAGTAAGTAATTAAACAGATTAATGAAATGATTTAACTATAATTTGGGCATGAAATTTTCATAAACCAATCTTTAGTGACTATTCCTATTATTGTACTTTTGGCCTAATATAAGAAATCATTGTAACCCAATATTAATTCGCTAAGATCTTTTGCCAATTATATAAATTAATTATAAGCCAATTTATTTGGCTTTATCATTTTCATAACATGAGGATTGATTACTAGATATGCCTTTGTCTTATTTTAAACTTCATTAGACATGATTTGACTATCCTTACAACAAGTCATTCAATACATCAAGTATTCACTAATACTTCATAAGCCAGTCTCTTTTTTCTATGCCACTTATTTCATCATTTTCATATTAATAAAGTGATGAAGTTTTTAGTTGTTATTAATTTTCTACTCCCCTTTACTAGCATCATATAAGAAGTCATTATCCGCCAATTTTATTTGGCTTTGCCCATTATTTACTGAAACATCATTGGTAATCGTATTGGCAATTGACATTCTTAACATCTTACATTCATAGCTCACCATGAACATATGATCCATCATATTTCTTTCATTCGTTTTTAGAGACATCTTTAGAAGTAAGATCATGCGAGCTAACATGAAATCCAATGTCTTCCCCACATTGAAAAGAGGTGATTCATAGATTAAATTGAATCTAGATCTTGTGAGCTACTCATGATATCTAGTGTTTTCCCCACACCGAAAAGGGGTGATTCCCGGCTATGGCGAATTCATATCAAGTGTTCACTCCACACCAAAAAGGAGTGCCTCACGGTTATATTGAACCAAAAACATATTTTGAGCATTAATAAACATAGATAATATGAGCTACTTATGAAATCCAGTGTCTGCGACACACGAAAAAGGGGTGATGTCATTGGCCAAGCTGAGATCGAAACATACCTAGCTCTCTTAGGTGGAAACCACATGCTAGTTCCTATGTTGGCTAGACATAGTTCGAAGACTAGGGACTTAAGAATACTACTTATCCACCTCGGTGGTTGCCTCGTCTCATGAGACTTACACGTGCAATAATTTATTTTAGTCTTATACCCACAATGAATCAAGTAAGTAATTCAACAGATTAAGGAAATTATTTAACTATAATTTGGGCACGAAATTTTCATACACCAATCTTTAGTGACTATTCCTATTATTGTACTTTTGGCCTAATATAAGAAATCATTATAAGCCAATATTATTTCACTAAGATCTTTTGCCAATTATATAAAGTCATTATAAGACAATTTATTTTGCTTTATCATTTTCGTAACATGAGGATTCATTACTAGATATGCCTTTGTTTTATTTTAAACTTCATTAGACATGATTTTACTATCCTTACAACAAGTCATTCAATACATCAAGTATTCACTAATAATTCATAAGCCAGTCTCTTTTGTCTATGCCACTTATTTCATCATTTTCATGTTAATGAAGTGATGAAGTTTTTAGTTGTTATTAATTTTCTACTCCCCTTTATTAGCATCATATAAGAAGCCATTATCCGCCAATTTTATTTGGCTTTGCCCAATATTTACTGAAACTTCATTGGTAATCGTATTGGCAATTGATATTCTTAAGATCTTACATTCATATCTCACCTTGAACATATGATCCATCATATTTCTTTCATTCTTTTTTAGAGACATCTTTAGAAGTAAGATCGTGCAAGCTAACATGAAATCCAATGTCTTCCCCACATTGAAAGAGGTGGTTCATAGATTGAATTGAATCTATATCTTGTGAGCTATTCATGATATCCAATGTTTGCCCCACACCGAAAAGGGGTGATTTCCAGCTAAGGCGAATTCATATGAAGTGTTCACTCCACACCAAAAAGGAGTGGCTCACGGTTATATTGAACCAAGAACATATTTTGAGCATTAATAAACATAGATCATATGAGCTACTTATGAAATCCATTGTCTGCGACACACGAAACAAGGGGTGATGTCATTAGCCAAGCTGAGATCGAAACATACCTAGCACTCTTAGGTGGAAACCACAGGCTAGTTCCTATGTTGGCTAGACATAGTTCGAAGACTTGGGACTTAAGGATACTAATTATCCACCTCGGTGGTTGCCTCGTCTCATGAGACTTACATGAGCAATCACATGCTAACAACTAGTCTATTAGTTCTTTCATAACTTTCATTATCTTCTTATCTTTTAGAGTTTACTCAAACATTATGGAAGCTTGCTGCTAGATTGAGATTTTCTTACTCTATTAATGACTTGTCATCCTTTTATTTACATTGATGAAATGTGAATTGTCCTTACATAACATCTTTTGTGTTAATGAGACTGGTCTCACATGTCTAACACCTTCATTCGTGAGTATTTTTAACATAGTACCTTAGGTGTAAGTGAGACTTATCTCACTTCATTTAACACCTCATTTTGTCACTTTCTTAGCTTATACAAATTCAGTTATGTTATCAATCATGTAACTTGATTACTTTCATTTAGTATCTTCTTATCATCATTTATGGATGATATGCACTTCATTGAATGAGTTGCATATGTTCATAGTTCAATATTTTAGAGCATGTTTTGAGTTGTCCCAATGAATGGCACGCCATTGGATATGGTTTCATTGAATTAATTTAGAAGTGCTTGAGTTGTCATTTCATTATTTTGGCTACACAAGATTGGCATATGATTAGTTTTGGCCTAAACAATTTTGGAAAGGATTACATAACCATTTCCATGTTCATCACGCTTAATTTTTTATACATTATACATTAGCCAATAAAACTTTATAGAAAATTCCATTCCTCATTCATAGACAATGTATTGTTAGCCATTTTATTTGCATAAGATAGGCATTTCATTCAAATGTGATTTGATGGAGATCTTTTATGTGAATCTTAGTTCATGACTTTAAACATAACGTTTTTAAACATCTTGGACATCATCGTATTAACATTTTATGAATATTACATCTTCATAAAGTCACATTTACAGTAAGTATGCATCAAGACGTCACACATCAACACTTAGACATTTTTTAACATACTTAGCAATACATCGTTCTTTAATTCACGTAAGAAAACCCTTAGCATCATACGAGTTCAATTCATAGTTCATTCGACATTTAACAATCAATAACCCTAAAAATTAATATCAGCCAAAACCACATACCAACAACATGATCAAGACTAATCTATACAACATACAAATCGTAACAAGGATACTAGGGAAGGGGAAGTTCGACCAGAACTTTGAGAAAACAGCCCTGGTTTTGAGATCTCATGGATTACGACGATGGAAAGTACTCTTGGAGAAATAATTCCAGGAGAGAAACCCATATCTTATTTAGAAGGTAATCTACAAAAAACACCTTGAACGAAACCTTGAACTACACCTTAAATTCGCCCTAGAGAGTCGATGAACTTTCTGCCTTTTTTCTTACTATTTTAGCGTCGTGTTTTTTAAGTTTTTGTTTATGTGTTTTTAGATTTAGTAACTGATATTGAATCATTCAACTTAGTCTAATTTAGTAGATTAAATAACTAAATTAATTAATTACTAAAAAGCCTCTCCTAGATTGACTAGAACTAGGAAAACACAACACTTAATAAAATTTGGATTTTTTTCTAAGGATTTCGTTTTTCCACTTCAAATTAATTAATTAAATGGCTAATTTAAACAATTAAGGTACATATGGTAATTAATAAAGTACCCCTAAATCATTGGAACCATAATTAACCCTTTTTGAGCATCCGAGGTTAAGTACTAGGATGTTTCTTGAGTTGTACTAGGTTAGTGTAAGAATTTTGGTTTAAACCCTTTAATTTAATTAATCAATTGGATACTTTAATTAATTAAGTGAACCAAGGTAATTAATTGAGTAACCTTAAGTCGTTATAACCATAAATAACCCTTTGAACTATCATAGGTTAGGTACTAGGTTGTCTTTTTCATGTCTTAACCGAAATCTAGAAATTGCTTTGGGAATTCGGATTTTCCCTTTTAAATTAATTAATTAATCTGCTAAACTAATTAATTAAGAATCCTTGGGTAATTAATAAAGTATACCTAAGTTTTTGGCACCATAACCAACCTTTTGGACCATGCTAGGTTAGGTACTAGGTTGTCTCTTTAACTAGTACTAGGTTAGTGTCAACTGGTTTAGTCCTAGGTTGTCGGGTGCACTAGTGGGTCCATTTCGGTTATTCCTAGGTTAGTTATATACTTACGACAGCTATTTAGAGCCTATAGTTGTTTAGGTAGTTAGGCCCCACATGGAGAAACCCGTCCGAACATGTTGCCCCTTAATTTACCTAACCAAATTTAGTTAGGGTGGTTCCCTCCTTTGGCCGATTCCCACATGTGTTGTCCATGTGCTTTCACATGTTTTGTTTGTACTTTTCAACTAATTATGAAACAAAAGACCATCTGTCCATGTCTTCATTTGGTCCGACAACAATTAAACCATGGGTTTTTTGTTCTTTTCTGACTTTATTTAAATCCTGTGATAGCCATTTTGACCCTAAATCATTAGATTTTAGTCAGTTTAAGCCTATAAACATAACTAAAACTTAACCAAAGTCAAATTATTAATAAAATCATAGAAAATTAGAAGCAAGATAGGATAAAAAGGTCAAGAACCCTAGTTCAAGAACGCAAGAAGGTTCCAGTAGTTCCAGACCTAAAATCTAAGTGTTCCTCTTTGAATTTCATCACCAGGTATGTGGGATATCACTAGTGGGTTCCTTTCACCCATTGGGTCCCTAGTTTTCAATCTAATTCTTGATTCTCTTATCATGATTAGACCTAGGGTTTCTAGAACTTTGATAAAACTTCATGACTTTATTAAATATATGTTCTAAATCAGATTGTAAAGTTATTATTCATTTTATCACATGAATTTCAGAACACTAGGTTTGTATTTCTTAAGTTCTTGAATCACACATGCTAGGTCAGATATTTCATCTATTCAGTTATGCATGCCTCTATTTTTAATGCATCATTATCAGATTAAATAATGTATTCTCAGTTTGCAAGTTCAGTTTTGAGCTATCCAGTTATTATAGAGATTTAGACATAATCATTTTACAATATAAATCAATTAGAGTAGAATAATACCAAGTTGAACTAGGGTTCAGCATTGTAACAACCCATTTTAGTCGGTTTGAGCATTAGAATTTTTTTTGATAAATATTTACTTGGTCGACGGACCACGCGATGTGCCGTCATGGTCACGACGGACCGTCATGGACTCCGTCGTCCCATACTTGTGAAATTTCTTCTGCTGCTATCTTCTCTACCCTCGACGGCAGGTATGACAAACCGTCATAGGCACGATGGACCGTCGTGAGCCTCCGTTCCAAAACACTTCAACTCTTGGAATTTGGGTACTGGGAGCAATTCTCTGAACTTCGTGACGGACCTGCAGGACGGACCGTCACAGGTGCGACGGACCGTCACGCGCTGCGTAACCCCACACGATGTCAGCTTCCACTAATTATTTTAATGGGTGTTTTGGGCTATTATTTATGTAATTAGTGGAGTAGCTTTTATAATGGAGTTAGTGGGTGTTAAAGGAGGTAACTTTAGATTAATAGTGGGTTATTTCTTTTCTATTTTAATGATTAGTCTTACATTATAGTTAGAGGAGAATTAATCTCTAGTAGAGGGGAAGAAACTCACCTGCAGAGGAGCAACATTAAAACTTGGTATCTTCAAATTGAAAAGGTTCTTAGGAAATAAGGAAGGCAAAGGCATTGGAGAGGTAGCTTGCTTGATTTCGGTTCTTCGGTGGAGGTAGGTTATGGTTTATTTATATGTGATAGATAAACTCTAAATAGCGATTGATATGTACAGGATGATATTGTAAAGTCTCCTATTACTTGATTTTGTGGTTGTATATTATGATTGTGTGGTTTGTGGTTTGCCTAAAATATTGAGACTATTGAATTTTATTCTTGAAAACTCTCTTTTGAAGTGATGCCTTGAATAAAAAAGGCTTGATGGAAATAAAAATGATTTGAAAACAGTTTTGGTAAATTAAATACATTTTGGATCGGAGTGTCACGTTGCGACACGGTATTTTTGGATCGGAGTGTCACGTTCTGACACGGTATTTTTGGATCTTAGTGTCACGTTCCGACACGGTATTTTTGGATCGGAGTGTCACGTTCCGACACGATATTTTTGGATCGGAGTGTCACGTTCCGACACGGTATTTTATGATCGGAGTGTCACGTTCCGACACGGTATTTTTGGATCGAAGTGTCACGTTCCGACACGGTATTTTTTGATCGGAGTGTCACGTTCCGACACGGTATTTTGGATCGAGTGTCACATTCCGACACGGTATTTTTAAATGAATAGAATCTTGAATTATATTATTTTACTCAAATTCAAAGAAACTATTTTCCCAAATGAGTATGGTGTGGAGGCATGAGTCCTCAGAGGTGTGCTTGATATTGTGATTGATGGTGTACCTATTATGGTGTTGTTGTCAATGGCTTATGTATTTGTTGCTTGCCATCTGTTAAGTATTGTGGTTGATTGTATATTATTATTCGGTATATATTGTTTTCTATTTTGAGTTGGCCGATGATACCTACTCAGTACGTGTTCCTTGTACTGACCCCCTACTTGTATTTTCTTCTTTGTTATTTTGTGGAGTGCATCAAGTGTGCCATCGTCTTCGACTCGCCCTCAATTCTAGCCAGTCTTCAGCACATCAGAGTTCGAGGTAAGCTATTATTCCTAGATCGTGCTGGATTCTCTTCTTCACGTCTTGATGTCTTTGAATTACGGACATGGACCATCCTTTTACTTATTTTGGTTTCTTAAACACTCTTAGACTTTGTAATTTGAGGATAGATGTTCTTGATGTGATGACTTCCATATTTTGGGAATAAATAAGTGTTAAACTTTAGAAGCTTATTTACTTAGTTACCTTAAATCAGAGTTTTGGGTCTTCCGCATTATTTTGTTAATTATAGATGAACTATTGGTAAATGTTGGGGTTTAGTTTTGTTGGTTCGCTCACCTAGTAGGCTAAGGGTGGGTGCCACTCACGAGATCGTTTTGGGTCGTGACAAAGTTGGTATTAGAGCGTTAGGTTCGTTGGTCTCATCACACAAGAACAAGTCTAGTAGAGTCTTGAGGAACGGTATGGGGACGCCTTTACTTTTCTTCGAGAGGCTACAGGACTTTAGGAAAATTCCACTCTTTCTTTTTCTCGTGCTATTACTTGGATCCAATTGGTATCTAGGTGATACAAATTGATATCTGACTTTCTCACTCTATTTCGCAGATGATAGAACTAGAGCAACAAGTGTGCCAACACCAACACCGTCAAGACAGGGTGCGTCTGAGCCAACCATTGGGGCTGTAGCTCGAAGAGGAGCAGTGGGAAGAGGCCGTGGTAGAGGTCGCAGGAGGACGCCCACTAGAGTTAGAGGACAAAAACCTGGTCCAGCTAGGAATAGGGCAGTGACTCCTCCACCGACTGATGAGGTAGTAAGAGAGGGTGAGGAAGGGGAAAATGAGCAGGTTCGAGATGAGGAATTACCACCCCAGCCTACCCCAGAGATGATTAATCAGGTTCTTGCTTATCTTAGCGGGTTATCTGATCAGGGCCAGACACCTCCAGTGTTTTCTGCACCAGCACCTCAGGTTCCGGGAGTACAACCTGCAGCTGCTATGGCTCCCCGCATGGAGGCATCATTGGAAGTAGGCACATTCCCTAGATTGACTACAGGGTCTATAATGACAGGTGATCAACATGAACTTTTCATTAAGTTCTTAAAGTTGAAACCTCCAGTCTTCAAGGGTGCTGAATCTGAGGATGCCTATAATTTTCTGGTTGATTATCATGAGCTGCTACATAAGATGGACATAGTAGAACGATTCGGTGTTGAGTTTGTGACCTATCAGTTTCAGGGGGATGCCAAAATGTGGTGGCGGTCGTATGTTGAGTGTCAATCAGCACAGGCACCACCCATGACTTGGGCATCATTTTCTAGCCTGTTTATGGAGAAGTATATACCCCGGACTGTAAGGGATAGGAGGAGAGATGAGTTCTGAGCCTAGAGCAAGGAAGGATGTCCGTTGCTGCTTATGAGGCCAAATTTTGTGCACTATCCAGGTATGCCACTCAGCTTTGCTTCAGTCCACAAGAGCGGATTCGCCACTTTGTGAAAGGATTGAGGTCAGATTTGCAGATCCCAGCCTTATAGGTAGCTGCTGCAGCAAAATCCTTTCAGGAAGTGGTTGATTTTGTGATAGAGGTAGAGGGGGTGAAGCCAGAAAACTTCACCATGGTGTCGACATTTAAGAAGTTCCGTAAGGGAGGTGAGTTTAGTGGTTCTTACTCTAGAGGGCAGAGCTCAGGAGGTTACCCAGCCCGTCCTATTCAGTCTTCACTACAGGCTTTAGCTGGGGGTCCATCACAGACCAATCAACATTTTTCTGAGTTTGGAGGTTATCCCCAGACTTCGTCATTCTCACAGAGACCTATGCTTGACTCCAGAAATTGTTATGGATGTGGAGAGACTGGACATATTAAGAGATATTGTCCAAAATAGAGTTACAGACTCCCAATAGTTAGAGGTAGAGGTGGTCATGGTAGAGGCCGCCATTCTGGAGGACGTAGTGGCCAAGGTAATGGTGGTCACCAAATCAGTAGGGGTGGCGGGCAAGTTGGAACTACTGCAACGCAGCTTGGTAGGGGCAATGGACAGACAGGTGATAGGGCCCATCATTATGCTTTCCCCGGGAGGTCTGAGGTAGAGACATCTGATGTTGTTATCACAGGTACTCTTTTGGTCTGTGATTGCATGGCTTCTGTATTATTTGATCCTGGATCCATATTTTCATATGTATCTTCCTCATTTGATACTGGTCTTGAGTTAAGTTGTGATTTGCTTGATATGCCTATTCGTGTCTGTACTCCCGTGGGTGAGTCTGTGATAGTTGAGAAGGTGTATATGTCTTGCCTTGTGACTTTTGTGGGGAGCAACACTTACGTGGATTTGATTATTCTAGAAATGGTTGATTTTGATGTAATTCTGGGTATGACTTGGCTTTCTCCAAATTTTGCAATCTTAGATTGTAATGCTAAAACTGTCACATTGGCCAAGCTTGGGACAGACCCATTTGTGTGGGAGGGTGACTATATTTCCACCCCAGTTCGTATTATCTCTTTTCTTCATGCTAAGAGGATGGTTAGTAAGGGTTGTTTATCTTTCTTGGCCCATCTCAGGGATGATACTTCCAAAGTACCTTCGATTGAGTCTGTTTCGATAGTCCGTGTGTTTCTGGATGTGTTTCATGCAGACCTTGCTGGTATGCCACCGGATAGGGATATTGATTTTTGTATTGATCTGGAGCCGGATACTCGCCCCATTTCCATTCCCCCTTATAGAATGGCTCCAGCTGAGTTAAGGGAGTTAAAGTCCTAACTTCAGGAGTTGTTAGGTAAAGGTTTTATTAGAAAGATGGATGTCTTCGGATGTGCATAGACTACAGGCAGCTGAATAAGTTAACTATTAAGAACAAGTATCTCATTCCTCGCATTGATGATTTGTTCGATCAGTTACAAGGTGCTTGTGTCTTCTCTAAAATTGATTTGAGATCCGGTTATCATCAATTGAAAATACGGGCAGCAGATGTGCCAAATACTGCTTTTCGAACCAGGTATAGGCATTATGAATTCTTAGTAATGTCTTTTGGGCTTACGAATGCCCATGCTGCTTTCATGAGCCTGATGAACGGGATTTTTAAGCCATATCTGGATCTTTTTGTTATTGTATTTATTGATGATATACTAATATACTCAAAGAGCAGGAAAGAACATGAGGAGCATCTGAGAATCGTATTGGAGTTGTTAAGGGAGAAAAGGCTTTATGCCAAATTCTCCAAGTGTGAGTTTTGGCTCGATTCAGTGTCATTCTTGGGGCACGTGGTTTCTAAGTATGGAGTAATGGTGGATCCTTCTAAGATTGAAGCAGTGAAGATTTGGGTAAGACCTACTAATGTTTCAGAGGTAAGGAGCTTTGTTGGTTTAGCTAGCTATTACCGCTGATTCGTCAAGGGATTTTCTTCGTTGCTTCGCAGCTGACAAATTTGACTAAGTAGAATTTTCCATTTGTATGGTCGTATGAATGTGAAGAAACTTCCAAAAACATAAGACCGTGTTGACTACTACACCAATTCTTACCTTGCCAGTAGAAGGTGAGAATTTTATTGTTTATTGTGATGCATCTTATTCTGGTTTGGGTGTAGTGCTAATGCAGGAGAGGAATGTAATTGCTTATGCTTCGAGGCAATTAAAAGTGCATGAACGTAACTATCCGACCCATGACTTGGAGTTGGCTGCAGTTGTATTTGCATTAAAGCAATGGAGACATTTTCTATATGGGGTCAAGTGTGAAGTTTATACAAATCATCGTAGTTTACAGTATGTCTTTACTCAGAAATATTTGAATTTGAGGCAGAGGAGGTGGATGGAACTGTTGAAGGACTATGATATTACTATTTTGTATCACCCAGGAAAAGCAAATGTTGTGTTAGATGCTTTAAGTAGAAAAGCATGGAGCATGGGCAGTTTAGCCCACTTAGAGGTTTCTAGACGCCCATTGGCTAGAGAGGTTCAGACTTTGTCTAATGACTTTATGAGGCTGGAAGTGCTAGAGAAAGGAGGATTTTTGGCCTGTGTAGAGGCAAGATCTTCTTTTCTTGACAAAATTAAGGGAAAGCAGTTTGCTGATGAGAAGTTGAGCCGAATTCGAGATATGGTGTTGCGAGGAGAGGGTAAAAAGGCAAAAATTGATGAGGAAGGCGTTTTGAGAATTAATAGAAGGGTATGCGTGCCCCGTGTTGATGATTTGATTCACACTATTCTTACAGAGGCTCATAGTTCAAGGTATTCAATACATCCTGGTGCAACCAAGATGTATCGTGACCTAAAGCTACATTTTTGGTGGAGTAGAATGAAGCGTGACATTGTTGATTTTGTTGCCCAATGCCCGAATTGTCAATAGGTAAAGTATGAACAGCAGAGTCCCGGAGGAACACTTCAGAGAATGCCCATTCCTGAATGGAAGTGGGAAAGAATTGCAATGGATTTCGTGGTTGGTCTTCCAAAGACATTGGGTAAGTTTGATTCTATTTGGGTAATTGTTGACAGGTTAACTAAGCCTGCTCACTTCATTCCGGTCAAGATGACTTACAATGCAGAGAAGTTAGCCAAACTCTATATCTCAGAAATTGTTCGATTGCATGGAGTTCCACTTTCCATCATATCATATAGAGGTACGCAATTTACTTCTAAGTTTTGGAGAACATTACATGCTGAGTTAGGTACTAGGTTGGATCTTAGTACTGCATTTCACCCTCAGACCGATGGTCAGTCTGAGCGAACGATTCAGGTATTGGAGGATATGCTTCGTGCATATGTGATAGATTTTGGTGGTCATTGGGATAAATTCTTACCCTTAGCAGGATTTTCATACAATAATAGCTATCACTCAAGTATTGATATGGCCCCATTTGAGGCACTGTATGAGAGGAGATGTAGGTATCCCATTGGTTGGTTTGACGCATTTGAGGTGAGACCTTGGGTTACTGATCTGTTGAGGGAATCATTGGATAAAGTAAAATTCATTCAGGGGAAGCTGCTAGCAGCTTAGAATAGGCAGAAAGAATATGCAGATTGAAAGGTGAGGGACTTGGATTTTATGGAGGGTGAACAAGTTTTGCTGAAGGTTTCACCCATGAAAGGTGTGATGCGGTTTGGTAAACGAGGTAAGCTTAGTCTAAGGTATATTGGTCCATTTGAAGTTCTGAAGCGCGAAGGGGAGGTGGCCTATGAATTGGCATTGCCTCCAGGGTTGTCAGGAGTGCACCCGGTATTTGATGTGTCTATGCTGAAGAAATACCATGGTGATGGAAATTATATTATTTGTTAGGATTCAATTCTTTTTTATGAGAATCTGTCTTATGAGGAAGAGCCTATTGCTATGCTTGATAGGGAGGTCCGCAAGTTGAGATCAAAGGAGATTGCGTCTATCAAAGTTCAGTGGAAGGATCGGCCAGTTGAAGAGTCCACATGGGAGAGTGAGGTCGATATGAAAGAAAGATATCCACATCTTTTTACAAATCCAGGTATTCTTTCTCTCCCTCCCCTTTTATTGCTGTGATCGTTCGAGGACGAACGATGGGTAAATAAGTATCTATTGTAACAACCCATTTTAGTCGGTTTGAGCAGTAGAATTTTTTTTAATAAATATTTACTAGGTCGACGGACCACTCGACGGGCCGTCATGGTCACGACGTACCGTCATGGACTCCATCGTCCCATACTTGTGAAATTTCTTCTGCTACTATCTTCTCTACCCTCGACGACAGGTATGACAAACCGTCATAGGCACGACAGACTGTCATGAGCCTCCGTTCCAAAACACTTCAACTCTTGGAATTTGGGTACTGGGAGCAATTCTCTGAACTTCGTGACGGACCTGCAGGACGGACCGTCTGAGGTGCGACGGACCGTCACACGCAGCGTAACCCCACACGATGTCAGCTTCCACTAATTATTTTAATGGATGTTTTGGGCTATTATTTATGTAATTAGTGGACTAGCTTTTATAATGGAGTTAGTGGGTGTTAAAGGAGGTAACTTTAGATTAATATTGGGTTATTTTTTTTCTATTTTTATAATTAGTCTTACATTATAATTAGAGGAGAATTAATCTCTAGTAGAGGGGAAGAAACTCACCTACAGAGGAGCAATATTAAAACTTGGTATCTTCAAATTGAAAAGGTTCTTAGGCAATAAGGAAGGCAAAGGCATTGGAGAGGTAGCTTGCTTGATTTCGGTTCTTCGGTGGAGGTAGGTTATGGTTTATTTCTATGTGATAGATAAACTCTAAATAGCGATTGATATGTATTGAATGATATTGTAAAGTCTCCTATTACTTGATTTTGTGGTTGTATATTATGATTGTGTGGTTTGTGGTTTGCCTAAAATATTGAGACTATTGAATTTTATTCTTGAAAACTCTCTTTTGAAGTGATGCCTTGAATAAAAAAGGATTGATGGAAAGAAAAATGATTTGAAAACAGTTTTAATAAATTAAATACATTTTGGATCG
This sequence comes from Solanum peruvianum, assembly GCA_027705065.1. NCBI lineage: Eukaryota > Viridiplantae > Streptophyta > Magnoliopsida > Solanales > Solanaceae > Solanum > Solanum peruvianum. Next base: position 22,469,167 of record JAKWJD010001766.1, on the reverse strand, counting down.
GAGTGTCACGTTCCAACACGGTATTTTTTGATCGGACTGTCACGTTCCGACACGGTATTTTTGGATCGGAGTGTCACGTTCCGACACGGTATTTTTAGATCGGAGTGTCACGTTCCGACACGGTATTTTTGGATCGGAGTGTCACATTCCGACACGGTATTTTGGATCGGAGTGTCACGTTCCGACACGGTATTTTTAAATGAAAATAATCTTGAATTATATTATTTTACTCAAATTCAAAGAAACTATTTTCCCAAATGAGTATGGTGTGGAGGCATGAGTCCTCAAAGGTGTGCTTGATATTGTGATTGATGGTGTACCTATTATGGTGTTGTTGTCAATGGCTTATGTATTTGTTGCTTGCCATCTGTTAAGTATTGTGGTTGACTGTATATTATTATTCGGTATATATTGTTTTCTATTTTGAGTTGGCCGATGATACCTACTCAGTACGTGTTCCTTGTACTGACCCCCTACTTGTATTTTCTTCTTTGTCATTTTGTGGAGTGCAGCAAGTGTGCCATCGTCTTCGACTCGCCCTCAATTCTAGCCAGTCTTCAGCACATCAGAGTTCGGGGTGAGCTATTATTCCTAGCTCGTGCTGGATTCTCTTCTTCACGTCTTGATGTCTTTGAATTACGGACATGGACCATCCTTTTACTTATTTTGGTTTCTTAAACACTCTTACAGTTTGTAATTTGAGGATAGATGTTCTTGATGTGATGACTTCCAGATTTTGGGAATAAATAAGTGTTAAACTTTAGAAGCTTATTTACTTAGTTACCTTAAATCAGAGTTTTGGGTCTTCCGTATTATTTTGTTAAATTATAGATGAACTATTGGTAAATGTTGGGGTTTAGATTTGTTGGTTCGCTCACCTAGTAGGCTAAGGGTGGGTGCCACTCACGAGATCATTTTGGGTCGTGACAAGCATACCCAATAAGTCCCAGAATTACTAGCCAAATAAGTTGTAAGTCCCCTCTATGGTCAATCAGTTTAGTTGTCACGCCAGCATGCCTTTATACCTCTGGCAGGGTATATTGGATCCTTTCGATGGGGCGTATACATCGGACTCCACATTTAGATCATGTGGTTTTATTATTGATTATTAGTAGCTCCGACAGTTCAGTCAGACTCTCTTGCATTGACCATTTATTAGTATTCAGTTTTAGTTTGTTATAAATTTATCATTGCATTCAGGTAGCTCAGAATTTTCTTTTTTATGTTCATGTTATTATACTTGCTTTTGTTGTAACATTTAAGAAAATGTACTTGTCTAGTGAAGAGTCTATTAGGTTCTAAGAATATGTATTAGGGTACATAATTATCCCAATGCCCAATATTGAGTAATATTGGGCATGTTAGAGAATATTGGCTTAAGGGTGTTAGCCAATTTCTATGTATTAACAAGTAGCTTAAGATATACTTTGATGTTCAAATGCTCCAATCCAAGCTTGTTTAGGAATTGTACCTGCAATGAAGACCCTAAGCTAATAGCATTGATTTCTTAGCACATTAGGTACGAGGCATCCAAGTGTCAAGCCTAGGTACCATGATACATGATCAATTAAAATGATCATGTAGATTAAGCACTGCCCAAAGACATAGTGCGGGTCCTTGGACAATAAATGCGCAGAAACACATGTGCAAGAACATGTACAACACATGTCCAAGAGACAAAGCAACCAAGCCCCTAGCCAATTTGGTTAGGGCGGTTAGGGGGCAGGCGCACGCACGGGTAAAGCCATGAGGGGCCTATCTTCCTAACAAAACCTAGTCTATAACTAACTTACCTAAATAACTAATTAACCTAGGATTAACTAAAAGAAACTAACTAGTCTACCCGAAATCCTAACACCTAATCGGGTTACACTATCTGGGTAACTAACTAAAGAAACATCCTAGTACCTAACCTAGGATGGTCCAAAATGGTTGGTTATGGTCCTAGTGAATTAGGGGTATTTTGGTAAATATCCTAGGTCACTTAGTTAATTACATTAGCAACTTAATGATTTATTAAAAATTCAAGGTCAAGCCGAGACATCTTAGCAACTTTTCAGATTTGTCTAAGTCAAATGCTATACTATTTTTAGTCAATTTAGGATGGGCATTTTTTGGTAGTTATCTAATTGATAATTTAATTAAGTTAATTAATCTAAGTTGAATTAGTCAATATTCACTTCCTAAGACTTAGACCCATGTTTAACTAGGTGAGAAACCTCACGACTCAAAAACAGTAACAAACATAAGAAAAACAGTGAACAATTCTCCTTAGGCGATTTCCAGGCAGTTCTTCAAGATTTTTCATGCAAAGTACGGGGTGATCTTCGTAGATTCAATTATACAATAAGGCATGGGTTTTATCTCTTGGATTTCTTTCCCCGGGAGGCTTTTCAAATGTTTTGAATTCAAGAAAACCGAAACTAGGGTTGTTGCCAATGAGATTTTTGAATGTTCATCTCCCTAGTTCTCCCAATTTTGATTCCAGTAGTAGTATAATGCAAATATCGAGCATGTTATTTGTATGTGGTGCTAACTGATCATTATATGCAGGTTTTTATGATTTAATAATGTCGAATAAGACCTATAGGTTAGATACGTATGATTAGAGTTTCATTTACATGAGATAAGAATGTTATAATGCCCAATTGTGCTTGAGAATATGAAATTGTTCAAATTTGGCTTGCTTAAAATGATGAGATTACTATAGTAAATAAATGTAGTTAATTGACTTGGCTAGTGATATTCTCATGACCAGTGTTTAGTGAAAGCTTAGTTTATGCCAATAAATTGGCTTACAATATTATTTCCAAAATATGTAATAGAATTGGCCATTGACAAAGTCATACCAATCTCATATGGCCAATGTAAATTATGATGTTCTTGTAAGGACAAACACATGTTAAAGAATGACTTGACTAGTTGTAACTCAACGAGCTCATAACCTAGGGTATGCCAATGATTGGGACAAGTCCCAACATATACTATTTAAATAAACTTGTGAATATAGTAACACATTGAATAAGTCCTTACAACATTCATAGAGAATGGTACGAGACTACCAAATAATGTTGAACAAGAAAAGGTCAGTAATGAAATAACATAAAAGCTTATGAGTCATGAAATTGACCTAGAATGGGGTGTTAAAGGAAGTGAGACAAGTCTCACTTGCACCTAAGTAATAATATTAAAGAGACTCACATAAGAAAGTGTAAGAAATCGTGAGACAAGTCTCATTCACACCATAATGATAATGTAAGATTAAAGTTCACATTCATCAAGTAAACAAAGGGATGACAAGTCATCCATTGAGCTAAGCATACCTCATACTAGAAGCAAGCTTCCATAATGTATGAGTCAACTCTAAAAGTTATAAAGTATGATAAATTGAGGAAAGCACCGATAGACTAGCAATGAATTTGTGCAAGCACATGTAAGACTCATGAGATGAGACTACCACCAAGGTGGATAAGGGTCTCCAAAATCTCCACCGCTGTAGTGGGCGAGGTGGAGACGAAATTAAAGGATTTTTTGGATCTCTTAAGACGAGCTCACTAGTTCACTTTGTGCCACTGCAGCGACACTACTACAATAGGATGGGTTCCACTATAGCAGGATGACGAGTTTTAAAATCATTAATAAAACCCTTAGACAACATTAATATGTACTTTTCAGCTTTTTGAGTTAAGAGACAACCCCTGGGCTATTCCATCCCGTTTTCTACCATTCTTGAAGCTAGAGGTAAGCTTTGCACTCCCTGAATTCATTTTTCGAACTATAGAACATTTTAGAATGGATTAATGTTGATAGGAATGGATTTCTTGAAGAATATGGTAGAAATAAACCTAAATTGACTAGTTACGGTCATGGGTTCGAACTAGGGTTCACAATTTGTTAGTTTTTCAAGAATTTTGTGTTTTTATTGATTCATATATATAAATTGTTGTTTGTAGGCCATGAACAAGAAGAAATAATTTGGAAAGGGAAGGATCAATATTGATCATAGATGCATAAATGGGATATATAAATATCGATACCATGAAATATGACATGAATGCATGATCTTGATACGTTCTGACACTCTAATTTGGATTGGATTTCCATGTTATGGCATGCTAACTAGGATCCGTTGCCACGTTCTGAAATAAAAATGGGATCGAATTGCCACATTCCGACATGCTTACATTTGACTTTAGGTTCCGTCAAAAACAAACTATGTGAAGAAGCATGTGCATAATGATATTGAATTTTATGATAATATTGAATATGTTGATAATTATACTTGTATTATAATGTTGTTATTAATTGTCTATGTTACACTAGTGGAATAGCCACGTGATCCTACCAGTACACGGTGGTTGTGTACTGATTTTTGAACTTGGTCTTATTTTTATTGAGTAGATGGCATCTTCATCACACGACTGTTGACAGACCTCTCTTAGGAATTGAGTGATCGCTTCGAGTTCAAGGGTGAGCCACATCGTTTGACTTCCATGAAACTCTCGTTAGTCTCTGTGCACCATTTTCAGACCAAGACCTTGTCTTAGTTAGTGAGGTAGTTTATTAGAAATTTTTGTTAGACGTTCTTATCGTTTCTAGTTTTGGCACATTGACTTTCACGTTCAATGGTATATTCTGAATTGTTAGTTAGTTGTGAGATCTTTATTTAGTAATGAAACTTTGTCTTTAGTTATTTAACTTTCTTTTGTAACTCAAATATCTTAGTTTTTTAAGGTTTATTGCTTTAGTTTTGTTGCTAGTAGTGGTTCTCCCATCGAGCTATATTGTGGGTGCCAATCACGACGGTCCGGGTCGTGACAAAGAAATAAAATATTTTTTATAGGTGAATAAAATTTGCATTATTATTAAAAAATTAGGGAATTTACAATGATATAATTGACTAAGAACCCCAGGTATCTATGATCCATTAAGAGTACAATGTGGTCAATAAATAATAGTAGAACACAACTTCTACTATGCGGAAAGAAGAGTCGAAGTTGTTGGAGGAATTCTTCATGATCACCTAATTAAAGACATAGAAAGAGTATACAACAACACGTACTAGTAGGAATCATCGTTCTCTCGATGTCCACACCATAATATAAAAAAGAATAACAGGATCATGCAAGTATCACTCGTTTCTTCACCCTTGCTCCTTTCTTATAACACCCTCAACTTGTAACAATACCCTAAGTACTAACCATTTTCTTGCCCAACTGCTAATACTTCTAGCTCTAGTTCTATTAATTCATAGCCTAAACAACATTAGATAATCCCAACCACCACTAATATCCTTTATCCACCAACCAATCTTGTAGCTCTCTTAAAGTATGACCACCTTATCTACCCCAAGCTGTGAAATTTCTCTTTACCTCAATCTCACATTATGTTCAACACTTCAACTCTATCGTTCCCAACAACTGCACCTCATAAAACATCCACACAATACCCAACCCTCATATACGGACACAGTTTCACCTACACAGCGTCATCATTTGGTAAGAATACAATCATCAAAAGTGTATGCACATCACAATACTGAAATATAACATGTTTTTTACTGCAACTTATCACAAGTAGTTAGTCCTCTCATGGAACCCAAACTCAAATAGCTAGTGTATCTGTGTATATATATCTATCATACATATGATTATTTTATAAATTCATGTTATTAAATTTCCGCAATAAGTATGAATTATTTTACTAGTAGTGTGTATCTGTGTGTGTGTGTGTGTATATATATATATATATATATATATATATATATATATATATATATATATATATATATATGTATGTATGTATGTATGTATGTATGTATGTATGTATGTATGTATGTATGTATCATACATAAATTATTACTTTTTTTAGATTGAAAAACACACCTTAGTGATGTGTATAATCACTCTTTCTTTTATTTTAGCAAACCTTTACACGTGACATTTCACATAGATAAAATATTTCACCTTGAAAAAAATTAAATAATAAACGATTTATATTAATTAAAAATTATAGAATAAAGTATTAATATCCAAACAAAACTATTTTTTTCAAAAGTAAAATTTTACCTCACTACACCAGCTTCTCCACGTACACCCACCCCCACCCCCCGACAATCCCCTATCTTTTCTTAAAAAAATTCTTTTATAAAATATTTTTTAAGAAATCATACTCATTCCACTCCAAAAAGAAACCCTCCACTAACCCCCCCTCCCCCCACAAGAAAAATTTATATTATATTTTTAAAAGATAAAATAATTTTTTTACCACATCCAATTTAACCCTCACTCATATTTTTTGTACATTTTTCTCATTTTTGTGTTAGATATGCACGTTCCTTTAAATTCAGAAATTTTTTTTATTACTGTACAAGATATAATATAAATAAATAAATAAAATAGAAAAATCTTGCGACGGCGGCAAGTAAAAAATATTTTTGATATGTATATATCCAACACAAAATGAGAACAAAAACTTGGAAACAGAGGGTTAGGTGAGGTGGGTAGAATTACTTTTTAATACAAAATAATATCCTAATTGGTATTTGGGGGTGTGGGGAAGAGGAGGAGAGGAGATGAATTAATAAAATTAAATACTTCTATAAAAGAAATTTATACAAAAAAAATTGCCGGGGTTTGAGGTTGGGGGGGGGGGGAGGAGGGGGTGCGCTGAGAGGAAGAAGTGGGTTAAGAATAATACTATACATTTTTATAAAAGAACTATTATTTATGGGATAATAATTTTTAAATTCTTAATTTTATCTAATGCTAATAATTTATTTAATTTTTGTCAAGGTTGAATTGTTTGTCCATGTATAGTGTTATGCGACAATTCTTTAAAATAAAAGACAAAGTGTGGTGTGTGTGGGATTAAAAATAAAAGTGTGTTTCTCAAATTAAAAAGTGATAGTTTAGATATGAAACACACATTATCAATAACTTAAGTATGAAACCAAAAAATATATAGTTTAAATATGCTGTTGACATTTATGTCATTAAAAAACTATAAAAATAAATTATGGCCTACCAAAAATTCGATGGCCCATCAACTAAAAAGAAGTAACTAAATAAGATTAATTATGGAAATCTTACCTTTTAGTCTACATGTTACCCTTACGCCCTATACATTTTACAAATTTCTAAAATCCTTTCATTTTCCCGCATCACATTAATGTACCTCACGCATTACATTAATGTATCATGTATAAAATGTACCTTGCGTATCTTATTAGTGTAGCGCGTGCATCAAATTAATGTATCTTGCCCATCAAATTACATTATCATGTATAAAATGTACCTTGCTCATCAGTTAAGTGTATCTTGCACAATATATTAGTTTATCTCGCGCATCAAATTAATATATCTTGTGCAGTAAATGAATGTATTGGGGCTTATATCATTGTATCTGTTTTGAAGGATTTTTATAATCATTAAATTTTAAGGGATACATTGTAATTTTACCTTAAAAGCATGTGATTTTTTGTAATTTGCTCTAAATAAATAAAGAAAAAATTGAAGCTAAAAAGTAAAAGAAGCATATCTATCTAGAACATTTAATAGTTAATTAAGTTATATAAAACAAATACCTTTCGTTGTTCTACATATATTCACAATAGTATATACATATAAAACATGGGCCTATGGCCAATTTTGTTGATTAAAAAACTAAAAAGATCAATATTGGCCAGCCCAAAATGACCCATCAACTAAAAAAAACATAATAAGAATAGGGAAAATGGTCTGATATACCCCTCGACTTTATCATTTGGAGCTGATATACCCTCGTTATGAAAGTGACTCATATATACCCTTACCGTTATACAAACGGCTCACATATACCCCTGCCTTAAAAAATGGCTCACATATACCCTTCATTTAACAGAAGTTAAAAAATTAGTTTTAAATTTATATTTATTACTTCTAATTTTTTTTAAAAAATTATTTAGGTGTTTATATGATTCTTCTATCAAAGTTCAAGGTATTTTAATTTTTTTCATACATAAATTATTTTTTGACTTCTTTTATTATAATTATTTGAGCTTCTTATTCTTATTTTGTTTTTTTCTTTCATTTATTAGTTTAAAGAAAAAAAATTTAAATTATTTTTTTTGTGTGTATTGTAATTTAATTTCGTATTCGAAGGAAAAATTTGGACATCTACAATAAGTTTTACAAGAATATTAGTGAAACATAAATAAATTTGATTATCAAAATAATAACTATAAATTAGTCATTGAAACAAAAAAAAAGTCAAAAAAAATATATTTGACGAGGATTAAATTTACTCATATGAGATTATATTTTTTAGAAAAAAATAATAAAAATTTAGATTAAAGTTATTATTTTTTTCATTTCCGTTAGAGGAAAAGGGTTTATGTGATTCATTTGTTTACAATTAAAAGTATATATGAGTCACTTTCATAACAAGGGGTATATCAGCTCTAAATGACAAAGTTAAGGACATATCAGACCTTTTTCCCTAAAGAATAAAATAAAGGCTAAAAGAAGCAGATCTATCTAGAAGGATATCAAAATTCTTCTTTTTCAGTAGCTAAACTCAAAAGTGAGCTTCTCTTTCGGTCATCACTTGCCAGAGCCTCCATCATCGCTAGCAAGAGAAGTCTGCCATCGTACCGGCCAGAGCCTCCATCATCGCTGGCTAAAGCCTCCATTGTCACTGGCCACAACCTCCATTGTTGCCGGCATACCTGGTCTTTATCTGATCTCTAGCCATGGTTGTAAGTCCTCCCCTTTTCATTTTGTTTACTTCTTTGAGCTATATATCTCAGGTGGATTCTCTCCGATTTGTAAATTTTCCAGATTGATTTGTGTTGTTGTGATTATTCATGGGTTGGTGACTTCTTTTCTTTGGATCTCATCACCATAACTCTGATTTTCGTTCATTTCTCTTTAATCGGGTTCTTCTAATAAATATTTTAGCACCTTTTCTTCTTTTATCGATTAAATTGTCGCATTGTCTTGATGTGTAGTTCTATTTTATGTGATAGTATAATGTCGTCCATCCTGTGATTCTTTTTTTTTTCTTCTGAAGTTGTGCCCTCTTCTATGTCTTATTGGAATGAATTTGTTAATATTTTCTCCGCTAACTTGTGCAAATTTATAAGTTAATTTTGAAATTTACTTTTCGGAATTAGATTATGAAGGAGTGTGGTTAAAAGCAGCAACACAATGTCCAACTTAGAGAAGGTTAATAATGAAACATTGATGTTCAAGGCCTCACTTGTGGTGTGTCATTTTTGTTTCTTTATATACTTACGTAGTCAATGTCTTAAGGCATGTCACTGTAGGTTGCGACTATATATTGTTTTTTGAGTAAATCATATATGTGCGTTATGAACAGGAGAAGAAGTATTATATCTGAAACTTGAGAAATTGTTAAGAGGATCTTTTAGATTATAGTGACAAGGGTTGTCCTAATATGTTGAAGAGGATGGTGGTGTGCAGGTAAGTTATGTCACACATTATCTACTCTAATGAACAGCTTGTTAGAGCACGTAAGAAATTTAGTGTCAAGTAAACATGTCCAACATGGTTGTTATACATGATGTTATATAGAGTATTGCAGTGTGAATCAGAACCTGGGGCACCATTTAGTTATTGGAGGACACATTTTGTATTAGATGGGATAAATGAGGATATGTCATGGATTAGCTATTCCATTTTCTATATGGAACAATTAATCCCATCATTTTAATACATCTCATAGGATTGCAATCACTTATCCCACAAACCAGATGCACAATAATAAAATCCAACAATATATCCCCTGAATTTTCTATTTCATCATTCATACTAAATGAGTCTTTATACCTCAGTCACTCAGGCATATCTTTGGAATTTCCTCAAAAGCATGTCATTTTTCCTGTGATTTGAATGTCCTTAGTTAGAGAGGGAAATACAATGAAGTAGATAACCTTGTAAAAATGGTTTTTCCAAGGTTTTATAATTTTATTTTTAATTTTAGTTAATATTAGTGCCTACAAGATTAGTATATCTAATTGTAGAACTTATGGTTGGTTTGCTAGGATTTGTTCTCAACGACTATTTTTTTTTCTTTCAGGTGCAAAACACATTGGATGTTGTGATTAGTCACCTACTATATCTTCTTAACTTGATTCTTTAGTTAGTTACTTTGCATATACATGATACAGAGATACATATTACATGTGGACTTATGAAAAGACACCATAGGTTGAATATTCCTATCATAATTAAAATGAAATTTCTGTGAGATTGCATAAGTGTTCCATAGAAAAGATTGTCTCATTGAATCTTTTCTGTTTATCCTTCACCTAAATTAATGATTCTATTATTGACATCAATCGTTTCTCGTTTTTGTTTAGTGTAGAGATTTCTTGAAACTAGATAAGGTATACTATTTCTCCTAAGACATGTTCTCAAGCATGTATTGACAAAGCTAATATTACACCCAATCCTTCCATTTTTCTGCCCTTGTAAGCTTCTCCTATTTAACAACATGATATTTTTTATGTTTGACATTCCCCTCCTAGAAGAACTGATTCCTTAACTGCATGTCATCTTAGATTGTAATTTAAGCTCACTTTTTTGTGGATATCATGTAAATCATTGCAGTATTTCTATTATTTATATTAATTAGTTTTTTTGAATATTGTAAGTGCATACAACTTATAGGATAGGTCAAATTTGGCATTGCTGAGGCTCAAGCACTCTGAAGTAGACATATTTTTCATAAGTTTGGGCATGCTTTACATTTATTTCTTTAAAGAGTGGTTCTTTTTTTATTCAACTTCTATTTGCTTTCTAGTGTTTTTCACCTTTTCTACTAAATTGTCATCGGGTTCACTTGACGTTTTGCTACCTGTGCAGTAATACGAACAGATTATGCGTAAAAAAATTGTTCTTGATTTTGTCAAATTCCTTCAAAACTAAACGTGTGAGCCAAATATTGAATTTTTGATCCATACTTATTCATTAAATGACAAAAAAATTTTAACACACACTGCACATTTATGATTTTTAATTTGTACAATGTTCATTATAAAATAAAACATTACACTCTATAAAGTTGAACATATCTACGTATCATTTAATAATATATTGAATTAGTGAAACCTATTTAAATGCAAATTGTAAATAGTGTTGCCACTATTTTAAATATCAACAGATGCTTGTGATTAGTGATAATATTTCATCCTTAAAAGTTTAATTTTTAGTGATGACATCATTAAGACAATCATATATTTGTCATAAAAATATACCCTTTAGTAACAACTTTGATTGTTGTTAATTATGATATTGAGTAGTGATAAATTTAATTTTCTGTCAATAGAAATATATTTAGTGACGATATGATTCTTTTCAACTCAATAATTGTAAAAAAACATAGTCGTCACTAATTTATACATTTAGGGACAAAAGAATTTGTATGTAAGAGAACTTTTAGTGATGAAATTATGTTTTATTTTTACGAAATAGATATAATATTAGAGACAAATGATGTCATCACGAATTAAATTAAATATTCTGTGATAGATCAATTTTGTTGGTATTGATGGCTTCTTTAATGAAGAAAACACATAATTACCTACAAAATTTTATAATTTCTTTGACGAACAAGTCTGTTATAAATACTTTGCATTTGCGGACAAAAAATATTTCCTTTGTTGTTATAATTTTATTCAGTGATGAAACACTTAGTTTTCTTTGTATACATTTAGTGATCCATGCTTTAAGGACGAAAGGGTGGCGAATTATCAGTTCTCAGCTTGGGCTTCATCCATAGCGGGTGCTACCCTTCTTCAGCCTCTGCCCCTTCTTCTTCCTCTACCCCTGTCTCAGCCACATCTTCTCGATATGAACTCCCCTATTGGATCATCAATAGAAACTATTAGCTTTGCACAGTTGTTTCTCATGTTGGCGATATTTGGATCGAAGAGTTGAAGAGATTCGATACAAATTCGGATCACCATATTCCAATCAGAATAAAGTTATAGAATGTAGGGAGAAAAAGATGGAGAGATTGTCCGATACACCAAACTAAATGATACTAACCAAAAGAAAAGCATTTAAAGATATAGAAAAATGTTTAAATTATCAATTAAAAGCTTAGTTCCCATACACTCGGTAATTTATCGAAAACAAACATAATCAAGGGAAAATTCAACCCCTAGAACCTGAAAGTCATTGTACCAAAAATTATAAAAAGTAAATAATGTACTATAAGGGGATGTAACAACAAAACATGTAAAGAGTCTATAAGGTCTAAGTCCAAATGAAATGGACTAATATCCTAGATTAATCCATAATAGCATGAACGAACCAACTCACCCTTGAATTCGACAAGTCAGAGATCTCCTACCTGAGGTCTCCCAAAAACCGTCCGAATATTTCCTAAAGCTAAATGCATCTAATTTTCAGTGGATTTTGAGTCTTTGATCCATTTCCCTAAAAAAATAACTTTAATATCCAAACTTTTTACCATTAAAGTCATTTTAAAAGGATAGTAAAATCTCCTAGAGATGAAATTGTTTTAAATAAGTCATAGAAATTGATATTCATAACTCAATAAGAAAAAAAAATCAAATTTCAAACTAACCAAAAACATATAAATAATAGGAATGAAAAATAATTGACAAAAGAATTCTTTTAAATGAATATAAACAAAATACACTTAAAAAATAAAATCAGTGTTTAGGTCAGACCTTATATATGTATGATAACATGATAATTTGTTTAAAATATATGTACTTATAAAATTAGGGTTATGGTTGTGAGAAATGTTAACTCTAAAAAACAAGGGTTTCAGTATTGTAACAACATAAAGACCCAAAACACTAAAAAATCAAAATGAACATGAAAAAGTTATACATACAGATAAAATTAGGGTTTAGGTTTACAAATCTATAATTATACATTATGCTTTAGATCTTCTAACTTTGAGACCTAAAAAATCCAATAAAGTTAACTTAAGAATATTAAATATTGTGATATACTATCAGATATAAAATATGGTTTAAATTCCAAATCTCCGTCACAGATTAAATAAATTTAATCTTTCAACTCTTTAAATAGCTTGAGGATATAATATTCAAGACTTTAATGAAAATGTCTTTTGACATTAAAACATTTCTAATTCTAGTATTATATATATTCTATGTTTCTTGTGTATATATATGTATATACACATAGGTAGGAGAAATATGTTGGCCCTTTGTCTGTTCCTTTCAGCTGTTGTCAATGGCTTCTTCACCCTATGATTTCTTCCTACTTGAATTCAGCAATTCAATTTTCTTCTTCTTTTGAACTATATTTTATGGAGATTTTGATGTTTTGTTTCTATTAGATGCTTTCATATGTTTTACTCTAGGCTTACGTATATACCACCACTTCTGAACTCATTGAATATGTTGTTGTTGTTGTTGTTAAAACAGTTATTTCTAAAGTTAATATTTTTCGCTAACCATTTTAATGTATAATCTTTTTCTGAATCAAGGTTTTTTCCGAAATAGCCTCTATACCTCAAAGGTAGAAGAATTAATATTATTCTGATCTAGAGGATTTTTTTTCAAAATAAAATTTAAAAGTATTTTTGTAGAAAACAATTTGTGTTTTGTGTTGGTTATGGTTAAACACGACAAATGTAAAAAAGAGCGCCTTTTCTGTGCTAGCTTTTAGCCTCCAAGAATGCATCCCAATTTTCATACTGTTTTTGTTTCATTTTCAATTAAAATACATATTGTGTTTCTTTTTCTAGATGACAAACGTTAGAAGCTTAGATTTTGGTGCTTAATTCGTATTTTTAGTGATTTTCTATGTTTTGTTGTTTTTGTGACTCTAGAGTTTTTCTTTTGTTGCAAGACTTTTTGAAGAATATGTATATCACAATAATCACAACCTCTTTGATTAGTGAAATTCCTAGGTATGATGTAACGACTTTGGAAGGACATAAATCTTAGGTTTTACCGCATCTTTATAAATTTGTCCTAATCCGACAACATTTATGTATGGGAAAAATAATAAATACGATACCTGTTCAATCTTCTATATTAAAATTACCTTTTTTTTCTTGTCTAGGTTTTTGGTTGTGCTTGGAGTCAAAAAGGGTCTTTTCTTCCGTATGGGTAAGCATTACTTCAATTTTTCATTTTATTGCTCTCGTCTATGCGTACTCATGTTCATATTGCTACTCATGTTTCTAATTATCTTGTTATTTTTTTACTTTGAAATTTGACAATCATTAACACTAGATTTTATGAAGGTTGTGTGTATTTTTAGTGTGTGATATCAATTTAGGTCTGAATATTCTAGAACTAGTATTTGGTCTATTGGAGATGCTCCATCTAACTCTACTATCCAAAGTTGAAAAACATAGAAAAATAAGAATGTTACGACACTTGAATGAAAAACAAGATCTTGTAACTTCGAGACCTAAAAAAAATGAATAAAGTGAACTTAAGAATATTAAATATATTGTGATAAACTATCAAATTTAAAAATCTGGTTTAAATCTAGATATGTCTCTGATTAAAAAATTTAATCTTTCAAGTCTTTGAAATGGCTTTAGGATACAATTGTCATTCGAAACCTTATTCAAAGTGTATTTTGGAATTAAAACATTTTAATTCTAGTCTTATATAAATACTTTATTCCCCAAAATTCTCACTTACCATATTTTCCTCTCTCTCTAATTCTAGTCTTATATATAATTATATATATATATATATATATATATATATAATATATATACACACACACACACATGGTCTGTTTCTTTAAGCTGTCGTCAATTCACAATAATGGCTTCTTCACCCTATGATTTCCTTCTACTTGAGTTCGGTAATTCAATTTTCATCTTCTTTTGAACTATTTTTATTTATATTTTGATTTTTGTTTCTATTAGATAATTTGACGTGCTTTACTTTAGTCTTGTGTATACGCCATCCTCTTGAAACCTCATGGGATATGTTATTGTTGTCGTTCTTGGAGTCTAGAAGGGTCTTTTCTTGCTTCTAGATAAGCATTATCTATATGCATGTATATGTTTTAGGCAGAAATAATGAAAATATATGCATGCACCTAATATTAAAAACAAAAATAAACTCAAGTAAGATATTTCAAATCCCTGGATGATAATTCCCATACACAAATCCAGTATGACTTGTTTGCAAACCAAACAATCCCATAGATTCTTTTTGGTACATTTCAAGCAAGGAACAAAGCCTTCATTCTACAAGTTAGAGTTTCTCGAATTGTGAACTCTATCCCCTATGTTCCTAAGTCCTTTTAAAGTTATTCTTCAACCTCGATAATCGAATATCAATCACACAAAAATTTTTGTTTGCAAAAAAAGTTGCAAATTTGTTGCCTTCCTCGTTCCAACGCACTTCAAAAATATTGTCAGTGCCATTGTATGTTTTTACAATTTTTTTCTTTCTTCACTGACCATATATTCATGCATTTATCCAATAAACCACTTTTCATGTATTAACCATTTGGACTAAATGCAACAGAGCAAACAACTTCCCTGGATTAAAAATTGAAGAGAACCTTCTTCGAAAAAGATAAATCATTCGCCAAGAACAATACAATTTACTTATTATCACTCCCCTCCCCTCACATCCCCACCCAAATAAAAGAAATAGGTATATAGGTTATCTATAGTTAAACTGAATACGAGTAAACAAACCACATAATACTGTCTGTATTTTATTGTTAAAAAGTATAATTTTATTAAGAGTACCTATTTTTATTACTTGTGTCGAAGTAGAAATAATGAGATCACATCCCTTACCTGTGTTGATTCCAGATTTGAAGAAGACGCCTTTCTTCAACATCCCATATCTTCATGGTAGTGTCAAATGAAGCACTACACAGATAGACAATAGAACAATACCAATAACCTAAAAGAAATAAAAGGTCAGGTGTAATACATTAAATCAGCACACACCAAAAATCCATTTCCTTGACGGCTAAGGATAAATTGTATCTCTCTAGATTATTTTACTCGTGGGGGGATTGTGGGTGAGATTTAAATCATTTCATATACATTACAAAGTAAACGATGGAAGCATTGAAGACTAGTAGCGTTACATGTAAACACAACAAAGACAATAAAGATAAACCATTGCGTCTAAAATAAAACAAAGTTCGTAAATGAAAAGTGTACTAACTCTTGATCACTTCTGAAAATTTGATAATCTTGCTTATGCTTTTGAGTCCTCAATGAATGATAGTATCAGAAAGAAAGAAAAGTACTGAACCATTGGATGAAATGAACGGCTTATGGGAATCGTTGAACAAATTGGTAACAAAAGGTGACACCTTAAACAATTCCAAAGATCCAGTTCCAAAGTTCATAATTTGTAATCCACTAATCAATCATCATGATTAATTAAATGATGCTACAGTGATGATAAAGAAGAATAATGTGCATGTGCTATTGCCAAAAGTTAAGGAACACAAATTTAGAAAAAAAAGTGCTTAAAAAATTAGATGTTGTTCAATCTATAGAAGCACCATAGAATAGTAATAATAAAAATATTAATAAAGAAGAAGGTGAAAGGGACGACATGGAAGAAAGAAAAAAGAAACAAATAATCCTCTTCCTCATCCTCCTCTTGTTGTCTGTGGTGGTGATGGTGATAGTGGAGGTGGTGGAACAAATACTAATGCAACACAAGTTCAAGTTAGTACTGAGACAACATGATGTAAAAGTTGTGGTAGTACAAGAGCAGTGGATGAACTCTTTCATTCACTACTCTACCACTGCTTGTACCTCTTGCTGACTCCGTAGTAATTTGAACTTCTTCCACATTAATATTTATTCCTCCACCACCACCATAACTATTACCACCACGTACAACAAGAGGAGGATGAGGAAAAGAATTATTTGTTTCTTTTTTCTTCCATGTTGTCCCTTTTCCCCTTCTCCTTTATCAGTATTCTTATTATTACTATTTGATGGTGCTTGTATAGCTTAAACAACCTCAAATTTTTGAAGCACATTTTGTTCGCTAAATTTGTGTCCCTTAAGTTTTGGCAATAGCACATACGCATTATATTCTTCTTCATCATTAGTGTATCATCATTTAATTAATCATGTTAATTGATTAGTGTATTACAAATAATGAACTTTGGAACTGGATCTTTAGAATTGTTTAAAGTTTCACCTTTTGTTACCAATTTGTTCAATGGTTCCCATAAGTCATTCATCTCGTCGAATGATTCAATACTCTTTTTATATACTATCATTCTTTGAGGACTCAGCAACATAAGAAATACACTCATCCTTCAACAAACAATCAAAAGAGTTGGTACACTTTTCATTTACGAACTTAATGTAATTTTAGACGCAAAGATTTATGTTAATTGCCTTTTTTGTGTTCACATGTATCACTTATAGTCTTCAAAGATTCTGTTGTTCAATTTATAATGTATATGGAATGACTTAAATATCACCCATAATCTGCCTGCGAGTAAAATAATAGAGATATACAATTTCACTTTAGCTGTCCATCAAATGGATTTTTGGTGTGTGTTGATTTAATGCATTACACCTAACCTTTTATTTCTTTTAGCTTATTTGTTTTGTTTATCGTCTATTGTGTATTGCTTCATTTGACTCTACTATGAATTTATGGGATGTTGAACAAGGAGTCTTTTTCACAGTCTGAAAGGACACATGTAACGGATGTGAACTCATTATGTCTTCTTGGATACAAGAGATAAAAATAGTGGTTCTTAAAAAAATCATACTTTTTAACTGTCAATTACACATTCAAATATTATGTGTTTTCTTTACTTGTATTCAGTTGGATTATCGATAACCTATATACCTATTCCTTTTATATGGTGGGGATATGAGTAAAGGGGAGTGAGAATAAGTTAAGGGTATATATATATATATATTCAGCGAAGGAGGGTAAAATTGTAAAAAACTTACAATGGATATAACTCTATTTTTGAAGTGTGATAGGACAAGGAAGGAAACAAGGTTGCAATTTGTTTAGAAACAAAATCTTTGTCTGTTTGATATTCAATTGTAGAGGTTGAAGTAAAACTTTAAGAAGGTGTTGGAAATATAGAGTCAGAAATTTCATATTTCGAGAAACTCTACCTTCTAGAAATGCAGATTGTAGATAAGTTGTTTTATTTGTCATCGACGTTCGATTTACCCACATTGTCAATTCCTTGCTTTAAATTGAGCAAAAACCTAAGGGATCATTTGCTTTGCGAACAAGTTATACTAGAGTATTGTATGGGAATTATAATATAGGGATTTAAAATATTTTATTTGAGTTTCTTTTTGTTTTTAATATTAGGTGCATGCATATTTTTTTCATCATTTTTGCCTAAAGCATCTACATGCTTGTAAATAATCTCCTTTTTAAAAGTACAATGTTTGTACCTTCAAGTAGATATTCTACCTTAGGTTTCTTTCAAAATTACCAATTTCATTTTTTCATTGTGTTGGAATTATAATATTTTGATTTATGCACTTATTTTGATATTTGAAGTAAGAGGTTTTTTGTTGGATCATGGTTTTCTTCCTTGCTTTTAGGGTGTTTGAAACATAGTAACCTATAAGCCAACCGAAAAATTGGCTTATGACTTATTCGTATTGTCTTATCGACTAATTGGTTGGAGAATGGATTTAAATATTTTAATAAATGGCTTATTGATGTGGTGAGAGATTATTCAATTTGTTTATTGGATAAACTGTTAATCCATTAATAATTACCATACTTACATTTCTATTCTAGGTATATTAGCCTCATCTAATATTTTAACATAATATATAACAACTAGGTAATTTACCCATGCTTCACGTGGGCATAAGTAATCTTTGTACACTTTTGAACATCCTTTCCAATAATAGACTGTTATAAGGAAAAAAATAAGGTAAATTATAATAGGTTTTAAAAACATTTCAACAGAAATTAAATGATTTAATATTATCACATTTTTCAAGAAAATTAAATATATATTGAATGATTAAAGATATCTTGATATCTATTCATTCTTGTCTTTTACATAATTTATCAAAATATGTGTTTGATGATATCTTTGTTGTGATTGAACTGAGTGATGTGTTAATGCAGCGATTATACATTTTTGCTATATTTTTGTACATGAAAATATAGAACAGGTAATTTTATGGTTATAATAACTCCTCGTTAATTTTTTTTATATAAAATCTTTTGATAATTAATTTTAGTTATAAATAAGTTAAGAACGTTAAATTTGCACACCACAACAACATAAATACTTTTTAAGCGATAATCTACTTTTTGAATTGGAGCTGGTAATAAATGGGATTGGAACAAAGTGGGGTCTTGATGATATTTGAATAGTACGGTTTTGATAAAAGTATAAAAAGCATTTTTACACACTTGCATAACATGTGTTGATTTGTTAAACGGATTTAACCATATTTATTCACCAAAAATAGTTAGATATTGGGTCACACATTCACCGCTTTTCGTTATTGTTATTTTTTTACTCTAACAAAATTTATTAAAGGAGAAAAATAAATTTGAAAGAAACAGCAAAATAATGTTGTTGACCCATTTTGAGATTCATTGTTCATTAAATTGTTGCTCTGAAGGCCCTTCTAGATGCTTCATCAATGAAACTTTACGGCTTTTTTAGAAAAATTATATGTATAGTTGTTGCATTATAAAAGAACAAGTAGATCAAAATGTTGGATTCTAGACTCATGTAAAAGAAATTATTCTCGAACATTAAAAAATTAAAAATGAGTCTAACCTAGATATTTCAAATGTTCAACAACGACTTGGGACATAAAGGACAACAAATCTATGTTAATAGACATCTTTTGTAGCATAAGATAGTACTTTTATTTAGAGCGGATTTTTTTTCATATTGTTCAAATTAATCTTGCTGAAAATAGTCATAACTCACACAAAAAATATTTAATAAAGCTGAATGAGAAGGGAAAAAAAAAGAAAAAACATTAAAGGAAGAAAGATTTGTCCAATTGAGATTATATACATACCAAACAACAAATAATCAATACATTTAAGGAGATGACAAAACAAAGAGAAAAATCATACCTTAGAAAGAGTAAACTATGAGATATCCAATGATGATAATAAAGCATTCCAAGTTCAAAAATTCTCATGTTTTAAAATAACATATCTTGAAAAATTGACTAACACTTCAATCAAGATCCAATGCTTAGAGTAATAATAATATCCAGTGGTAAAATTTAGTAAAAATAGATAACAATAAAAAAAATATAGGCATGCAAAGTTTTTTACTCTTAAAGAATTTTCTAATGAACACCAATATCATCCTTGTATGTAAAGAAATGATGTTGTTGATGAACAAATTGGAGATTCCTAAGGATTTTTATTGTAATTTCATCCATTCCAGTAGAGAAAACTTCCCTGAATACTCAGTTAACATTTGTTATTTAAAATGTACTCAATTAACATTTGTTATTTAAAATGTAGTGACAAATACTCATAGCAATAATATTGCAGAAACATAAATAACAAAATTTAAAGAATGTACTAAAAAACAATTATAGTATAAGAATAAATTAATTACTTTAAAAACATACCATGATCTAAAGCATTGAATACTAGTAGTGATACGTCCAAGCACAACAAAGACAATTAACATAAACCTGTGTGTCTAAAATTACACTAAGTTCATAAATGAAAAGTGTGTTAACTCCTATGATCACTTGTTAAAGGTTGATAGTATTTCTTATGTTGCGGAGTCTTTAAAGAATGATAGTATCTCAAAGAAAAAAACGTATAGAACCATTGGATGGAATAAATGACTTATGGAAATCACTGAACCAATTGGTAACAAAAGTTGACACCGTAGACAATCCCAAAAATCAAGTTCCAAAGTTCATCAATAGTTATGCACTAATAAATCTTGATGATTATCAAAATAAGGATGACGATGATAATGAAGAAGAAGATGACGAGAATGTTACTTCGCCAACACTTGAAGAATACAGTCAGCAAAAACTATGTTTTACAAAAAATTAGATGTTGTTCAAGCTATAGAAACGCCATCAAGAAGTAGTAATAATAATACTGATAAAGGAAAATGGGAAAAAAGGATGACATGGAAGAAAGAAAAAAATAAACAAATAATCCTCTTCCTCCTCCTCCTTTGTTGTCCGTGGTGGTTATTGTGATATTGGTGGTAGTGGAACAAATATTAATACAACACAAGTTCAAATTACTTCTGAGACAACATGGAGATCAAGCAATGGTAGTAAAAAAGCAGTACATGAACTCTTTCATTCACTCCTCTTGTACTACCACTTCTTGTATCCCCTACAGACTTAGTAGTAATTTGAACTTTTTCCACATTAATATTTGTTCCTCCACAACCACCGTCACTATCACCAGTGCAGACAACAAAAGGAACTAGAGGAGAAGGACTATTTTATTCTCTTTTCTTTCTTCCATGTTTTCCATTTTCCATTTTTCCTTTATCAATATTCTTATTATTACTACTTGATGGTACTTCTATAGCTTGAACAACATCTATGTTTTGAAGAATATTTTGTTTGCTAACTCTGTGTTCCTTATATTTTGTTGAAGGTACATATGCATTGTCTTCTTCATCATCATCATTGTTGTTGTAACATATCGTAACTTAAAATAACTTAAAATAAGCTAAGCAACCAAGAATTATAATTTTGAAAATAAATAGGGAAATTTGGAAAATTTTCTGAGTGTAAAAGTGAGTTTTTGGTCATTTTCAAATGACCATAACTCCAAGATCAGGAGGAGTTTAGGGTGAGTTCTTTATACGGTTGGAAAGCCCTTGGGACGATATTTCCAACGGCGCTGAGATTTTGCTTTTTTGATGTCGTATGAGAGAGATATACCTTTCAAAAATTTTGTTGTTGGAATGAGGAAAGTCCAATCCGGATTTTAGTAAGGGTAAAGTAGTCTTTTCACCCTAGTATTTTCAAATATTTCTTAAGGGTTTATTAGGGTAAAACTAAGCCTTAATTCAGTTTTAGAAAACTTGAATATGCTTAGAGCTAGGGAGAAAAGAGAAGAGAAGAGGAAGATCAAGAATTGTTCAAGAACGCTTAGGTTTCGCTAGTGTAATTCGTCGGAGGTGATCCGTATCGAGGTATGTGAGATATTTTTGTGTTGGGTTCAGTCACCCACACACCATTATGTATAATTCAGCAAGTTTGCATTGATTGAATGATAAATCTTGAAGCTCTTTGATGAACAATTGTTGAAATCTTGTTTGTAGAGTTGTAGTGTACCTTTAGAGATTTGTTCGTGTGTTTGGGCTGTTTACAAGTCCAAAATATTGGGTATTGAGGATATTAGTAATTCTAATTGTATGGGGGAATATATATGGAAGTTTGGGAGGCTTAGTTGAAAATCTAAGAAGAAAATTCGGAAATTCCGTCTGACAGGCTCTGACGCCGCGCCTACCAGAGCCCCTCAGGGCAGCCTTTGTCTGATAGGGCTAGGCGCGCCGCACCATCAAGAGCCCTTCAGGACATCCTCTGGCGCCCCGCGCCTCTCAGAGCGCCAAGGTCACCTGGAGTTCCCTTTCTCCCCCGTCTTTTTGAACGGGTTCCTAGGTGGTGTACCTACAAATCCTAATTGAGTCTAACACTATAAAGAACATTTAGACATCATGAAATCATCTAGAAACACGAGATCATGATCCTTCAATCCATAATCCAATTCAAGGAAAGTTAGGATCAAAGTCAAAGAAGTTAAGAAGTTAAGCTCAACAACAAATTCTGATAAGCTCACCACAAATTCTGATAAGCTCAACAACAAATTTCAGCCCACCACAAATTCTGATAAGCTCAACAACAAATTTCATTTTTATTCCGGAATCTAGATCCAAACGACAACCTCTCTCTTTTAGATGACCTTATAAGTCATAGAACTCCTTCCTCTTGGCCACTAATGAAGGATTAACAAAGAGAAGAGACACCAGTGAATTACAATGACCCTTATACCTGGAAGGCTTACCATCTTTACATTTTCACTACACCTATGGACAAGTGGTGAAATAATATCCCTAAGCTCTTCCAATGTTTGGGCATTCTTGTCAATGGAACTGCTAGAGAAGCCCATTTCTGCTCCAAATCTGCAGCAAACTTTAAACTGACTACACAGAGAGTGTTATATAACTACTTGATGTTATTCTGGAAAGGAGTTCCAGACAAAACTATACGCTTCTCGATTTCAACCTTTTTTAAAGATTATCAGACAAGGCTTTGCACATTCCGAGTAGTGTGCGCTTCTTCAAGGACCAGAAGACCAGGATATTTAAGAAAAATTTCTCTAATCTGTTTAGTGTATCCGTTTCCATCATCTCCAGTAAGAATCCTCAACAAGTCATAACTAATCCCCAAAACACTCTGACCTTTAAACCAGGATCTTAGCTTCACCATTCGTATAAGGAGTGGATCTCTCTTTCATGCATGGGATAAACAGCGAAAGACACTCACAGTAGCTTCATCTTCCTGTAAAGAGAGTGTCCACCTCCCATTTTTGGAACTCAGCTTCCCAGTTACGCAGCAAACTGGTAGGAGTAAAGTAGTAAAATCACTAGTTAGTTACTGGGAGCAAATCCAATAACAAACTCGAGTAACTATAAAGTTGCTATGTACTGAAGACAGGTGAAAGTACAACATACAATGTAGAATTTCAGCATACAGAGGGCACAACCAGCGTTTGGCTATGGTATCAACACAATGTGAATGATTAACGTAACCATGCAGGCACCATGGAGAAAGTTCAAACCCAACTAAGTCATGTTAAGGCTATTCCTTTCACACAAGGGAAGTATAATCACATTGAGCTGCTGACACAGCACACTCCTCGGATCAACAATGATCCTACCTCTTAACACATCTGCAAATGTGATAGGTATGATTGAACCTACGACTATGATAGTCTCTCACTATCTAAATTAGAGTGTGGACAAAAGGGCAACTAACCATATGTCTTCATACTTGAATTTGCTAAGTAAATCCTCAATTAATAAACTGAGCAATTCTAAGAAAGTGCAACTGCCTAATGGATATGTGGCGTAGGTTATACATTGGATCAAGTACTATCACTTATGAGAGTACTATATCCTACGTCCAATGTATTGTATATCCCACAGTTTAAGTTCAATTTACTTTCCGTTTCAAAACTTACAATCATCAGAATCCTCCTCCTTTGAATTATCTGTTTCATCTTCATCAATTAATTTCCTCGGCAAAATTCGTTCTCTAATAAGACTCACAAGTTCCTAGACTGAACTAGATCCTCCTCCCATTATCCCTGTTTTTCTTCCCTTTTCATAACTTTCTTGCATCCTTTGACCATTTTCCCATTTTTCTCTTATCACCTTCAGAAACTACCATTTTACTTTTCATCCCACAACTCGCACCCTCTTTTCCAATATTCACAGAACAAGTCGAAGAAGACGAAATAAGATTACAATTTTGACAGGACCCGTTCCCTTTCTCAATAAAATCATCAACACAATATTTCAAAAATTTTTGTCTAGTTTTCCTCTGTTTTGGACCAGAGACATCCCCTTAAACCATATTTCGCCACCTAAGTTCAAAATAATACAATTTTCTTGATCAAAATGCACAAAAATGAATAGTCACATGCATATTAAATACATTCATCACAAGAAACACTTGCCTGAATAAAGAGAAAAATAAGCAGATGTTTGAATCCTTGAACCTGTAACAGGATCAAGGGCACTACTATCTTTGAAACTTTTGAATGTTTAGCACTAATATAGAAATGAGATAGAGAAAGAAAAGTGAAACTGACTGAAATCACCCTTTTATGGAAGATTAATACTTCCATGAGACAGTGTGTTTTTTGCTTTTTTTCAAAGGAAGAGAAACTAAATAGCTTGTCTTTATCTGTTTCGGTTTATATGATAAAGTTTGACTAGATACAAATACATAATATAGTTTGACTAGATGCGAAATTGAAAGAAAGAATTTTTTAAAAAAGATTATGTCTAAATTATGTCATTAATGTTTATTTGACTATAAATCTATCTCATTATAAAAAATATAGATATCTTATTGAGTTTGAAGAGACAAAAATTTTATAACAGAAGATTTTTGAAATTTATGATCTCTATTATATCAATAATGTTTGGGAAATTATAAATTATCAGGGTGTAGATTGATATTTATTTTGAAATTAATTAAAAAGAAAGTGAGTTGTATAAACTAGAAAAACGTTAAATATTGAAACAGATTATTATTTAAGGTAACTATAGGAGAAAGTAGGGCTACTTATCTGTCAATTCGATTCGGTTTTGAATTATATCGCTTTGACTTATTGGTTATAATTTTGTAGAGATGCTAAATCATTATAGAACTATTAACATATTGACTTATTGGTTATTGCTTTATCGGCTTGATTATCGATTTAACCGCTAAGAGTTTGACACAAAAATAAATAATGAAAAACACTTTAAAACAAGGTGATAAATCCAATGAATCATTTACATGAGTTTACAAGTTGCTTTCTCAAAAGCAAATACTTTTACATTGTAGAATAAACACGATTTTGAGATAGCCAGAAATAAAAGTAGGAAACTAAACTCTAAATCAAGGACTTTATATACTCAAATTTAAGGTGGAAAAATAAAATCTAAAATTAAATGTTGATCGACAAGTGATTAGGTCGATGTTCTAGAAATCTTCCAATTTGAGCAATTAACACTTTCTTATAAATAATATTTTCTGTTCATATTCCACTTCGGTGATCAAATTGCTCTGTCAGGACTAAATAATAATATTTTTTTGTGATTTAATTGAGAAAATAAGAAACTTTAGTTAACTACTTCTAATTTTGTTAACAAATAATCCAAGTAAGTTATATGAAAAGGATTACAACAGTAAATTAAGTGTGGAGAGAAAACCCAACTTCATAGAAGACAAAAGCTTAGGAAAGAGAGAAGAACACGGAAACATATATATTTGGTCAACCATGATGATATCATGAAAAACTCACGTAAGTGGGTAAATGGACCTTCCAATGGCAAGTCCATCACAAGAAGGCCAACATGGACAAGACACAGAGACTTTTATACATTACAGTTATAAAGACTCTTAACTATAAATAAATAAGAATAAGATAGAGATAGATGCAACCAATATGTTTTTGGATTTACTACAATATGACGTTTTTGATCATTAAAGGAGGTTTGAACAAAGAACAAAAAATGAATCCTATTAACTGAAGTATGTGGTTTATGATAATCTGAAGTATTTATAACTCATCATGTTAGCCCTAATTTTGAACTTTTTATTTTCTTAGAATTTTCACAATTATATCCTAAATATGTCGAAGTAATCATATCATTTCATATATTACTATAAGTAGAAACAAAACAAAAAAATGAAAGTTGAATTATAATTTTACCCGTATCATAAATTAAAATGTAACGAAAATAATTTACTATAGAATTTAAATATTAAATTTTATTATTTAAATAAAAATATTAATGACTTGTGTACTTCTTTAGAATACTTCTTAATTAAAAGAGATAATGCTTAAGTACCTCCCTAGACTATGATCGAAATTCCAGAGATACACCTTAACTAAACAAAGGTCACATTACCCTCGTGAACTTATTTTTTTTGTAATTTTGTACACCTTTTGTCTTACGTAGCACAATGTGACTCCCCGCGATTGAAGCGTGTGGGAAATATTTGGATGTCACTTAAGCCATAAAGGTGCACAAATAACAAAAGAAAAAAATTTAGGGGGTAATAAGACCTTAATTTAGTTAACGTGTCTCTGAGATTTCGGTCTTAGTATAGGAGGTACTTGTGCATTTTCCCTAATTTAAATATCTAACTCATTTATTTTCTTGAAATTATTTAAAATACAATTTTTTTTCATTTAATATTTTTTTGCGATTCTATGAATTTTGACTGTTCGTATTACGGTAATTGACACTCCTTTCCAATTAGACTTAGAATTAAATACTCACTATAAAATAGTAAGTTATTATTATCAAGAAAAAACAAACAATCTTAACATCTTCCACGTAGTCATAGTGATGATTTTTCATAATCATAGTTACAATGAATTTTTTAATAATTAGTCAAAATAATCTTTCATTAAATATTTAATTTATTTGAATTCTTTAACATATTTAAGCCTTAGATTAAAGTTTTATTTCTAGTACATTTAAATTTTATAAATTATTTCATAAACTAAATATTAAATAGTTAATAGTAAATCATCATATTAGTATACATAAATTACCACTAACTCTTCATTTTGCAAATGTATTTGACTCTCATTAATTATATTTATTATGTTTTTAGATCTCATGTCTCATTTAATCTCAAGTGGATTAATATCTTATTTATGACAACTCTTTGTTTTCCTCAACGCTGTCCTATAAATAGTGACAATTGAAACAATAATGTTAACACTTGTATCAATTGACAAAAAACATGAAAAAATCTCTACGCTCTGTTCTCTTGTCTCTTTTATTTGTTTAGTTTAACATTTATGTTTCTTTTTGTTGCTATTATACATATATTGTTATGTTATTATTATTGAGAATTTACCATGATTTGTTACTTTTTATACATTTTTTAGCAAGTGGAATTTTAATATCCTCATTTGGATATTGAATTTGTACAATAGTAATAAGTTGTTTTTACTTTATACACTTTCAGACAATTTTATAGTTAAAGTTATATTATTTTTGTTAGGAAGATGTATATAGTTTCTATTGAATTCTTAAAAAAGAACAACAACCCTCGACATATTCTCAAGTTAGTTATTTTCTATCATCATCAGTGGAAAAATTGAACAGTGAGGGAAATGATGGCACTGATAACTTATGTACAAGATCATGACCATTACCAGAATGCAGTTACCTCAGTGAAATCAAAAGATGTTATGTTAATCGATCCCACTATTAATCTAATTCTATATGATTCAACTTTAAATAATAAAAAGAAAGAGTAATCATTCTATCATATCCATTTTTAAAGGTGATATATATACAAATACAAAGAATTAAAAAGAAGCACATAAGAAAGACAATTATTTTTTCTTTTTTGGTATTGTCTTGATAATGAAAATTGTAACAAAATCGAATTTAGCAATCAATCTATTTCTGAACACACAAAATATTCTTAATCTAAAAGCAAGTTATAAACAAAGAAACAATTCAACTATATAAATCGAAATAAAGACCATGTTTCAGTCATTGAATTCTTATACATCCTCATGATTGCTTAAGTGAGAGTTTTGTGGAAGTAACACATAAGAAACTTTTCTGAAAGAGTTAAATTTTAAGGAAAAAATTGCAGTATAAGAAAAGTCAGATAGAAATTTGAAAGGTCAAATAATATTATAATAAATATTAAAAAAAAAGATAATTCATGACAAAAAAACTTTGTAAAATACATGTATTTTTTTTATTTCTTGTCTTCAAGGAGTAATTACCTATTCTGTTTTCTTTTTCTATTTAGCTTACTCATTTTTATAACATTTTTAGCTAATAAGTAAATATGTTTATCATGAATAGTCACTTAGAAATAAATTTATTGTATCATATCAATAATATGATAATATTTTTATTATATTTTAATATGATGTAGAGACAAATAAAAATGGTAACTCAACTTTGAATTTAGGAGTTTCCTATTTTTGATAATATATATATAAATTTAGTCTAACAATTTAAAGAGTACAATTAATGGTTAAATAAAATCCGGACATATTGAAGTAATTTATTTAAAACAAAATAAGAGAAATAACAAAAAAAAATTACGAAAACAATAGTCTTATAGGAGCTAACTAAAACTAGTGGAAAAAACAATAACATTATTAAATAAATCATAGAATTTATGAAATATTTCATAAGTATTTTTGTGCTCATATTGGAGTAGGGCTATATAGGTTTTTCACTTTCTACATGAATTTGGTCAAGTTCATTGCAACTCTTCGATTTCTTCTGACTTTTTGGATTATGAATGTAAGGATCGGGTTTCGTTGTTATAGCAATGCCAATGGGGAAAATCGGGGCTTGAAAATCTTTTTTGTAGTACTAAGAATTTTCCAACCTTGTCCAGAGTTGGAGAAATTTAGAGTCATCAAGGAATCGATATTGGCTTTAAGGGCACTTTCTGAGCGTAGTGGGGTTAAGAGTATGTTGTAAAAAGGGAGAACTGGAATTCCCTTAAGGATCTCACAACCTCGCTTAGTGTCGCTACAGTGGGATTCTTGTCGCTGTAGCAACACCGCTATAGCAGGATGGGAATCGTTGTAGCGGGCGAGGCGGAGAAAGAATTAAAGACTTTTTGGGATTTCTGAAGACGAGCTCACGGTTCACTTTTTGCCGCTGCAGCGACGCCGCTACAGTGGGATGGGTGTCATTTTAGCGGGATGACGGGTTTTAATATTGTAATTATAACCCTTAGACAACCTTGTTTTGTATTTTTTGACTTTTTGATTTAAGATACGACCCTGGCCTATTCCAACTCATTTTCCACCATTATTGAAGCAAAAGGTGAGTTTGTCACTTCCCAAATTCTTTTTTCGATCCATAGAACATTTTAGAATGGATTACTGTTGATGGGAAGGATTTTTTGTAGAATCCTATGGTGGAATTAACCCTAAATTTTCTAATTGGGGTCATGGATATGAACTAGGGTTTATAGTTTTTTAGTTTTTTGGAAATTTAGTTTTTCTTTATTGATTTTGGTATCTAAATTGTTGTTTGTAGACCGTGAACAAGCGAAACGAATTCGGAAAGGGAAAGATCAAGTTTTCTAGAGTTTCTATCTTGTTTCGAGGTAGGTAATGGTTGTGATTCTATGATTGTGTGATATACAATTGCTTTGCTTAATTGGGATACTTGTATATGTATGCGTGTTGCAATATTGACCATAGATGTTGATATTGGATATATGAATATTGATACCATAAAATCATGACTTGTATGTGTGACCTTGTTGTGTTATTGTGATGTGTGATTGGGATCAACTGCCACGCTACAACACTCTCACTTGGATCAGATTGTCATGTTATGGCATGCTAACTACGATCGGTTTCCATGTTTTGGCATAAATATAGGATCAAATTTATACGTTCTTGCGTGATAATAGTTTGACTTTGGGTTCTGTGAGAGGACCAACTATGTGATGAATCATTTGAATTGTGATATTGATCTTTATGATAGCATTGAAATATGTTGATATTTATCATTGTATTATAATGTTGTAATTGCTTGTTTATGTTACACTAGTGGGATAGCCGCGTTATCCTACATGTACACGATGTTTATGTATTAATTATGCACTTGCTCTTGTTTTTGTTGAGTGCAGGGTACTTTCATACGACTATTGACAGACCTCACGTAGGAGATCAATAATCGCTTTGAGTTCAAGGGTGAGACACATTGTTCACCATGAAAATCTCGTTAGTTTATGTCAACCATTTTTGGACCTAGACTTTGCTATGGTTAGTAAGATAGGTCATTAGAAATTCTTGCTAAACGTTATTATCCTTATCTTTAGTTATTTAACTTGCTTCCATAACTTAGTTGCCTTAGCTTTTTAGGTTTATTGCTTTAGTTGGTTGCTAGTAATGGTTCTCCCACCGAGTTGTAGTAGTGTTTACCATTCACGACAGTTTGGGACGTGAAAAAGTTTGTATCAGAGCTTGTGTTTATTTATCTCGAAGTACCTACGTGAGTGTAATAGAGTCTCACGGAAGTGTATGGGGTTGCCTTTACTTTTCATCGAGAGGCTACAGGACTTTAGGAAATTTGTATTTTCTCTTGTCTCCTTCATGCCATGATTTGATTCGTATTGGTATCTGGGGACTCAAATTGGTATCTAACTTCTTTAACTCTTCTATCTGTAGATAGTTAATACTAGGTATAACAACTTTAGGCCCGTAACTCCTGCTAATGCTCAGCCGAGGAACCCGCAGCGAGAGGTTGCGGTCAAGGCCAAGGTAGAGAAAAAGCTAGGGGTAGAGGCCGTTAGAGAGTTGCTTCTGTTTTGAATGAGGTACCAAACGACCATGTGCTGGGGAATGAGGACCCTCCGGCACATGAGGTGGTGATTGGATAGGATGACAATATTGAGAATGTTGAAGAGGTTGAACAAGAGGAAGGAGGGCAAGCTGAAGCCATAAGAATCCCTTCCATTGATCTAGTGTTAGCTCAATATATCGTGTTCTTTTTGAAAAGGTTGGCTGGTCCGGGATGATTCCACCTACTCAATCCCTAGAAAACCCCCCTATTACTAACAAAATGCCCAAGCCTATTGGGGAGGGAGGTAACGATGCCTTTTTGCGTCCTTTGTTGGGTTCAGTGATGATCGGTAATGAGCATGATATACTGGACAAGTTCTTGAAGCTCAAGCCCCTAGTATTTCTTGGCTTATGAGTTCATATTGGATTGTTATGAGAGGTTGCATAAGTTGGGTATAGTTCACCAACATGGGGTTGAGTTTGTGTCCTTTCAACTTGAAGTGAGGACAAGCAATGGTGGAGAGTTACATGGAATGGAGAGCCTTTACATTACCCCCACTTAGTTAGACCCTATTTTATGCCTTATTTTTATATAACTATGTGCCTACGACTTTGAGAGATCGCAAGAAGGTTGAGTTCATGATGCTAAAATAGGGTAATATGTATGTGGTTGCTTATAAAGCCAAGTTCATGCTTTATCTACATATGTTACGCAATTTGTCACCATGGAAATGAGAGGGTCCGGTTGTTCATTAGAGGTTTGGATTGTAAGCTACAAGTGTTATGTGGTTCACATGACTTCTGCATGAAGGAGTTTTAACGAAGTGACCTATTATGTCAAGAAGGTGGAGGGGGTAAAGCAAGGCGATGAAGCTAAGGCGTTGGATAAAAGGGCCAATAATTCTAGAAATTGATCTGATCGACCGATACTCGCAGCCAAGCTAATTCAGTATGTCATTCCCGCCTCTACAGGTAACTACTCACGAACTCTTTCTAATAATTTTTCAGTGGATCAGAGTGTTGGGCAGCAGACCATCAGGACACCACACTTTCTTTAGTTGTGGGGAACTTGGGAACATGATGAAGAACTGTCTAAAACCACATCCACTTGAGTCCGGACAATAGCCTTCTTCTACAATTGTACCAGCAGGAAATGGTAATAACATAGGGGACGTACACAAGTAAGACGAGGCGAAAATAATAGAGGCCGTGGAGGTAGAGGGAATGGTAACAGAGGTAGAGGTAACACACAACTAGGTAGGGAAGTAGCTCGTCTTGATGATAGAACTCAATGCTATGCATTTCCGGACAAGAATGAGGCACAGGCGTATGATGCAGTGATCACATGTACTATTCTTGTATGTGTCCGAATAGCTAATGTATTATTTGATCCGAGCTCCACCTATTCTAATGTGTCTGTGATATTTGCCTCTTATTTTGAGATGTTGTGTGATATTCTTGATGACCCTATACGTGTTTCTACCCCGGTTGGCGAGTTAGATATTCACCCATGTGTATCGTGTTATCCCTATTTTGTTTATGAGATTTAAGACTTGGGTTGATTTGGTGATTTTAGATACGACTGACTTTGACATAATCTCAGGCATGACTTGGTTGTATCCCATTATGCTGTTCTTAAATGTAATGCTAAGTTTGTGACTCGAGAAATTTCGGTAAGTTAAAAATTAAGTGGGAAGGGGTGTACAAGCCTAAGGAATTTAAGATTATATCCTTCATCTTGTCTAGTCAATTAGTAGAGCAAGGTTATTTAGCTTATTTGGCTCATGTCAGGGATGTTGAGATTGAAGCTCCATCCATTGGGTCTATTCCGATGGTGTCCGAATTCAAGGAAGTTTTCCCAAATGATTTTCCCGGCATACCTCCAGATAGAGATATAAACTTTTGTATTTACTAGGAGCCTGGTACACGCCCCATTTCTATTCCTTCATATCGCATGGCACCGACAGAATTGAGAGATCTTAAGGCTCAAATCCTAAAGTTTCTTGATAAGGGTTTTATTTGTTCTAGTTCTACCCCGTGGGGTGCTCTAGTTTTGTTGATTTAGAAGAAGGATGGCAGGATGAGGATGTGCATAGTCTTCTCTAAGATTGAGTCATGATCCGGGTACCACCAATTGATGATTAGGCTCAAAGATATACCCAAGACGGCGTTTAGGATGCGTTATGGACACTATGAATTTTGTTCTTCATTTGGGTTAACTAATGTGCCTGCAACGTTCATAAGCTTGATGAATTGAGTATTTAAACCTTTTCTTGACTATTTTGTGATAGTATTTATCAACAAAATTTTTGTATATTCGAAAAAAGAAGAAGAGCATGCTAATAATCTTCATTCTATTTTGGTATCCTTGCAAAGCAAAAGATATATGTAAAATCTTCCAAGTGTGAATTTTTCTTGAAGTCGATTGTATTTTTGGGGCATGTGGTGTAAAAAGAAGGGGTAAGGGTAGATCCCCAAAAGGTTGAAGCGGTTTTGAATTGGGTACGACTTTCCGTGATGAAGGTTCAGAGTTTTGTGGGACTTGCTAGTTTCTATCATTGATTTGTTAAGAATTTTGCTTAAATTTCTACTCATATGACCAATCTGACCAAAAAGGAGATATCGTTTGATTGGACTGAAAAATGTGAGTATAGATTCCAAAAGCTTAAGACTCTTTTAATTACGACGCTAATTCTAGCATTACCAATTAAAGGTATGGATTTTGTTTTTTATTGTGATGCTTCACATTCTGGATTGGGTGTTATGTTTATGCAATGTTACGCCTCATAAGTTTATGCGTAGTGTGCGTCATGAACTAGTAGATGTAAGTCCGGGGAATGAGATTTTATTATAAGGTCCAAGTGATTAAAGAAATATTAGACAAGGATGTTAATTCCAAATGTGATATTATGTATGATTTGGCTAATGTAAGTGTCATTAACATTAAGTGAGGCATTAATTAGTGGCTGATTATGATTAAATTAATCAAGTGGGCCCCACCACTCAAGGCAAATCCAAAGAAATCAGATTTTGAGCTGGCCCTTAGTGGGGCACGTGTAGAGGGGGGCTGCCTCCACTTCATATTATGAATGAGGTGGTGAAATGCATTGCAAACATATCATTTTTTTCACCACTTATCTTAGGCAGCCATGGAAATGGAGAAAACCAACTATGCAACTCTCAGCCAGCAGCTACAAAAGAATTTGGTTAGTAATCGCTTTGCTTGGTGTGTTAATTCCTTAGAATGCCATTGTTTATTAACCATTAATGTTAAGAAGGGGGCGTGACCAGTAGCTCTGGATTTTTTTTTTAGTTATTGAATGTGCTAAGTATGAACGGAAATTATAATCGGATTATTAGTGGTGTCGTGTTAGTGTTTGGGTTGTTTAGATTAAAGCAAAATGCGGGAAATTCTATTTTGGCGTTATGTATATGTTAATGTGATTATGAGTATATACTCCAAAGGATGAATACGATAAGGTAGATGTGTTGCGAATTATAAACGAGTTATCGCTCGGTGTGTCGTTGTTTCATTACTATGGTTGCCGAGACGGAATTGTTTTGGGGGGGGGGGGGGCTGTTTAATATGATTCGTTGGGTTATATCTGTTATTGGTATTGATGTGGATAATTTGGGTTGTTGTCGGATTAGGGCGAAGTAAGGAAATAGGGGAAGTGCTGCCTGATTTTCGTTAAATTATTATCTAGCTTACAATAAGTAGTATAGCGTGACATCTATCTAATTGCGACACGATTGTTTCTTGTTATAGATTAATAGATTGAGCAGTAAATATTGGACGTGCGGCTCGATTATACGGTATGTAACACTATCCTTTCTTTCTTTATTTGGCATGACTTTCAAAAATGAGCGAATGATGGATAGGTTTGATACTTACTTCTAGAGCGTCTAGGTGACGTATATTCTTGCTTCCACAACTATTCCTATATATATCGGCTATGTCTAAGGCTATGGTTATTTCTCATATCTATGGTAGTGCTTCTTAGAGTCATTGAGATTTTACGTTTCCATATCGTATTAAAGGTTCATAATCTTGATAAAACGTTAATATTTGGTAATACTCCTTGCTGGTTCACATTGATTCTTCTATTGTATTATAAGAACTGATTTTAATTGCATATGGTTGCTCATAATATTCTGCTCGTGCATGGGGTCATTTATCACTTCACCGAGTCCCGGGCCGGGTAATGTTCGTGCAGAGTTTCTTGCATATGTCACCGAGTCTCTCACTAGAAGGCCGGATATGTATATTATATATATGATTGGTGATGAGGATGGTTATGATGATGATGATGACGGAGATGATGTGATGACTATTTCACCGAGTCCCTCACTAGAGGCCGGGTACGTATGATGTATATATATGTTGATTATTTTGCCGAGTCCCTTACTAGGGATGCTGGGCACCTTATATGTTAAAGATATGCATGATTTTCACTTAAAAGGTACATGTGTATCGATATGTTGTTTCGACTTATCATGTTGGTATCCTGTCATCTTTACCTTATGCTTTACATACTCAGTACGTTGTCCGTACTGACCCCCTTTCCTCGGGGGGGGGGGGGGGGCTGCGTTTCATGCCCGCAGGTGTAGACGCACAGTTCGGTGATCCTCCCGCCTAGGATATCTACTCTGCTGATTGGGAGAGATTCACTGTCCCGGAGCCCAATCGTTTTGGTACATAACTTTCTGTGTAGTCATTTGCTTGTCTATGGGTACAGCGGGGCCCTGTCCCGTCGAGTTTCACTACTATACTCTTAGAGGTCTGTAGACATTATGTGGGTTGCATATATATGTTTTGGATAATTGTCTGGAAATGGTTTGTTTGGGATGTCCACTTGTACAGGGGCAGCCTTGTCGGCTGCGTACATCATTGTGTATTGTGTAGTGGCTGCCTTGTCGGCTTGCGTACGCTATTATGCTTTGGATAGTGGCGGCCTTGTCGGCTCCCGTATGTTGTTACGGTTGAATGGTTATGACTCCTTAAGAGACAGATCCACTTTATATATATGGCGTTGGGGTTGTCTTGATTTGATTAAATTCGATATTGTCTTAGTTTCAGTTGGCTATACTTAACAAGTTTGTATGTGAGTGTCCAAAACGGGCACTAGTCACGGCCCATCGGTTTGGGTCGTGAAAAAGTGGTATCACAGCGGTTCTTCCTCAGAAGTGTCTACAGATCGTGTCTTGTAAAATCTTGTTTATCGGTGTGTTGTGCACCACATCTACAAAAAGGAAGCTACAGGACATTTAGGATGTCATCCTTTCTTCTTATTCTAGAACATGCGATAGAGCTATATTAAAAGGATAATCCCTCTCTAACGAAGCCTTGTGTTTTTAGCTATGCCTCCAAAGAAAGCGACAGCCGTCCAGAAGGGCAAATCAGTAGCAGAAGGTACTAGTCAGACCCAGAGAGTTACTAGGGCCCGTGCCCAGTCTATGCCTAGTATTGTGCTCCAGTCGGAGATCTCTGCTACACCGCCACCGCCAGAGGAGCTTAGAGCAGCTGCAGCCCCAGTTCAGGGGACAATACCACCAACCCCCGTGGCCCCAGCACCTGAACCTCCAGCTCCTCATCCAAGGGAGAGGATAGGGCCATGAGAGATGCGGTTCAGTTGATGACTAGATTAGTGGCAGGTCAGGCTCGCAGGCATGGACTAGGAGTTGATCATGCGGACAGATCTGATAGCTTAAGGGCTCGTGACTTCTTAAGTTGTAATCCTTCAGAGTTCTGTGGGTCAAGGCCCCAGGATGATCTGCAAAAATTTATTCGTCAGATGCAACGTACATTTAGGATAATCAAGGCTTCGGATACCGAGTCTGTTGAGTTGGCTACGTATCGTTTGCGGGATGTAGCTATTAATTTGTATGAGTCTTGGGAGTTATCTAGGGGTGAGGGTGCTCCTCCGGTGGTATGGGATGAATTTGTGGAGGCTTTCCAGGGCCACTTCCTGCCTCTAGAGATGAAGCGATCTAGAGTCGATAGATTCTTGCGTTTGAGGCATAATGGCAGGAGCGTTCGAGAGTATAGCCTCGAGTTTGATTCATTGGCTAGGCATGCGCCTATTATTGTGGTTGATATGGAAAACAGGGTACATCGTTATGTGATGGGATTGGATCGTTATCTGATATAGGGTTGTATGACAGTGACTATTCAGCCAGGTATGAACATTGCTCGAGTGCAGACATATGCACAGGGGGTAGAGGATCGGCATCGGGGGTGTCAGCCAGATAGAGATTATAATAGAGGCCAGCATAAGAAGGATAGATCAACAGGTTATCTTGACGAGTTTCGAGGCGGGCAGTCTCAGCAGCATGTTTGATTTTCTTCCTAGCTAGCATAGAGTCACCCCCACGTTCCATGGGTAGGGGGTTCAATCGTACGGGATATTCGGATGCTGGTCAGAGCTCAAGGACGTCAGGGTCACAAATGTGCAGGGGTTTGAGCCAGTCGAGGCCACCTTTGCCTCGGTGTTCTCGCAGTGGTAGGTCCCATCTTGGGGAATGTCGTTGGGATACAAGTGTTGTTTTTCTTGTGGCCGTC
The DNA here is from genome assembly GCA_027705065.1 of Solanum peruvianum. NCBI lineage: Eukaryota > Viridiplantae > Streptophyta > Magnoliopsida > Solanales > Solanaceae > Solanum > Solanum peruvianum. The sequence continues at coordinate 22,431,578 of JAKWJD010001766.1, read as the reverse complement.
AGGGTCATACTATGAGGGAGTGTCACCTTAGAGGTAGTGCAGGTTGTAAGGCACAACCTACTGGGTCCATTGATGGTTCATCTTCTTCTATGGCTATGCGCCCTACGGGGTAGGGTATTCAAGCGCCAGCACGCCGTGGTAGAGGACGTGGTGAAGCTTCAAGTTCTAGCGGTCCCTCAAACCTCATATATGCTTTGAGTAGTAGGAAGGATCAGGAGGCGTCACCTAATGTGATCACAGGTATATTATCACTATTCTCCCGAAGTGTGTATGCATGGATAGACCCAGGTTCCACCTTATCATTTATATCCCCCTTCGTTGCTAGTAGGATCGGAATAGAGTCTGAGTTGATAGAACCATTTGAGGTAGCTACACCTGTAGGAGATTCTGTCATAGCTACGCGAGTATATAAGAATTGTTCAGTGGTTATATATAGTCGTCGTACCGTAGCATATCTAATAGAGTTAAATATGATTGAGTTTGATATTATCATGGGAATGGATTGGTTGCCTGCTTGTTATGCTAATGTTGATTGCAGAGGAAAGATAGTTCAATTTCAATTTCCAGGGGAACCGATTATAGAATGGAAGGGGAGTACAGTATCGACGAAAGCTAAGTTTATTTCATGCCTTAAGTCCAGGAAGATGGTTAAAAAGGCTATATTTATCATCTGGTTGGGGGCATGACATAAAGGTAGAGGCACCGACTCATCAATCAGTCCTGGTAATTAATGAATTTCCCGATGTATTCCCAGAGGAACTTCAAGGCCTTCCTCCAAAACGAGTGATAGAGTTTACTATCGATGTATTGCCAGAAACCCAGCCTATATCTATACCTCCTTATAGAATGGCACTTGCTGAGTTGAAAGAGTTGAAAGGGCAATTGAGAGATTTGCTAGAAAATGGCTTCATCACACCTAGTACGTCACCTTGGGGAGCACCGGTAGTGTTTGTGAGGAAGAAGGATGGGTCGCTGCGGACGTGTATTGATTATAGGCAGTTGAACAAAGTAACAGACTAGAACAGGTATCCCCTCCCAAGGATTGACGATCTATTTGACCAGTTGCAGGGTGCTAAGTGTTTTTCAAAGATAGACTTGCGATCAGGTTATCATCAGGTGCGGGTAAGGGAGACAGATATTCAAAAGGCGGCATTCCGGACCCGATACGGGCATTATGAGTTTAGAGTGTTGTCTTTTTGGCTGACTAATGCTCCAGCGGTGTTTATGGATTTAATGAATCGAGTGTTTAAACCATTCCTTGATATGCTTGTTATTGTATTTATAGACGATATTCTGGTCTATTGACGTTTAGAAGAGGAGCATGCAAACGATTTAAGGACGGTACTTAGGGTGCTTCAGCACTAGAAGTTGTATGCTAAGTTCTCCAAGTGCGAGTTCTGGATGACTTCAGTGGCATTCTTGGGGCATATTATTGGAGCTGATGGTATTCGGGTAGACCGGCAGAAGATTGAGGCTGTAAAGACTTGGCTCAGGCCTACGACACCTACTGAGGTACGCAGCTTTCTGGGGTTAGCAGGATATTACAGGAGATTCGTAGAAAAGTTTGCCTCAATATCAGCGGCTTTGACAAAGCTAACTTAAAAGGCAGCCAAGTTCCAATGGACTGATGCTTGTGAGCGAAGCTTCCATCTATTGAGAGAAAAATTGACTACAGCTCCAGTTCTAACCCTTCAAGAGGGACCAGACGGCTATGTTATTTATTGTGATGCTTTGGGTGTTGGACTAGAATGTGTATTGATGCAGCATGGCAAAGTTATAGCCTATGCCTCCCGACAACTTATGAAGCATGAAAAGAATTATCCTATCACTATCTGGAATTAGAAGTCATGTTTCATGACTTGAAGATATGGAGGCATTGTTTATATGGTGTCCATGTGGACATCGATACAGATCATAAGAGTCTCCAATATATCTTTAAACATAAGGCGTTGAACTTACGAAAGAGGCGGTGGTTAGAGTTGCTAAAGGATTATGATGTTGATATTTCATATCATCCAGGGAAAGCAAATGTTGTACCAGATGCTCTAAGTCGTAAGTCCATGGGTAGCTTGACAGATGTACAACCAGAAAGGAGGGAGATGGTTCGGGAGATTCAGCAGCTATCCAGCCTTGGAGTCCGTCTGGCTAATTCAGAAGATAGTGGAGTTTCTATTCGAAAGGTTGCTGAGTCCTCAATCATAGATGAGGTAAAGAGACACCAGTACGAGGATCCTATTCTAGCACAGTATAGAGATGCAACTATTCAAAAGGAAAAGACTCCATTTAGGGTTACACCTAAAGGAGTGTTACGATATGAAGGCAGATTGTGTGTACCCGATATTGCGGGGCTATGATGGCAGGTTATGGGAGAGGCACACTCTGCCCGTTATTCTATTCACCCAGGGTTAACGAAAATGTATCATGACCTTAGATGCTTATACTGGTGGGATGGTATGAAAAAGGACATAGCGGAGTTTGTTGCTCAGTGCCCGAATTGTCAACAAGTCAAGATCAAACATTAAAAGCCTGGTGGATTATTACAGGAGATAGAGATCCCGACTTGGAAATGGGAGATGATTAATATGGACTTCATTACAGGCTTACCTTGTACTCAATGGAAGTATGACTCTATATGGGTTATTGTAGATAGGCTGACGAAATCGGCCCATTTTCTTCTAGTCAGGACTACTTATTCGGCTGAAGATTATGCGAGGTTATATGTCAGGAAGATAGTGAGACTTCATGGGGTTCCCACGTCCATTATATCAGACAGAGGAGCTCAGTTTACAGCCAACTTTTGGAGATCGTTTCAGAAGGGATTGGGGACAGAGGTGAACCTTAGCACAACATTTCACCCTCAGACTGATGGGCAGGCTGAGCGTACTATTCAGACATTAGAAGATATGTTGCGGGCCTGTATTATTTACTTCAAAGGTAGATGGGATGACCACTTGCCACTCATTGAGTTTGCCTATAGTAATAGCTACCGTTCTAGTATCCAGATGGCACCTACGAAGCCTTATATGAGAGGAAGTGCAGGTCACCTATTGGTTGGTTCGATGTTGGCGAGACTAAGTTAATAGGCCCGGATATGATTCAGCAAGTTGTTGACAAGGTGAAGCTTATTCATGATAGATTATTAGCATCCCAGAGTCGACAGAAGTCATATGCAGATAATCGGCGTCGAGATTTGGAGTTTCAGATTGGTGATTTGGGTATTCCTGAAGGTATCACTCATGAAGGGTGTGATGAGATTCGGCAGGAAGGGGAAGCCCTGTCCGAGATACATTGGGCCTTATCAGATTGTTCGTAGGATAGGCAAGGTTGCCTATGAGTTTGATCTACCATCTGATTTTGAGGCGGTACATCTAGTCTTCCATGTATCGATGCTACGTAAATGTATTGGTGATCCTTCTAGAGTATTCCCTGTAGATGATGTTCAGGTAATAGAGGAGTTGTAATATAAGGAGAAACCCGTAGCTATACTTGATCGCCAGGTTAGAAAGTTACGTACTAAGTATGTGGCTTCCGTCAAAGTGTTGTGGCGAAATAATAATAGGGAGGAGATGACTTGGGAAGCGGAAGATGAAATGAAGAATAATTATCCTTACTTGTTCCCCGTACCTGCAGGTAATTCAATTCCTAGCTTGACTATATTGATTGATAAACGAGATTATGTAGTAAGTTGTGACTCTGTGACGCATCTGTAAGTTACGGAATGCAGGTTGATAGGTATAACTGTTAGAGAGACCTCGCTGGAATTTTTTTTGTAAGACGCTAACTTAACATTCGAGGACGAATGTTCCTAAGGGGGGAAGGATGTTACGCCTCGTATTTTTATACGCGCGTCATGAACTAGTATATGTAAGTCCGGGGAATGAGATTTTATTTTAAGTTCCAAGTGATTAAATAAATATAAGGCAAGGTTGTTAATTCCAAATGTGATATTATGTATGATTTGGCTAATGTAAGTGTCATTAACATTAAGTGAGGTATTAATTAGTGGCTGATTAGGATTAAATTAATCAAGTGGGCCCCACCACTCAAGGAAAATCAAAAGAAATCAGATTGGGAGCTGGCCCTTAGTAGTGCACGTGTAGAGGGGGGCTGCCTCCACTTCATATTATGAATGAGGTGGTGAAATGCATTGCAAACATATCATCTTTTTCACCACTTAGCTTAGGCAGCCATGGAAATGGAGAAAACCAACCATGCAACTCTCGGCCAACAGCTACAAAAGAATTTGGTTAGTAATCTCTTTGCTTGGTGTGTTAATTCCTTAGAATGCCATTGTTAATTAGCCATTAATGTTAAGAAGGGGGCGTGACAGTAGCTCAGGAAATTCGTTTTAGTTATTGAATTGCTAAGTATGAACGGAAACCATAATCAGATTATTAGTGGTGTCGTGTTAGTGTTTGGGTTGTTTTGATTAAAGCAAAATGCGGGAAATTCTGTTTTGACGTTATGTATATGTTAATGTGATTATGAGTATATACTTCAAAGGATGAATACGATAAGGTAGATGTGTTGTGAATTATAAAATGAGTTCTCGCTCGGTGTGTCGTTGTTTCGTTACTATGGTTGCCGAGATGGAACTTTTTTGAAGGGGCTAATATGATTCGTTGGGTTATATGTGTTATTGGTATTGCTGTGAATAATTTGGGTTGTTGTCGGATTGGGACAAAGTAAGGAAATAGGGGAAGTGCTGCCGGATTTTAGTTAGATTATTAGCTAGCTTACAATAAGTAGTAAAGCGCGACGTCTATCTAATTGTGGCACGATTTTGCTTGTTATAGATTAATAGCTTGAGCAGTAAATATTGGACGTGCGGCTCGACTATACGGTATGTAACACTATCCTTTCTTTCTTTGTTTGGCATGACTTTCAAAAATGAGCGAATTACGGACATGTTTGATACTTACTTCTAGAGTGTCTAGGTGACGTATATTCTTGCTTCCACAACTATTCCTCTAGATATCGGCTATGTCTAAGGCTATGGTGATTTCTCATATCTATGGTAGTGCTTCTTAGAGTCATTGAGATTTTATGTTTCCATATCATATTAAAGGTTCATAATCTTGATAAAACGTTAATCTTTGATAATACTGATACGCTCAAACTTACTTCTCAAATAAGAAGTAAAGCGGTCGTGTCAAGTAAATAACCCAACTAGTGAGGTTCGGATCGTTCCCACGAGTAAAATAGTCTAGACTTAACTTCAATCTATTATTACTTTTGTTTAGTCAATAACTCCCTTTGAAAGTAAAAACATTAAAAGGGGGGTTTCTAGTTCTAAATAAATAAAAATAACAAACGAACTTGAAAGAGACACTTAACAGCTTTGAATGTTGGATTTTAATCAATTAATCAAAGTAACTAGGGTTTACGTGTTCCCCACAGGTTCATAACTTGATAATTCTAACTATAACAATTCTTTCCTAGTATCTTGCATGCAAAGTGATAAGTTATGTATTTCTAAATCCTTGGTCCGGCATCTAGAAAATCTAACTCCACACCTTGGTCCGGCTACGTGTATTGCTATCCTAACCCTTATCTTTACCTCATATTAAGCATCGTATTCGATATTTGACTAAGTTATTACCTCGTACCAATCTATACTATTCTATTAGATAGTATACACTAAATATATGTTAATAATTCTTTTCCTATTATCTACCTCCTTGGTTCGGCAAGTAGCATTAAGTCGAGTTCTAACGTTGTCCATCCGTTAAAAAGACTTCTAAGCGACAGAATTATTAATACATGCAAGACACTATTGTAGAATTGTTATTTCAGTTAGGTTTTATCTCATTATTTGCCTATGGTTCCCACAACCCTAGTTATGGAGTTTAGTTACTCATAGTCATAATCACAATATTCAAGTATATTAAGTAAGAATTCATGTACTTACTTCAATGAGAAAGAGTAAAATCCAAAAGTCTGCTTGATTAATCACCAATAATCACTTCAAGAATCTCAAAGTAATCAATAATCTCACAAAAAGTCTAATGATTATCAAAAGTCCAACAATACAGTGTCTACTAATATGATGTCTAACAATACGGAGTATAACCTCAAAAACGAGGTTTTTCGAACTATTTATAAAAAATAAAAACCTCATTAAACAAGGGCTCTATTTGCTGGAAATCTACCAAAACGCGGCAGGGTCGATGGACCTCGCGACGGATCATCGTGGTCACGACGGACCTCGTGACGGATCGTCATGGACTCCGTCGTCCCATACTTACGCAATTTCTTCTACTGCTCTCTTCATTACCCTCGACGGCAAGTATGACGGACCATCATAGGCACAACGGTCCGTCGAGGGTCTTCGTTCCAAAACACTTCAACTCTTGGAATATGGGTACTGGGATTACTTCTCTGAACTTCATGACGAACCTGCATGACGGACCGTCATAGATATGACGGACCGTCACAAGCTTCGTAACCCCACACTTGGTCAGACTTCCCCATCTTCCTTCAGCAGTTGCACTACGCTGTCACCTACGGACTGTCACAAGCACGACGGACCGTCATAAGCTCCGTAGGTGATCTCTTTTGCAATTTCTTCGCTCAAAATCTCCGCATTCATCTTTGGAAAGATTTCCTGCAAAACAAAGAGAAACTTATGTAAAAATTAGCACAAAAAGGCTTTTGGACAAACTAAACTTAAGGAAAAAGTTTAATAATACCGTGAAAACACGGTATATCAACACCCTCCACTTAAATTCGTTGTTTGTCCTCAAGCGACGCACTATGACTCAATATAAAATCTTTGTACAATAGTATCCATGTTTCATCCTTTGCAATCATTTGGCTATCAATCCCGATTAATCTCATCAAATCTATGCATGCATTCACTATTAGGCTTGAATTATGTGGAATCAGAACATGACACAGACTCACCATGCACTAACACCTATCCTCTTCAATTTCTCACCGAGGTGCTAACAATTCCGGTATTACAACTAGTGTCCTCACTTTAAAACAAAATCCTCATTTTTCACACAATGATTTCAGTTTGAGTATAAGTATTACTTTTCAACACTCGCTCTCAGAACAAAGTTACACTCATTCATACCTATTTCCATAAGCTTGCCCTTATTTTCATTGCCTTAAGTTCGCTATACAACCTTTAGGATCACGATAGGACTTTCTTAGCTTGTAACATAGTCTCAGGGTCAGGTAGGGTATATTTAGGTATACTTTAGTGACTTTTTACCCTCCTTGACATATCGGCTAAACCTTCCACTTTCTATCATTTTATCTGGCCCAGTTTCTCATATTCTTTCACCTTCCTATTTTCTCTTCTTTCTTCATTTGTGTAAGTGACTCTCTTGTTTTCTTGCTTGTATTTATTGTATATTTTTCTTTTTCTTTACATTTCTTTCAACTAATTGTTGAGTCATTTTATTTTTGTTCTTTCTCTCTCTTTGTTCTTTCAACCCCACTTTCCAGAGCATTCCTCATAATAGCCACCCTCAACTCATGGCTTTGCCATGAGTCAAGGTACACAGTACCCAAAGTTGGGTAAGGGCCATAACGAAGGTTGTTTACTGCATTATCCACCCTCAACTTATGCTTTTGGCATAAGCTGAGGTGCACATGTCAAAGGAGGGACCAGGGCCAACACATTGTTCCCACAAAAGATCAGTTGGGGTGAAAAAGAAAGGTCTAATTTAAGCTCAGATCATTTGGATCAAAGAAGGATAAATTTCATTTGGTTTTCTTTTATTTAGGCTAAAGTGGTCTATATTGAATAAGGGCCTATGATCCTTTCCCAATTGTCTATTACAGCTTACTTTTTGCTGGACTAACCAGGCAAGTTCTAGCTCAGTACCAATAGTGGACTTATTCGAATTTTCCTCACACTCACTTGACATCTCATCACTATACCAGATTATCAGACACCTAGTTCGAATTTGACTTAGGGTAATGCAATGGTGTACCTCTATGTCATGCTTAGGGCCACACAATTATCAGTTACTATGCCTAGTCATGCATCATTATCCAGTTTATCAGGATATCATTTTAGCCATCATTCTCCAGAATTAAACTATGTACAAAAGATATAGACATGCCGGTTCAACAGAAAAAGTAATCAGTCTTTTGGGAAAAAAGACACAGGCAAGAAAACCCCAAAAAAGGATAGTGAATTGGGCTACTCAGACTTCACCCTAACGCTCACTTTCCATTTACCCCACCCCCAACAAAAAAACATGCAAATGTCCCCAATGCATAAAAAGTTTAATACAAGAGTGGTAGGTGAAGCAAACCTGTGGCGCAAAGTGCCGTCGATCAGCAAGCTGGTGGGTCCGGTTCCCCGAAACCCACGTCCTCTGCAATCTGGACACCCTCAGTGGTGTCCTCAGCAACAACCGCACTATCAGTAGTGCCTCCTGCTATCTCCAAAGTTCGGGAACTAGACGCCTCAACCGCTAACTCTGATGCTCTCATCTGATGCGCCTCCTCCTCAGCAAGTGAGGCTCTCCTCGCAGCCTCCATCTCTCGGCGCTTCTTCTTCTGTGCTCGCGCCTCGTCCTCTAATCGACCCCTACGCCTCTTGGCATGCTCTCGTGGGGGAGGTAGTGGAATCTCTGAGGTGGCGAATAGGGCCGCCAACACTGTGTCTTCAGCAGGCTCAACAGAAGGGGCCTCAGACTCATGCACCCTAGCCTCTAAGATCGTGTCAATATCTGCGCGAAGGCTGTCGACCGTAGCCTGAAGAGTCGACACATCCACCAGAGGGACTGGCCGGGCTAGCACCCTCAACTCAAAGGCGTCCAAGCGCTGGTGAACCTCAGCGATCTTCCACTTTGTATACTGGACCATTTTCCGCTCTAGGCGCTCTTCTGACTCACTAATAGAATTCTGCATCCACGACTGGATATGATGCAGAAGCGTAGACATTTGTGCCTCTAATTTTTGGATCCTAGCAAGCAGGACCACCGCCGATAGATGGGCTGTGCGAGAGGAGCTCGGGGCAGTGCTACTACCCGAGATAGACTCGACCGGGGTAGTGTCAGTAGACGCCGCCTGTGTAGCCATGCGGGCCTGGGCTACCATATTAGCAAGATCATCAGCAAGTGGGGGCAGCTCTAGACGGGGCCCTCTGCGTGGAGCAAACTCATTGGCCTCATCTCTGATGAGGGCGATGTCAACAGTGCCCTGCGGGGTCTTAAGCTGATCTACGTGCCATATAGGTACACCTGCGGACCTGCAGAGAGAAAAGATCATGCACGGGAAAGGGTAAGTAGTAGTGACCTTGAAAGCCCTCTCGTGCATGACTGCTTGTAGAAGCCACGCGAAATCCACCTCGAACCCGGATATCATCGTCGCCATCAACACTGCTCGATCCCATGTAACGATATTATCAGCGGCTGTGGGGGAAAGACATTGGCGGAATTTCAGCCACAAGAACTTCACCGTGAAAGTGAGGTTGGCCTTCTTGATGGCCCCCTTTGGCTCGGTCACGCAGTCGACACCCTCTCAATCAACTGACAGGTGCAGGGAAATCCACTTCTTGGTGGTCTCTCTAAGCGATGGCTCGCGCAGGCAGCGGTAGTCAAACTCGGCAGTAAGAGGGGTCCGAGTAGCATCAACACCCTCGCCGTATAGAAACCGGTGGATGGTAGGCAGGGAAATGTCAACCTGCATGCCCCGTACTCGGACCTGCTCTAGTGGGGCCTGTTTGGTGGGGGCAGCCTGCCTATGTATCTGTGATCGGAGAGTCGCTACGTAGGATGCGTAGAACTCTCTGACCATTTCCTCACTGTAACGTCCCAACAGACGTGCTATCCACTCCAGGCGATGCCTGTGAAGAGATTGTGGATCTCAGGCATCGTCAAGAGAATCCGTGTAAGGACCCACCGCTCCAAAGGTGAGTGTTCGAGTCATAACTCCTTTGTCAGTCAGGAACTTAGCGTCGGAGTAGACTTGAAATCACCCGTCGACACACCACCGGTTGGGCTTTTCAGTGGCTGGGGTGGGGTCCTGAGCTCGTGAACCTGATGTGGATTCCGAACTATCAGCCTCATCAGACGAGGCCGACGCCGCAGCGGTGGCGGGCGCGGGAATCTCAGCAGAGCCGGAGGATTCCTCTGACCACGATACTTCTAAAAAGCCAGACGCTCCTTCTTCATTTGTGGCTGACCCAGAGGGTGTGCCGGTCAGTGTGCGCTCCTCATCAGACTAGGAGGCAGTGACTATGCCGGACGCCACCTTTTTGGGCGTGGCTCTGGGAGCACGTGCAGCACGGGAAGGGGTGGAAGTTCCTGGGGGCACGTACTTAGGGTCACACTCATCATCAGAGCCAATGACCATGCGGGCAGACGGGGCGACAGACTTTGTTCGCCCGCGTGCGTAGATTCGATCTTGCTTGGGTGCCATAGTAGATAGTACCTGTAAAGGATCAATATTAGTCCGCGTAGTGGCAAACAATACAAGCAAAACCATACAAAGAAAAATTTAAAATAGCATGTCATTGCTATAGTAACAGTGACACACGACGGGCCTGGTGACGGCTCGTCGTGACTATGACGGACCGTCATGAGGTCCGTCGTGTCTTACTTAGACTATGTATATATGGAGAACCCTGAAAGAGAGTCTATGAGTAGTTTGACGGTATGTGCAGAACGGACCGTCACAGGTATGACGGTCCATCGTAGGTGTCCGTCAGAGGACCCTTGGAAAAAAATGGAGACCTTTTGGAGAGGGGTCTCTGACCGTCATAACGGTCATGCAGGACAGGCCGTCGTGACGACGATGGTCCGTCACATGTGTCCGTTGAAGGACACTTAGAAAAAATGGAGAGAGACCCTTAGAAACAGGGTCTCTAACAACCAGAACGGTTGTGCAGGATGCACCGTCGTGAACACGACGGTCCATCACATGTTTCCGTTGGGGGACACTTAGAAAAAAAAGAGACCTTTAGAAACAGGGTCTCTGACAACCAGAACGGTTGTGCAGGAAGATGACGGTCCATCACAAGTTTCCGTTTGGGGACACTTAGGAAAAAATGAGAGACCCTTAGAAACAGGGTCTCTGACGACCAGCACGGTTGTGCAGGACAGACCGTCGTGAAGACGACGGTCGTCACATGTGTCCGTTGGGGGACACTTGGAAAAAATGGGCAGTGGGGTGTTAGGGATTTTGGAACGGACCCTACGATGGTCCGTCATGGGCATGACGGTCCATCATCGGGGTCTCATTCTGTAGATCAGTGACAGAACTAGTGTACCCCATTCATTCCCGATGAACCCAAATTGAACTTGTAGTGTTTTGGACCTACATTTGTCTAACACAACTACCTAGGAAACTAGCAATGCGAAAGCACCTATGTCTAGGATTGTAGACAAGGTAATTTCGAACATTTTTAACCTAGGTTAGACAGACTCTTATATAAAAGAAACGAACATATCAGAAACAACTAAGCTAATACTAATTAATAAACAAAAAAACAAGATAAATGAGTAGAAATTAGAGACACATACCTTAGAATTGGGGAGAACAAAATGGACAAGTACTCGGTGACCACGAAGACACCCACAGCAGCAACTCCGACTAGTAGATTATCACTTTTAGGGCTTTGGAGAATAATGGGGGGGGGGTAATGATCGGTTGATAGAGGGAGAGATTGTGGAAGTTGAAAATAGAGGGTAATGCGAGGAATAATGAAGGAATGGGGGTGAAATGAGGGGTTGGGGAGTTTAAATGGTGAAATTTTATAATAAACTACAACCAGGTCGGGTCGGGTACGCCTCATTAATCACGCGACGATTCCCTGACGACGGTCCGTCGCAGTTGTGATGACCCGTAATTGGTTCCTTCGTGTGTGATCTAGTTTGAAAATAACAGAATGACATACCTGGTACGACGGAGGCATAAAACGGTCCGTCGCAGGCGCAACGGTCCGTCGATGTGTCCGTCAGTGACTGCTGCAGAGTAATTTTTTATAGAATTTCCTGGTGATGTGCCTGCAAATTTAAAAACTCATTAGTAGAAAAATGCTACCATTACTAAAAACTCTATAAGTATTGGGTTGCCTCTCAACAAGCGCCTGATTTAATGTCGCGGCACGACTGGGGACACTTGATTACTCAGACTTCACCAAGATGGTATGCCTCAATCACTTCATTCGCCGATTCAGCATGCCCTAAATAGATTTTTATGCGCTGTCCATTCACCTTGAACCGCACACCCTCCTTAGTTTCCAACTCAACTGCTTCATGAGGGAATAGTTGGGTAACCAAGTAAGGACCAGTCCATTTGGACTTGAGCTTGCCCGGAAACAAGCGCAACCTGGAATTGAATAAAAGTACCAAATCTCCGACCATAAACTCTCGTTTTTCAATTTGTTGTCATGGTACTTCTTCATTTTTTCTTTGTATAGGGCTGAGCTTTCATAAGCTTTTAGGCGAAATTCATCCAGTTCATTCAACCCATTTAACCGTTGTTCTGCAGCTTCGCTCCAATCCATTTTCAACTTCTTCATAGCCCACATGGCTTTATGGTCTAACTCAACCAGAAGATGACAAGCTTTCCTATATACAAGTTGGTATGCAGACATACCTATGGGAGTCTTATATGCTGTCCGGTAGGCCCAAAGAGCATCATCAAGCCTCTTTGACCAATCTGTTCTACTAGCGTTCACTGTTTTTGACAATATTTGTTTGATCTCTCGATTTGACACTTCAACTTGCCCACTAGTTTGAGGGTGGTAAGGATTGGCCACATTATGGCGAACCCATATTTCTCCAATAACCCCTTGAACAATCTGTTGCATAAGTGGGAGCCCCCATCACTAATAATGGCCCTTGGGGTGCCAAAACGAGAGAATATATTCCTTTTCATGAATGCAGTGACACTCTTCCCTTCATTGTTTGCGAGGGCGATCGCTTCGACCCATTTAGATACATAATAAACTGCTACTAGAATGTACTTCATTCCATGAGAACTCACAAAAGGGCCCATAATGTCAATACCCCAAACATCAAATAACTCAATCACAAGAATGGGGTTTAGAGGGAGCTCTTGCTTTCTTGAAATGCCGCCATCTCGTTGGCATCTGTCATATGCTTTAGCAAACTCATGAAAATCTTGATGAAGAGTTGGCCAATAGTAACCACATTGTAATATCTTATGAGCGGTTCAGATACCACTGTGATGTCCACCAACGGGTGAGGAATGGCATGCCTCCAACACACTCAACATCTCACATTCTGGCACACGATGCCGAATAAGCCCATCGGTGCAACTCCTATACAAGTATGGTTCATCCCAAAAGAACTTCTTCACATCGTACATGAACTTTTTTTCTTTGATGAAAGGACAAGTCCGATGGAACAATATCACTAGCTAGATAGTTCGCAAAATCTGCGAACCATGGGATCAAGTCTTGTGAAGCAGCCAATACATGCTCATCGGGGAAAGTATCATCAATGTCAGTCTTATCCCCTAACTCTCTCATAGCTTCATCCTCTAGACGAGACAAGTGATCAGCAACTTGATTTTCAATTCCTTTTCTATCCATCACTTCAAAGTGAAATTCTTATAGCAGTAATACCCAACGAATCAGCCTAGGTTTCACATCCTTCTTTGCCATCAAATATCTCAATACTGAGTGGTCAGTATGCACTATAACTCTAGTACCTAGCAAATAGGAGCGAAATTTCTCAAAACCAAAGACTACTACAAGGAGTTCTTGGTTGGTTACTGTGTAGTTCTTCTGAGCTTCATTTAGGGATTTACTAGCATAGTAAATTGGGTGAAGGATTTTGTTTTTTCTTTGTCCCAATACTACATAAAGAGCCACCCCACTAGCATCGCACATCACCTCAAATGGACTGTTCCAATCCGGAGAAATAATGATAGGCGCATACACCAATTTTTCTTTTAGCTCACTGAATGCTTTAAGACTGGATTCATCAAAACAAAATTTACAATCTTTCTTCAGCAGTTTGCACAATGGATGTGCAATCTTTTAAAAGTCATTGATGAATCTCCGGTAAAAACATGCATGCCCAAGAAATCTTCTCACACCTTTCACAGAGATCAGTGGGGGAAGTCTCTCTATTACTTCACTTTAGCTCGATCAACTTCTATGCCCTTTTCTGAAATGGGATGACCCAAAACAATACCCTCTTTCACCATGAAATGACACTTTTCCCAATTTAATACTAAATTGCAGTCTTCACATCTCTTAAGGACCCTAGATAAATTGGTCAAACACCGATCGAATGAATCACCAACCACAGAAAAATCATCCATAAATACTTCTATAGTATCCTCCACCATGTCAGAAAATATCGACATCATACATCTCTGAAATGTGGCGGGTGCATTGCACAACCCAAACGGCATTCTTCTGAACGCAAAGGTCCCATATGGACAAGTAAAAGTGGTTTTGTCTTGATCTTCTGGTGCAATAGAAATCTGATTATACCCTGAATATCCATCAAGAAAACAGTACCACCCTTTTCCGGCAAGTCTATCTAACATCTGATCCATGAAGGGCATAGGAAAGTGGTCTTTTTCAGTCCATGAATTTAGTTTGCGGTAATCCATACACACCCTCCATCCAGTAACCGGTATCATTGGAACAAGTTCATTTTTTTTGTTGGGGACCACAGTCATTCCCCCTTTCGTAGGTACACACTGAACCGGGCATACCCAACTACTATCGGCGATTGGATAGATTACTCCGGCATCCAACCACTTAATGATTTCCTTCTTCACGACCTCTTGCATAAGAGGATTTAAGCGTCTCTAGTGATCAATACTTGGCTTAAGATCATGCATGAGTTGGATTTTATGAGAGAAAATACCAGGAGGGATCCCAATAATGTCCGCAATAGTCCACCCAATAGCTCTTTTGAACCTTTTTAGCACCTTCACCAAACTCTGAACTAGTTGTTCATTCAGGTATGATGCAATGATTACCGGCAAAGTGTCACTATTTCCTAAGAATTCATACTTGAGATGAGGTGGGAGAGCTTTTAGTTCTAATTTTGGAGCCTCCTCTATAGATGGTTTTGCGGGTGGGGAGTCGCGATTCTTCATATCTAGCTCATATTTCTTCGGTTTAATCCGAACATCACCTCGGTCAAGAGCCGCGACTAATGACTCATACTCTTCAATGCAATCGCTATCAAATTTCATTATCACTGCCGCTAATGCTTCTACACCTAGACGATCTTCTATTTGTGTCTCAGATGTCTCACCCAAGTTGTAGCATATAGTAGATACCGGTTGGAGCTCACCACTCTGCCACATGGACCTACAAATGTTAAAGGTTACTTCCTCATTGTTCAACCGAAATTTCATCTGCCCCTTTTCCATGTCTACTAAGGCTCTTCCCATAGCAAGGAATGGCCTCCCAAGAATAATGGGCACTTCAAAATCGACTTCACAATCAAGAATAACAAAATCCGCCGGAAATATGAACGACTCCACTTTTACTAGCACATCGTGGATTATCCCTGTAGGCCTTTTTACTGTTCGATCAGCCATCAGTAGCTGCATCGCAATGGGCTTTGGATCACCCAAACCCAACTTCTTGTAAATCGAGAGGGGCATGAGATTTATGCTTGCCCCTATATCACATAATTCTTTCACAAAATGTAATAGACCGATTGTACAAGGAATAGTGAACGCACCCGGATCTTCTTTCTTTTGGACCAGAGATCTTGTAGCTATAGCAATACAATGCTGCATTCTATCATCATCCTCAAAAGTGACCAATCTTTTCTTTGTGACCAGATCTTTCATAAACTTGGCGTAACCGGGCATTTGTTCTAAAGCTTATACCAAAGGGACATTGATAGAAAGTTGCTTCAACGTTGTTATAAAACGCCGATAATTACCATCCGTAGTATTTTTCAATAATCTTTGAGAAAATGGGGGTGGTGGCCTAGGAATGGGAGTTACCTTTTTAGGCACTTCAGCATCTTTTACAGTGTTATCCTCTAATTCACCATCAACATCTACCACTTTATCAGTATCTTTTGTCACCTTTTTCTATAGACGGCATAGGTGGGTCAATGGTTTGCTTGCCACTGCAAGTAGTAATTGCCATACAATGCTCATCATTTTTTGGATTTTGGACAGTGTTGCTAGGAAGAGTGCCCGGTTGCCGTGTGTTCACAGTCGCAGATAATTGGGCCAATTGTAACTTAAGTTGCTTAATCGATATTGCATGTGTATCGAATTTTTGCCCAATACCCGCTAAATCATTCCTCAACTCTTTATTGTGCTCATCACTAGCATCGAACCTCCTCACCATTTTATGCAACATATCCTCAACTCGCGACATACTACCTCCACCATCCCTAGGAGTAACTTCACGATTTTGAGGAGAAATATAGGGTCCATTCCTGTCGTTTCTATTACCATAGTTACCCCTGTTGAAGTTGTTTTCACGGTTGTAGTTTCCATCTCGGACATAATGACCCTCACGATTGTAGTTACCATAGTTCTTACCTTGGCGCTAATTCTCCTGATTAGAGCCTTGGGAACTTGGTCGGAAACCCCCCGTCTGTTCATTTACTGCATTGGAATCCTCCTCATAATAGCACTCATCATTTTGTGGCGGTGTTTTCGACAAGTAGTTGACTGCATTTATCTTTTCTGCACCCCCAGTGACATATTTTAGTACCAACCCAAGATCGGTTCTCATCTGAGCTATTTCTTCACGAATCTCATCTGTGGCTGGGTTGTGAGTGGACTGCACTGCAAAGGTGTTTCTCCCTGTATAAGACTTCCTCGTACTCCAAGTTTTGTTATTCCGGGAGATTTTCTCTAATTTTTCAGCAATCTCAGCATAAGGACACTCCCCATAAGATCCACATGCGATAGTGTCCAACACCGCTTTATTGTTATCATCCTGTCCCCGATAGAAGTATTCCTTCAGTGACTCATCATCTATACAGTGATTTGGGATACTTCTCAAGAACGAGGTGAATCTATCCCAAGAACTACTAACTGACTCTCCTGGTAGTGCCACAAAGTTATTCACTGTCTTTGTGGTTCAGTTTCTTGGAGACCGGATAGTAGCGTGCTAAGAAAACATCCCTTAGTTGGTTCCAAGTGAAGATTGAGTTGTATAGGAGCTCAGTGAACCATATAGCAGCCTCTCCCGTCAGTGAAAGAGAAAACACTCTGAGCCCTATTACATCTAAATCCAAATCAGGCCTCCCTACACAGCTTTTACACATTGCCCTTACCTTAGCTATATAGGCATGTGGATCCTCAGAAGGTAGCCCTGAAAACAAACCTCTAGTAGTGAGCATTTGCATCAGGCTACTAGTTACCACAAAGGTGTGTCCTGTGGGTAGAGGAGGCAAGACAAGTGGCCCATCCGAGTTTGCTATGTTATCATAGCCTCTGTAATATGCTTGGGGTCGTGGAATGAGATTTTATCCCCTCTGTTGGTGTTCACCCGGAGCATCGGGTAACAACTGACCATGAACATCAACCGGAGCTGGGATGTTCTGGTTCGGATCATCATTATTTATTCCAAGGTTTTGATTCGTATTGCACAATGTAGTCAATAACTTCCTTGGAAATTAAAAACATTAAAAGGGGGGTTTCTAGTTCTAAATGAATAAAAATAACTAGCGAACTTGAAAGCGACACTTAATAGCTTTGAATGTTGGATTTTAATTAAATAATCAAAGTAACTAGGGTTTACGTGTTCCCCACAGGTTCATAACTTGATAATTCTAACTATAACAATTCTTTCCTAGTATCTTGCATGCAAAGTGATAAGTTATGTATTTCTAAATCCTTGGTCCGGCATCTAGAAAATCTCACTCCGCACCTTGGTCCGGCTACGTGTGTTGCTATCCTAACCCTTATCTTTACCTCATATTAAGCATCGTATTCGATATTTGATTAAGTTATTACCTCGTACCAATCAATACTAGCCTATTAGATAGTATACACTAAATCTATGTTAATAATTCTTTTCCTATTATCTACCTCCTTGTTCCGTCAAGTAGCATTAAGGCGAGTTCTAACGTTGGCCATCCGTTAGAAAGACTTCTAAGTGAAAGAATTATTAATGCATGCAAGACACTATTCTAGAATTGTTATTTCAGTTAGGTTTTATCTCATTATTTCCCTATGGTTTCCACAACCCTAGTTATGGAGGTTAGTTACTCATAATCATAATCACAATATTCAAGTATATTAAGTAAGAATTAATGTACTTACTTCAATGAGAAAGAGTAAAATCCAAAAGTTTGCTTGATTAATCACCAATAATCACTTGCAAGAATCTCAAAGTAATCAATAATCTCACAAAAAGTCTAATGATTATCAAAAGTCTAACAATACAGTGTCTACTAATATGATGTCTAACAATACGTAGTCTAACCTCAAAAATGAGGTTTTTCGAACTATTTATAAAAAAATAAAAATCTAATTAAACAAGGACTCTATTTGCTTAAAATCTGCCAAAACGCGGCTAGGTCGACGGACCTCGCGAAAGATGGTCTTGCTCACGACGGACCTTCATGGACTCCGTCGTCCCATACTTATGAAATTTCATCTGCTGCTCTCTTCATTACCCTCGATGGCAAGTATGACGGACCGTCATATGCAAAACGGTCCGTCGAGGGTCTTCGTTACAAAACACTTCAACTCTTGGAATGTGGGTACTGAGATTTCTTCTTTGAACTTCATGAAGAACCTGTCGGACGAACCGCCATAGATACGACGGACCGTCACAAGCTTCGTAACCCCACACTTGGTAAGACTTCCCCATCTTCCTTCAGCAGCTGCACTACGCTGCTACCTACGGACCGTCACAAGCACAACGGACCGTCATAAGCTCCACAGGTGGTCTCTTCTGCATTTCTTCACTCAAAATCTCACATTCATCTTTGGACAGATTTCCTGCAAAACAAAGAGAAACTTATATAAAAATTAGCACAAAAAGGCTTTTGGACACACTAAACTTAAGGAAAAAGTATTAATAATACCGTGAAACCACGGTATATCAAATACTCCTTGCTGGTTCACGTTGATTGTTTTATTGAGTTATAAGAAATGATTTTAATTGCATATGGTTGCTCATAATATTCTGCTCGTGCATAGAGTCATTTATCATTTCATCGAGTCCTGGGCTAGGTAATGTTCGTGCGGAGTTTCTTGCATGTCACCGAGTCCCTCATTAGAGGGCCTGGTATGTATATTATATATATGATTGGTGATGAGGATGGTTATGATGATGATGATGACAGAGATGATGTGATGACTATTTCACTGAGTCCCTCACTAGAGGGTCGGGAACATATGATGTACATATATGATGATTATTTTGCCGAGTCCCTTACTAGGGAAGCTGGGCCACATAAATGTTAAAGATATGCTTGATTTTCACTTAAAAGGTACATGTGTAGTGATATCTTGTTTTGACTTATCATGTTGGTATCATGTCATCTTTACCTTATGCTTTGCATACTCAGTACGTTGTCCGTACTGACCCCCTTTCCCCGGGGGGGGGGGGGAGGGGTGCGTTTCATGCCCGCAGGTGTAGACACACAATTCGATGATCCTCCCGCCTAGGATATCTACTCTGCTGATTGGGAGAGCTTCACTGTTCCGAAGCCCAGACGTTTTGGTACATAAATTTCTGTGTAGTCTTTTGCTTGTCTATGGGTACAGCGGGGCCCTGTCCCGTCGAGTTTCACTACTATACTCTTAGAGGTCTGTAGACATTATGTGGGTTGCATATATATGTTTTGGATAATGGTCTTGACATGGTTTGTTTGGGATGTCCGCTTGTACAGGGGCAGCCTTGTCGGCTGCGTACATCATTGTGTATTGTGTAGTGGCAGCCTTGTCGGCTAGGGTATGCTATTATGCTTTGGATAGTGGCGGCCTTGTCGGCTTGCGTATGTTGTTACGGTTAAATGGTTATGACTCCTTGAGAGACATATCCACTTTATATATATGGCGTTGGGGTTGGCTTGATTTGATTAAATACCATATTGTCTTAGTTTCAGTTGGTTATACTTAACAGGTTCATATGTGAGTGTCCAAAACGGGCACTAGTAACGGTCCATCGGGTTGGGTCGTGACATGCAATATAAGAATGTCATATCTTATGCCTCACATAAATTGAAGGTGCACGAGAGGAATTATCCCACTCATGGTTTGGAGTTGGCAGCGGTGGTATTTGCTGTTAAGATCTGGCGACATTATTTGTATGCATTTAAGTGTGAGGTATTCACTGATCATTGTAGTTAGTAGCATGTAATCACCCTAAAAGGATTTGAGTTTGGGACAACAAAGATGGATGAAATTACTCAATGATTATGATGTGACTAACCAATACCATCCGAATATGGCAAATGTTGTAGAAGACGATTTGAGTCGAAAAATGATAAATATGGGTAGTTTAATTCACTTGAGTGGAACCAAGCGACTGTTGGCCTAGGAGATTCAGTCTTAGTCCGTGTATTTGGGTATCTATGAAAGAGGTGTGTGGTTAGCGATCTTTGAAGCTAAGTCCATGTTCATAGTGGAAATCAAGGCAAAACAATTAGAAGATGGAGATTAAGATGATATTAGAACAAAAATTGCAATAGGTAAGTCTCAATAAACCACTCTATATGCTAATGATATGCTCAACTATAAGGGTAAAATGTGTGTTCCAAGAGTTCATGATTTGATCTCAACGTTATTGGAGGAGGCTCATGGCTCGCGCTGTTGTATTAATCTAGATGGTACAAAATGTATAGAGATCTCATACGAGTTTATTGGTGTTCGGGAATAAAACAAGACATTGAGAAGTTTGAGGCAAAGTGTCAGTATTGTAAACAAGTGAAGTATGAACATTAAAAACCTGCGGTACTACTTAAAAGGATGCCAGTTCCATAATGGATGTTGGAAACGATAGCAATGGTTTGTGGTTTGTCTTCCCAAGACTTTGGGATAATTTGATTATATTTGGGTTGTAATTGATAGGTTGACCAAGTCATACCATTTCACTCGGGTAAGGGTTGATTAAAATGCTGAACTTTTGGCTAGGATTTATGTAAAGAAGATAGTGATGCTGCGTGGTGTTCCCCTTTCCATCATCTCATATTGTGACACCCTTTTCACTTACAAGTTTTGGCGGAATTTGCAATTGAGAACAAAGTTACTTTTGGTACAACCTTCCATCCCCAGATGGATGGACAATCAAAGAAGACTATACAATTGCTGGAGGACATGCGGAGAGCTTGTGTAATTAACTTTGGAGGGTATTGGGATAAGTTCCTACCCCTATGTGAGTTCTCCTATAATAATATTTATCACTCAAGCATTGATATGTCACCAATTGTAACACTTTTGAAGTCTAAGATGTAATATCGAGCCTCACACAAAAAACTAGACCTTTAACTACTATTTTAAGTCCTAAATTAATGTATATAATTCATTTTGGAAGTTTAAAGCCAAAAATGTTAAGGAACGTCCATAACGTCAAGTGAATTGTGAAATAGAGTTTAGTGTGTCTTGATATGTTTCATGGGGTTTTAGGATTCAAAATTTGATGAAATTTGGTACGAAGGTGTTAAACATGTATTATAATACATTTAGGGTGGAAAATTCCTGGTCCGACTCCCCAAGGACCACCTTAAGGGTCCTTGAGGAGGACCCTTACAAAATGGCAAACAGTTGTGGCTACCCACAAGACTAATTGACGATCTTTCATCTAGGCAACGAGGCATCAATGGCCTCCTTAGGCGATGCCTTAAACATTTTTAAAAAGGCGTCCAAAATATGGTCTCTAATAGGCCGGGGTCTCGTAGGTAAGGTCTGTTAAGGGTAGTCCAATTTTAAGTGGGTTCATTTAATTAGTTAGTTGGTTAATTTGTTAATTAAGGGTTAATGTAGGTCTAATTAAGTTAATTAAGTGACTATTTAACACCTAACCCTCATTAAACTAAACCAACACCCTAAAATTCCAAAACTCACATCTCTTTAACATCTCTCTAGATTCTCTCTTCCCTAAACTCCAACCTCCATTGAAGAACAACAGGGCTTCAATTCAAGGATGATTTCACCAAGGTTTTCATCTCAAATTCGAGGAAAGATCATCACTATGGTGTGATTTCTTTCATTCTTGGTATTCCTTTCCGTAAGAGGCCCTTTCAAAGATGATTTTCAACTTCCCTAAAACTAGGTTTCCAATCTAGACTAGGGTTCTCCTTACAAGCAAAATTGTTAACCAATTGTGATGGATTATAGTATTTTTTTATCATTGTTTAACTAAGTATTAATGGTCAAGCATTTTTAATCAATCAAGATTTCCGGTCTTGAACCCTAGTTCTTCCCTACATTCATTATCTCTTGTAATTCTATAGAAACTCTTAATGGGGATGATTATATGAATGTGTAGAATAGAGTAATTGATATGTATTACTTCATGAATTTACTTGTTTATGTATTTGTTATATAATTCCTGGTAATTTGAAGTGTGAAGGCAATGAAAGGGCAATTAGGTATGAAGATTAATTCTCCTTGAATTCAATTAGGAAGTACGAGTTATTGAGATTGTAAAGATTCTGTGCCTAATGTGTGGTTGTGATGTTTCTAACAATTGTTCCTCATCCTTAACTCTAGACTATTGAATTGTCTATGAAGTATGATAGGATATGATTATTATATGATCGGAAGTAACTTCTCATGATTATGATAAGGTGTTAAGTGAAAGGATTAGTCACTTGTATGTGGTCTTCCAAAGTGAAAGGATAGTTCTCATTTATGAATATCTATGAGCCATTATGATGTATTGTCCACATAGGGGTCTAGAAGACACTAATGTGATCTTGTATGAAAGGTATGGTGACTACTAAAGGGAATAAATGTTTAGTACCGAAAGGGCATGTAAATGAGATGGAAGTCTCATATTTAGTAAGTCCAACTTACCACATAGGTTTCTTCACGTTTAGTGAGTACATATTCCCAAGATATGTGTTGTATTATCATATGGAAACCTCCACGTTAGTAATTCAAGGTTTATAGTACGCAAACCTTGACCCTTAACTATGTTCCCACATGGGACTACAACTTAGTGGATCCACCTAGATAGCTATGTAAGATTTGTTACACCTTAGGCAAGTGTTAACCTTCTGTTTTCGATGTGAGAGGAGAAAACTGGATTCCATGTAGCTCACACGGTCTCATGTTTGTTATGGCACTATCTTCCCTAATGTAATATAGTAAACGAATAAGTTAAGTATGTGAACTGTTATAAGGCTTGTCTTAAAGGTTACTGCATGGGTTTAGGGAGGGTATGAGACTTTTCTTACTCTTTGTACATGTGGGATCCTAAGGGATGGTCTTAGTAGTGTTCTTGTATGAGTAAGTTGATGTCATGTTATTCATATCAAGTTAGATAAATATGAAATTTTTGAATCAAGCGTGTTATGAAAACTTATGAGATTATGTTGTATGTATGAAATAAGTGACTTAAAGTGATGCTTAGCTTTGGATAGGATTATAGGGTTCTATTCTTGGAATTGCACTAGTATTTCTTAGGAATGTTTGCATGTTGAGTTAATATCATGTTCGATTGACTTATAATATTTGATATATGTGCATGTTGAGTTACTGAAGACAATGCCTAGTTTTAACTAAATAATGTATTTTCTCATGCATTGATGATTTTATGCATAGGAATCATACTTAGTATATATGCTTTGTACTTACCCATATTTCTTCCTTTTTAACCCAACATTGTTGATTTCGGCCATTCAAGAGCTTCTAGGCCATTTTGCAAGGATACTTGGATTTCTTCCTCCAAATAGTGGTGAGTCCTCCAAGTTCAAGGATAGTGCCTTTGATCTACCCTAGTAGTACTTATATTATCTTAAAGATATTCGTTGCTTATTTATTCTAAAAGACTATTATTGTAAGACTTAAGCGGCAATATGTACTTTTGTAAGGGCTATGCCCAATATTTGTACTCGTTTAGATGGTTCAATATGAGACGAAGTATTAGACTAATTCCTATGTATATTATGTTGTACAAATGAGAAGCATATGTATGGTTCATATATGAGGAGTCTAAGTAAACTCCACATGTAGTATGTGATAGGTCTATGTAAACCTCACTATATAGTTATATACAAAAAGTTTTAAATTTCCGCACTTCTAAGCTATGAAATGTAATAACGAATACTATGAGACTTGTCTTAGTCCTCTCCGAGGACACCGACGCCGGTTATGTGTATGGGGTGCTTCCCGGTCGTGACATACTTGGTATCAGAGCTGAGATTAAAGAAATCTTAGGATTGATGTCTCATTGAACCACGTTTACGTGGAGTCTTGTTCATGGGTGTGAAGCGCGCCATACCTATGAATGAGAGGCTATGTGATGCTTAGTAAAGTCTTACCTATTTGGTAACTTTAAAAGCATGCCTCTATAGTCTTAACTCTACATTATTTATCTTCTAATATCTTTCTTATGCTCATGGAAAATGTATACAAGAAGGAACTACGCTCGAAGGGTTGAGGAGAATGAAAATTAGGCAATTCCCCTCCGACTCCTCAAAACACTAAATGCCTATTGAATAATGAGCTATGACTAATTTGGAGATTCAGGCGTCTATTCCAAATTTGACCGAAGTGTTGGCCACTCAAGTGGCTAGGGATAATAGGGTGCAAATGATTCCCAATGTTAGCACTACCACATCAAGGATAAGGGATTTCACAAGGATGAATCCCCCCATTTTCTTTGGCTCTAAGGTGGAGGAGGACCTGAAAGGGTTCTTGATGAAGTGTTCAATGTACTTGATGCTATGGGGTGTCTTCTCAAGAAAAGGTTGAACTTTCCCCATATACCCTCAAAGATGTGGCTCAAGTTTGGTATCAGAAATGGAAGGATGAGAGGCCGATTGTGAAAGGCCGGATTACTTGGAGAGATTTTGGAATGGACTTCCTTTATAGGTTCTTTCCCTTGAAATTAAGAGAGAGTAAAATGCAAGAATTCATCAACTTATGCCAAGGGGATATGAGTGTGAAGGTGTATAGTCTCAAGTTCACTCAACTATCCAAGTATGTTCCTACTAGTATGGTTGATTCTAGAGCCAAGATGAATAAATTTGTTATGTTGGTATCCGACCTTGTGGTGAATGAATGTAGGTCATGGACATATCTCGTCTCATGGTTCATGTCGAACAAATTGAGGATAAAAATCTTAAGCAAGTTGGTAGAAAGATAAAGAGGACAAAGGCCGAAGATAAAAATTGTTCTAAGATTAGATTTGAGGTACAAGATAAGCCAAGATTCAAGAAAGGTTCTCCAATAAAAGACTTCCTACCATTCCAAGGGTCAACAAAGGCCAAGGGTCTACACCCAAGCCTAAGAAGGATAAACGTATTGGTCCTTACCTGGAGAAGTATCCTTGTGCTAAATGTGGTTAAAAACATGAGGGCAAGTGTTTAGTTAGTACGGGAAATTGTTAAGGTTGTGGCAAGAGTGGTTACATGAAGAGGAATTTTCCTATGATGAAGTCTCAAGGAGATAAAATTCTCAAAGACAAGAAACTGCTCCCAATCCCCATGATCTTAAGAAGAATCGCTTCTCCACTCTCCGCTCTAAAGGTGAGAAAGAGGAGTCTGCCGATGTGGTAATCGTTATGTTACAAGTCTTCTCCATAAATGTTTATATTTTACTTGATCCTGGTGCTACATTGTCATTTGTAACTCCTCTAGTTGCTAGAAAGTGTGATGTTATACCTGATATTTTGAATGAACCATTTTCGATTACAACCGTAAGGAGTAACTCCGTTGTTGCTAGAAGAGTTTGTAGAAGTTGTCCAATATATTTTCCCAATATAGTTACTTAGGTTGATTTTGTAGAACTTGACATGGTTGATTTTGATGTTATTTTTGGAATGGATTGGATGCATGCTGGTTTTGCTTCCATTGATTGTAGAACAAGAGTTGATAAGTTCAACTTTCCTAATGAACTCGTCTTAGAGTGGAAGGAGGGTTTTTCAATTACTAGAGGTCGTATTATCGCTTGTTGAAAAGATTGTAAAATAATCTCAAAAGGGTGTCTTTACCATATTTTAAGAGTCAAAGATCTTTAGTTCGTTATTTCTCCACTTAAGTCAGTCCCCGTAGTAAGGGAATTTCCAAAAGTCTTTTCGGATAACTAGCCCAAAGTTTCTCTAGAACGAGAAATTGATTTCTGTATTGACCTATTACCGGATACAAATTTATTTCAACTCTCCTTATCGAATGGCTACAGCAGAATCAAAAGAGTTAAAGTTCCAACTCAAAGACTTGTTAGATAAGGGGTTCGCTCAACCTAGTATTTTACCATGGGGAGCTTTGAATTATTTGTTAAGAAGAAGGATGGGTCCCTTAGGATGTGCATTGATTATCTCCAACTCAATAAAGTCACTATTAATAAGAAGTATCCTCTCCCTCGAATTGCCGACTTATTTAATCAACTCCAACGTCAAACTACTTTTCTAATATTGAGTTGAGATCAGGTCATCACCAACTTATGGTGAGAGGTGAGGATGTACCTAAAATGGAATTTTGAACTAGATATGGGCACTATGAGTTCTTGGTGATGTCCTTTGGTCTCACGAATGCCATGACGACTTTTATGGACCTAATGAATAGTGTGTTCCAAAACTACCTAGATTCATTTGTGATTGTTTTCATTAACGATATCTTGGTGTATTCAAAGAATGAGAGTGATCATATGAATCATTTGGGGGTAGTGTTGCAAGTTCTTAAGGAACTGTGACTATTTTCCAAGTAAAGAAAGTGTGAGTTTTGGTTGATATGGTAACATTTCTTGGTCATCTCATATCTAATGAGGTATTGAGGTTGATCCAAAGAAAATCGAGGCGGTTAAGAACTATCCTAGACCATTGACTCCAACCGATATTGGAAGTTTCTTGGGTTAAGCGAGTACTATAGGAGGTTTGTGGATGGTTTTGCATACATTGCTTCTCCTTTGACTACCTTGACCCAAAAGAGTGTGAAATTTGAGTGGTCATATGCATGTTAAAGAAGCTTCCAGATTTTGAAGGATAGGCTTACCTCTACTACGGTGTTGAGTTTATCGGAGGGCACCAAGGGTTTTGTGGTATATTTTGATGCATCCCGAGTGGGTTTGGGTTTATTCTTATGCAACATGTGAAGGTGGTAGCCTATTCCTCTAGATAACTCAAGGTGCATGAGAAGAATCATCCAACTCATGATTTTGAGTTAGTTGTCGCAGTAAATGCTTTGAAAATAGGGAGGCGTTACTTGTATAGTGTTCAAAGATATGTTTATACCGACCATAAGAGTCTTCAATATATGTTTACTCAAAAGGATTTGAATCTCTGTCAAAGATGAAGATAGGAATTGTTGAAAGATTATGACATTTGTGTTCTCTACCACCTCGACAAGGCCTATGTGGTTGAGGATTCTTAAAGTCGCATGACCATGGGTAGTATGTCTCATATAGAGTAAGTCAAGAAAGACCTAGTGAAAGATGTTCCTAGGTTGGCTAGATTGGGTGTTTGGTTGTAATATTCTCCAAATGGTGGTTTTGTGGTCAACCATAACTCCGAATCGTCTTTGTTGGTTGAGGTATCCATTATTGATGGGGTTGAAGGAATCGGTTCTTAGTAAAATGAATGAGTCATTATCCCAAGGGTAGATGGTGTGATAAGGTACCAAACAGAGTATGTGTACCGGATGTTGATAATTTTAGGAAAAGGGTGTTAGAGGAATCTCATGTTTCCCGATATTCCATTCACCCGAGTTCCACCAAGATATATTGTGATCTTAGAGAGATATATTGGTGGGGTGTCCTAAAGAGGAACATAGCGGAGTTTGTATCAAAGTGTTCAAATTGCCCACAAGTGAAAGTCCAACATCAAAAGCCTAGTGGTCTAATTCAATAAATGGCAGTCCCTACTTTGAAGTGGGAATTAACTAATATGGACTTTGTTGTCTGGTTGTCTCGAACTCGGAGGCAAAATGACTCAATATGGGTGATTGTGAATAGATTAACAAAATCCGCTCACTTCATCCCCGTCAATTCCACTTATTGAACAAAAGATAATGCAAAAATATAAATTGATGAGATTGTACGTCTACATACGATCCTTTTGTCCATCATATCGGATAGAGGTACTCAATGTACATCTCGATTTTTGAGATCTTTCCAAAAAGGTTTGGGTACACAAGTGAAGCTTAGCACCATTTTTCATCCCCAAATGGATGGTCAAGCGGAGTGTACTTTTTAAAACCCTTGAGGATATGTTAAGAGAATATGTGTTGTAAGAAGTTTTTGCATAAGTGACTCGAGGATCATGTGGAGGTCATGTTAATATTAAGAAGGAAATTTTCTCATGTTGTTATGTTAAGCTCTTATAAGTGGTAAAGTGTGATTTGATTTGCTATGTATAAATTCAATGTTATTATATTGATTTGAGTTGTAACACATGTTGTTGATTGGTTGTGCTTCTAGTATTGAGTCTATCCTTTCCCTACAAAAGTTTTTAGTGTCATTCGGGGACGAATGTTCCAAAGGTGAGATAATGTAACACTTCGAAAGTTTTAAGACCTAATCTAGAGCCTCACACAATGAACTATACCATGTAGTACTATCTGAAGGCTTAAATTAATGTATATAAATCATTCAGGAAGTTTTAGAGTCAAAACATCAAGGAATGTCCACGACGTTCGGAAAATTTATAAATAGACGTTAGTGTGCCTTGGTATATTTCATGGGGTTTTAGGAGTCAGAATTCGTTTAAATTTGGTAGGAAGGTGTTAAACATGTATTTGAATACGTTTAGGGTCAAAACATGCGGTACTACTCCCCAAGGACCACACTAAGAGTCCATGAGGAGGGCCCTTCCGAAATGGCCAAAAGCTGTCAAATGACTGTGGCTACATCCGAGTCTAGTCGATGATCCGTCATCCAGGAGACGAGGCGTCAATCGCCTCCCTGGGTGATTCCTTATCCATTTCAAAAAATCCGTCCAAAACATGGTCCCTGACAGAAACGTCCGTTGTGCAGGACGGCGGGTGCAAGGGATGTCGACTGAACTACAGAACATAGGTCGGGGTCTCGTAAGCCAGGTCTGTTAAGGGTTGTCCAATTTTAAGTGGATTCATTTAATTTAGTTAGTTGGTTAATTATAGGTTAATGTAGGTTTAATTAAGTTAATTAAGGTATTATATAACGCCTAACCCTTATTAAACTACACCAGCAACCCACAATTCCCAAACTCACATTTCTCTAACTTCTCTCTTTCCTAAACTCCACCCTCCATTGAAAAACACCAGGGCTCCAATTCAAGGAAGAATTCACCAAGTTTTCATATCAAATTTGTGGAAAGATAATCACTAAGGTATGGTTTCTTTCACTCTTGGGATTTCTTTCCCCAAAAGGCTCTTTCAAAAATGATTTTCAACTTCCCCAAAACTAGGATTCCAATGTAGACATGGGTTCTATATTCAAACGAAATTGTTAATCAATTGTGATGGATTATAGTATTTTTATCATGGTTTAACTAAGTATTAATGGTCAATCAATTTTAATCAATGATGATTTCCCCTTTTAAACTTTTGTTCTTCCCTACATTCATCATGTCTTGTAATAACAATAGAAATTGTGAAAGAGGATGATCATATGAATGTATGGAATAGTAATTGCTATGTATTAATTCATGAATTTACTTGTTTCTGAATTTGCTGTGTAATTCTTGGTAGTTTGAAGTGTGAAGGAAATGAAAGGTCAATTCTGTATGAAGATTGATTCTTCTTGAACTTAATTATGAAGAATGAGTTATTTAGATTGTAATGATTCTATGCCTAATGAGTGATTGTAATGTTGATAACAATTGTTCATCATCTTTAACCCTATCTTATTAAATTGGCTATGAAGTGTGTAAGTATGATAGGATATGATTATTATATGATTGAAAGGTTTACTCAATTGTATGTGGGCTTCCAAATTAAAAGGATAGTTCTCACTTATGAATATCTATGAGCCATTATTATGTATTGTCCACATAGGGGTCTTGAAGAGATTAATGTGATCTTGTATGAAAGTATGGTGACTACTAAAGGTAATAGATGCTTAGTACCAAAAGGTCATGTAAATAAGATGTAGGTCTCAAGTTTAGTATGTATGACCTCCTACACGAGTATCTTCACGTTTAGTAAGTCTAGATAATCAAGATATGTGTTGTCTCATGAGAAGGATACCTCTACATTAGCACGTCAAAATTTCTAGTAACAATCTCCTTTACCCTTAATTATGAGATCACATAGGACTATAACTTAGTGAATCCACCTAGATAGCTATGTAAGATTGGTTACACCTTAGGCAAATGTTAACCCTCTCTTTTCGGCGTGGGAGGAGAACACTAGATTCCATGTAGCTCACATTGTCTCATGTCGGTTATGGCACTATATTCCCTATTGTAATATGGTAAATAGATAAGTCAAGTATGTGAGGAAGCTACTTGGGAGACCGAGAATGATATGCGAGATATGTATCAACAATTGTTTGTCGAATCTGGTACTACCTTCTTCGCTTTCTAGCCTATCTTTCCTTAGTTGATCACTCGGGGATGAGTGATGGGTAAATTGGTATCTACTTTAAGGTTTTGTCATTATAGGAGTGAAAATGGGGAAAATCAGGGTCGGAAAAACATTTTTATAGTACTAGGATTTTTCCAACCTTATCTAGAGTTGGAGGAATTTAAGTCATCAAGGTGTAAGGAAATTTGGTAGCAATCGGATTGATTAAATGTGGATATGCTTACATAATCAGTTCAATAAGTAATTAAATAATTTGTATGACTTTATGAAATTGAATTTGGATAAGTAGATCATCAGGAATCGATGTTAGAGTTAAGGGAACTTTCTGAGCATAGTGGGTTGCGAATATGTTATAAAAAGAGATAAGTGCAATTCCCTTAAAGAGATCACTACCTCACGTAGTGCCGCCGCAACGGGGTTCTTGCTGCTGCAGCGATGCCAGTACACCAGGATGGGGACCGCTATAGTGGGCGAGGCAAAGACAGAATTTAAGGATTTTTGGGATTTCTTAAGACGAGCTCACTAGTTCACTTTGTGCCGTTACAATGGGACGGGTTCCTCTATAGCGGGATGACGAGTTTTAAAATCATAAATAAAACCCTTAGACAACATTAAATGTATTTTTCAACTTTTTGAGTTAAGAGACAACCCCTGGCTATTCTAACTCGTTTTCTACAATTTTTGAAGCTCTAGGTAATCTTTGCTCAACCTAAATTTGTTTTTCGATCCATAGAATATTTTAGAATGGGTCAAAATTCATGGAAAAGGATTTCTTGAAGAATCCTATGGTAGAATTAACCCTAAATTGACTAGTTGGGGTCATGGTTATGAACTAGGGTTCATAGTTTGTTAGTTTTTTGAGAATTTACTGTTTCTTTATTGATTCCTATATCTAAATTGTTTCTTGTAGACCATGAACAAGCAGAACAAAATCGTAAAGGGAAGGATCAAGTCGTCTAGGTTATCAAGCTTGTTTCGAGGTAGGTGATTGTTATGATTCTATGATTGTGTGATATACACATTCTTTGCTTCATTGTGATACTTATATATGTTTACATATTGCAATATTGATCATAGATGTTGAAATGGGATATATGAATATCTATACCACGAAATCATGACTTGAATGCATGATCTTGATGTGTTATTGTGATGTGTGATTGGGATCGACTACCACATTCCGACACTATAACTTGGATTGGATTTCCACGTTCTGGCGTGCTAACTAGGATCGATTGCCACATTTCAACATAAAAATGGGATCAAATTGTGATGTTCCTACATGCATACAATTTGATTGTGGGTTCCGTCAGGGACCAACTATGTGATGAAGCATGTGAATGATGATATTGATTTTTATGATAGTATTGAACAAGATGATAGTTATACTTGTATTATAATGTTGTAATTGCTTGTTTATGTTACTCTATTGGGATAGCCACGTGATCCTACCAAGACACGGTGATTCTGTACTGATTCTGCACTTGATCTTATTTTTGTTGAGTACAGGAAATCTTCATCACGCGACTATTGACAGACCTCTCTTCGGAGATCGGTGATTGCTTCGAGTTCAAGGGTAAGACACATTGTTTGGTCTAACATGAAATTCTCCTTAGTTTGTGTACACTATTTTCGTACCAAGCCCCTGTTTTAGTTAGTGAGATTGTTCAGTAGAAATTCTTGTTCGACGTTCTTAATGTTTCTAGTTTTGGTACATTGACTTTCAGTTTCTAGGTTATCTTCTGAATTGTTAGTTAGTTATTAGATCGTTATTTAGTAACGAAACCTTGTCTTTTTTGTTATTTAACTTGCTTCAGTAACTTAAATGGCTTAGTTTCTTCAGGTTTGTTGCTTTAGTTGGTTGCTAGTAGTGGTTCTCCCACCGAGCTGTATTGTGGGTACCAATCACGACGGTCCGGATCGTGAAAAAAATGATTTTTATAGCAGAATAAAATTTGCATTAATTAGTAAAAAATTAGGGAATTTACAGTGATACAATTAAGTAAGAAATTAAAGGTTTGCACTTTTAATTCTACATTACATAAATAAAATATGACTATTAAATTGAATTTACTATTTAATTAGATTTCAATCTTAAATATGGAAATATAGTAGCTCAATTTTGAAGTTTGGATCTTTCCACTTTTAGTATAATATAATAATATAATATTATTAATTTATAAATTCGTGTTATTAAATTTCCGTCGAAGCGCGAATCATTTTACTAGTAGTGTCTGTGTGTGTGTGTGTGTATATATATATATCATACAAATTTTTGATTTTTAGTTTGAAAAACACACCTTAGTGGTGTGTAAAATGCACTCTCTTTTATTTTAAAAAACCTTGACACATGACATTTCACATATATAAAATATTCCACCTTGACAAAAATAAAATAATAAACTATTATATTAATTAAAAATTATACATTAAAGTATTATTATCCAAAGAATTTATTTTTGTAAAAAAAGTAAATTTACACCTCACTCCACCTTCTCCACATACACCCCTCGACATTCCCTTATCCTTTTCTTCAAATTTATTTTAGAAAATATTTTTTTAATGAATAAAACTTCACTCTCCCCTTCAAAAAGAAACCACCCACTAAACCCCACCCCCCTCTCCTCCAAGAAATATTGATGTTATATTTTTAAAAAATTAAAAAATTTTTTTACCACATATTATTAAACCCTCACTCCTACTTATTTTTTAAATTTTTTCTCATTTTTTGTTAGACATGTACGTTCATTTAAATTCAGAAAAAAATTATTCTAGTGTACCGAATATAATTACATATACAAAAAAATAGGAAAATCTTGTGGCAGCAAGCTAAGTAAAAAATATTTTTGATATGTATATATCCAACACAAAATGAGAACAAAAACTTGGAAGCGGATGTTTAAGTGAGATGGGTAGAATTACTTTTTTCTAATAAAATAATATCAAAATTTGTATTTGGGGGGATTGGGGGGGGGGGAGGGGAGGATATGAATTAAAAAAATTAAATACTTTTATAAAAGAAATTTATACCAAAAAAATGGTTGGGGTTAAAAGTGGGGGTGGGGGTGCGCTGAGAGGAAGTGATAAAGTGGGTTAAGAAATATATTTTACATTCTTTTTATACAAGAAATATTGTTTTTGGGATAATAATTTTTAAATTTTTGATTTTATCTTATGCTAATAATTTATTTAATTTTTGTCAAGGTTGAGTTGTTTGTCCATGTAGAGTGTGATGTGATAATTCTTTAATATAAAAGAGAGTGTATTACACACACCATTATGAGAGTGGTATAAAAGAAATAAGTATGTTTGTCAAACTATAAAGTGATTAGTTTATATATGAAACTCAGATTTTCAATAACATATGTATGAAAATAAAAAATATATAGCTTAAATATGTAGTTGACATTTATCTCATTACAAAACTAAAAAGATAAATTTTGGCCTACCCAAAATTCGATAGCCCATCAGCTAAAAAGAAGTAAGTAAATAGGATTAATTATGGAAATCCTATCTTTTAGTTTACTTGTTACCATTATCCCCTATAAGTTTTATAAATTTTCAAAATCCTTCATTTACCCGCATCAAATTAATGTACCTCACGCATCACATTAATGTACCTCACGCATCACATTAATGTACCTCGCACATCCAATCAGTGTATCATGTATAAAATATACATCGCGTATCTGATTAGTGTATCTCACACATCAAATTAATGTATCTCGCCCATAAAATTAGTGTATCATGTATAAAATGTACCTTGCACATGAGTTTAGTGCATCTTGCACAACATATTAGTGTATCTCGCGCATCAAATTAATGTATCTTGCGCATTAAATTAATGTACAACGCTTATACTATTGTATCTATTTTGAGGGATTTCTATAGTTATAAACTTTTAAGAGATAAATTGTAATTTTACCTTAAAATTATGTGATTTTTGTAATTTTCTCTAAATAAATAAAGAATGAAATAAAAGCTAAAATGTAAAAGAAGCATATCTATCCAAAACATTTTAATAATTAATAAATTATAGAAAAATGTATACCTTTAATTATTGTACATGTATTCACAATAGTGTATCTATATATATAAAAAACATAGACCTATGGCCGATTCTGTTGATTAAAAAACTAAGAAGATAAATTCTGGCCAACCCAAAATTGGATTGCCAATCAGCTTAAAAGAGTAAATAAATAAAGAATAAAATAAAAGTTAAAAGAAGCAGATCTATCTAGGGAAAAAGGTTAAAAATACCCTCAACGTATTTCAAATGATTTAAAAATGCCCTCCTTCCACCGTTTGATTTAAAAACGCCCTCAACGTTTTTTTAAGGTTTAAAATTGCCCTTTTTTAACAGCCTGCTGACATGGAAAAAGTGACATGAATTTTCTTTAAACATTTCAAAATTTATGACCTAGTGGTCTAAAAACCGATTTCTAAGTGCAAATCTAATTGTGGCAATCCCTGTACGATTGAAATGATCTTGGCCAAATGGAAAAACTTGCAGGTGTAACACAACGTAGTGCTCTGAATTCTTTCTTGGATTACTCAAGAAAACTGAATCTACAGGCACCTGATTTTGGCTAAAAGAAGATAGCATAGACTTCTGAAATGACTCATAAATGCGTGTGTTTGTCAAGTCTGAAAAGGAAGGTGCTCTGAAGAATAAGTTGCCTGTGTACGGATAAGCACATTTACAGGTAGGGTGAAGAATTTGATCAAAGGTGTATTGTGTTTTAAGGCAATTATCTTGTGGATTTGAATATCCAAAGTTCGTTTGGGAATTGCCACAGTAGTCTTCTGATCCTTCTTCATAACAAACTTGATTATGCATAAGTCTGCCAAGTGAACAAGTAGAAAACTGAGATTGTTAAACGACTATATTGTATTCAGAAGAATCAAATGTCCTAACATGAATGATCCGACATTTCTTTCTCATTGCTAAAGTGGAGAAAAAGTGACTCAAGGACTTACATTATTTGAAAAGAAAATCCAGGTCTTACTGTATATGAATCGATGGAATTGTTCTGCAAATCAATCAGTTTTAGCTGACCGCTATAGTTGGATGCAATATTCAGGGTTCCATTGATCTTGTTTCCCCTGAAGTTGCTGTCATAATAACCACCTCATTGTCGTAAAATTGAAATACAAAACATAGAATCATATACTAGGTCACTTTGTACTACCTCAAACTTCGTTACAAGTCTAGCACGCAGCAAAAAATGAGAATAGTTGCATGACATGCACTGTGGCCTAAAAGTAAAAGAACACTCACACAGTCTGCAGCTGAAAAAGAATGAAGAGGGTTGGCGGAATTTCTCCTTGAAGTTGAGTGTTCTCCATTACCCTATGAGCAGAACAAATACAGATGAGGTGCATAACAAACTCTATGAAACACTTCATTCGTTAACATGTACGCTCAGATGCATGTTAGTTCTGCTGAGTCACTTGAACTCAGGGACAGATACACACATGCATGTGTTAAGAGATAAAGCGAAAGCAAGAGAGAGATGGATACAAAGTCGTCAATGACTGCAAAGATGAAAACCACTGTGGAAAATCAGCTGAGGTGAATGTATTATAGCTCATATCTCTGCAAAACATGACCATTGGACACAAAATCAAATTAAAGTAATCTAAAGACATAATCTGTGATATCACAACATCAAGATTGATGCATTTTCTTAGCAGAATAGAGTTCCAATCAGAACATCAGTATGTCAAGGAACTTACAAGTAGTTGAGGGCATTCATGCCAGCGAGATTAGGCAAGGGGCCAGTGAGTTTATTGTTTGATAAGAAGCTGCAAGTGATATAGAAAATTTATAGATGGTCTGATAAACTCATAAAAAAAAGAGAGATCATATTAAGGTAATATTAACATTATGCTTGTCAACTCACAGTTCACTCATAAGTGTGAGACTTTTGAGGGTTGATGGAATTGTTCCATCTAAAGAATTATTGTCAAGACGACTACAGTATACATGGATATCTAGTTAGTAAAAACAGGTAATCAAAAGCAAGAAAAACGGCACATTTATTAGAGTTCCTTAAGAACATGATGGATTTTGGAAATACTTACACCACCTCCAGAGTCTGCACTAGTCCTAATGAAGAGGGTATTTTTCCAGTATACTACTTATTTCGCGAAATACATCCCTTGTTCATAGCTTCTTTTAATTAATCTTCTTCTATTTTCTATTATAGAAATCTAACTCGATAAAATTGCTGCACATTTATTATTAAGTTATTCATGTCTTTCTCATTAGTTTGGAGTGGTATTCTATTTCTTTCTTCTGCAACTTCCAACCATAAAACATAATAATACTAAAATAAACTTTTGACAAGTAAAACAAATCAACAATACACATAGCTAAACCATATTGATATTAGAAAGGTAACACATTGGAGTAGATTGTTGTCTTAACAACAATTAATAGTACAAAAATCAGCAAAAACACAAGTTGCTTGGAGTCATACTGTAGTTGTCTAACAACCATTAAGAGTACAAAAATCAGCAAAAACACTAGTTGTTTGGAGTCATTATTTCATTCTCTCCTTACATAACACTTAATGACACTAAATACAAAACAAATTCTACATCCCCTTGCCCCCTATAGGCTTAAGTTTGCCAATTTTTCTCTCCCTTGTAGCTTGTAACTGGTTTGAAGTCATTGCTTCTTTCCTTTTTCAAGTTACTTTTTTTGGTGAATATGGAAGGTTGGTCGGCATTGATATACCATTGTGATCTCCCTGGAATGTTATCTTTCTCGTCCCAATATTTATTTTCTTCAGTCTCTCATGAAGTCTAAAATTACTTTCAGACACCACTTTACAATATATAGTAGGATCTGAATCATGCTCTGCTACAATACAGCTCTAGCTAGAGATCTGACTTAAACCAGGAACAGGAATGAAGAAACATGCACTTTCTTTAGTGTTATCTGATTCTGTCAAGGGCACATTATGAGATTCTTGAGAGCTTTTTTCATCTTGGAAGACGTCCTCCTATTTATCATTGAGCTGCATGAAGAAAAAATAAATTAGATGATGATCGTTAGATACAAATGGGAACACCATTTATGAAGTTAAATATTGTTACCAATGGACATTTTCTTCTGTTATGATTTGGTTCACCACAATAACCACAAGTCATTAACATTCCTTTTCTAGAAGCTGACCAAGCCCCCTGCTTATTGTTAGCCTCATCCTTCTCTCTTATTCTCTTCATCTTTGGTCTACCAGCCATCATAGCTAAAGTAGGAGGCTCCATGGCATGGTGTGGCTCAATCTTCCAAAAGTTTTCACCTCTAACTGGTTTGATCTTGTGCTTATATACCTTCAAATACGCTTCCTTAGAGTACCACCAGTGTATTTCAGCAATAGGGTAAACTTTTTAATGGATAAATGCTTTGATGGCATTAGCACATGGTTTTCCAGATAAGTCCCATACTCTGCATGAGCATCTTTTAAGTTCTATATTGATTGTATGCCTATCCACACCCTCGGTCACTTCATATCCACAACCTCCATTAAACTCAACCTTACATCGTTGGACAATGACCTTGTAGTCATTAAAGAGATGCATTGCATGTGGGGAAAACTCATTCTTCCAACTTTTAACTTCAGCCTCATGCTTCCTTAACATGTTCATTACCTATACAAAAATAATCAAAAACAAAAACCAGCTAATGTTGCACGAACTGAAAAAAACATAAATTTAAAACACCTTAAAACAAAGACCTAAAATTCTGATCATTAAGCGCGATCAAATGGAATAATATTTCATCATAAAACACTATTGGAATCAAAATGATAACACTTATAAGTTTTAACACTTGTTATTACTCAATTTGAAAACTTTTCAGTAGCTTAAAAAATTTATTCCAACTTATTCCAGTAGCTTAGCACACAATCTAAACAATTAGCACTTGTTCATATCAGCTATATTGAATTTAAAAAAGCAAGATTTTCTAACCTTCACCCTTATTTCTTCCAGCATCTTTATAATTGGCTTTTGTCTTGCCTCTACAATCCATGCGTTGAAGGACACCGTGAAGTTGTTGTCAATCATGAAATTTTTGCATTTGGTTTCAAAATATGCTCTACACCATTTTTCTGGTGGATAGCTCACCAAGGCCTTAGCAGCCTTCTTATTCAACTCACCCATTTTTTTAAGTTGATCTTTGAACTCCTCCTCATATGTACTCCAAGCACACCACCAAAGAAGCTTTTTCAACTCTCCGCTTCTGTAATTTTTTCTCCAATTAGCTTCAATATGCCGAACACACCATCTGTGATTTGCTTTTGGGCATACATTAGTAACAACATTCAACAAGCCCTTCAAAAACATAAATTCATATTAGTTGCAGAATAATGTAGATGAAAAATAACTAAGAAAAGATGAAATAAACTTAAAGTAAGATACCTTTTGCATATCTGATATAAAAGTGACATTTTCACCCGACTTTAAGTCAAAGAATGTTTCAGCAGCTCCAGAAACCAGTTCCAAGTTCTTTTAGTTTCTTTATCTACAACGTCCCAAGCAAGTGGATAGAAATGGTTACTCGAATCTTGTCCCAGTGCGACCAACATTATTCCCTTACTTTTTCCTTTTAAAAAGATGCCATCTAGCCCTATAAAAGGTCGCAAACCTACTTTGCAGCCTTCCTTTAATGCCTGAAAGCATATATATATCCGTAAAAATCTTCTTTTCCCTTCTTCCATCGCAGCTCTTGACAAATTGATCACTACATTAGTTCATGGATTACTCATCCTCAATTCATATGCGTATGCCTCTAACTTATTATAATCATCAGCGTAACTAATGTAATTTGTCCAAGACAAGCCTCTTAAATCTCTTCAATTTTGACTCATTCACATCAAGATCCAAAACAGATTCCAAGTGCTCCTTCATGTCTTTAATCTTCAACGTAGGGTTATTCTGAACTTTCTTCTTAAAATATTGAGATAAAATCCCAGCTTTAGCTCTCCTGTTCTCAGAAGTCTCATAACATGTGTGTTCCTGATTCAAGGTCTTGATCTTAAAACCTTGATCTCTCCCATCCTTGTAAATCGAGCATCAAAAGGGACAATCAAGAACACAACAATAAGTAACTCTACCTTTGTCGGTTTTCTTTACTCTAATATCCCTCTTATTTGCAACAGCATAGAAGTCAATAACTTGTTTAGCTTCTTTGAGATTGCTAAAGGTCATACCATACTCCGAATCCTTGTACTTGTCTAACGTTTCATTGATATAAAGTTGTTTTTGCTTTTTATAAATCTCCAGCTCTTCACTATCATATTAGCTAGACATAGTTTCACCATTTTCCTCTTTCTCACTACTATCACAATCTGTTCCAATTTCTATAACATTGTCACTTTTATGGTAACGACTAATGTTTGGAACTAACCCAAGCTCCTCTTCAGGGTTATCTACTGCAAAAAAGTTCACTATCTTGAAATTGTCAGATAGTATATTTTGAAGAATTCTAATGCCTTCATCCCCCTCGATCATATAAAAACCACTAGATGGGGCTGTAAATAGAAGATGTCGTACTTCACAAAAAGCTAATTTTTCTTTAAATTCTCGACATACATCAATGTAAGACAGCAAGTCAACTTCGTAAGCTCTCCAAACGTGAAACAATTTTTTATGGTATACCAATTGTTGTTTTCGAAACCATTATCCCCCATAATTAAAAATTAGATCAATATTTTCAATCATTCTTGAATCGACTCAATATGCAACACAACAAAAAAGGAGAGACCACATCAGATAATACCAAATGTGATAAAATATAATATGTATAATGAAGCATATAATCAAAAAAAGACATGGACCCCCACTAGCAGTAAAAAACTCTACATTAATGAAGACAAAGACAAATAAAAGAAAAGGGACATGGACCACTACAACTAACACAATACAAAGAAAGCATAAAAAGATTCAAAATACATGATTTTTTAATATATACTCAAATACTCTGTAATCTAAAAAAAATAAAACATTACCTTAATTGCAGGGTAATGAAATCAACTGAGTGAAAACTTGAAGTAAAAAAACAACATAACTAGAAGATGTTGTGATTTTAAACCTTAAACCTCCATCCTCGGCGACTGCTACAAAAAGAAAGGCAGAGAATCGTGTGCTAAAATGGAGTTCAAGGATATGTTAGGTTAAAAGGTAAACGGGTTAGTGGGTGGGTTTGAGTTTTTACATAGATGGGTCGGGTCGTTGGGCTAGATTATGAAAATTTAGGTGGACCAATAAGATGAAGTCATTTGTCTAATTTAATGATTCATCACTTGCCATGTCAGTAGGCTGTTAAAAAAGGGCAATTTTAAACCTTAAAAAACGTTAAGGGCATTTTAAACTAATAGATGGAAGGAGGACATTTTTGAAACATTTGGAGTACGTTGAGGGCATTTTTAACCCTTCTCCGATCTATCTACAAGGAGATAAAAATTCTTATTTTTTAGAAGATAAACTCAAAAGTTAGCTTCTCTTTCGGACGTCACTGGCCAAAGCCTCCATCATCACTGGCCAGAGAAGTCTGCCATCGTACCGGCCAGAGCCTCCATCGTCGCTGGCCAGAGCCTCAATCTTCACTAGCCACAACCTCAATCGTTGCCGGCATACGTTGTCTCTCTTTAAGCTCTAGGCATGGTAATAAGTCCTCCCCCTTTCATTTTGTTTACTTCTTCCAGCTATATATCTCAGGTGGATTCCCTCCGATTTGTCAATTTTCCAAATGGATTTGTGTTGTTGTGATTATTTATGGGTTGGTGACTTCTTTTCTTTGGATCTCATCATCATAACTCCAATTTTTGTCCATTTCTCTTATATAGATTTCTTCTAATAAATGTTGTAGCATCTCTTCTTTTTTATCTATTAAATTATCACATTGTCTTAATGTTTAAGCCTATTTCATGTGATCGTATAATGTACTCCATGTTGTTATTCTTTTTTTTTTCCTGAAGTTTTGCCCTCTTCTATGTCTTATTGTAGTGCATTTGTTAATGATTTGTATATTTTCTCCACTAACTTGTGCAAATTTATCACTCCCCTCCCCTCTCATTCCCACCCAATTAAAAGGGATAGGTATATAGGTTATCTATAGTTAAATAGAATATGAGTAAACAAACCACATTACACTTGATCCTATATTTGATAGTTGAAAAGTATAATTTTATTAAGAGTCCCTAGTTTTAGTGCTTGTCGAAGAGGACATAATAGATTACATCCCTTACATGTGTCCATTAATTTGAATAAGACGCCTTTTTTCAACATCCCATAGGTTCATGGTAGAGTCAAAACCAATAAGCTAAAAGAAATAAAAGGTTAGGTGTAGTACATTAAATCAGCACACAGAAAAAATCCATTTCCTGGATGGCTAAAGATAAATTGTATCTCTCTAGATTATTTTACTAGAACACCAATCTCATCCTTGTATGTAAAGGAATGACGTTGTTGATAAACAAATTAGAGATTCCTAAGGATTTTTTATTGTTATTTCATCCATTCGAGTAGAGAAAACTTCCTTGAATACTCAATTAACATTTGTTATTTAAGATGTACTGACAAATAGTCATAGCAATAATATTGCAGAAACATAAATGACAAAATTTAAAGAATGTACTAAAAACAATTAATAGTATAAGAATAAATTAATGACTTTAAAAACATACAATGATCTAAAAATAATAGAATGAAATTGAACGAAAAAAATCAAACCCACTGAATGCATAGTGTCGCCTTAAGGAAATTATTCACCCTAGTACCTGAGATTTTAAGGAATAGATTCTGTCAAGAAAGATCATTCTATTAACAAGTGCAGTGGTAAAAGTAAATGATGTCAATGAGCCATTTGAAAGGAGAAAAGTACACAATTATTTAATTGTCCAGAAGAAGTAAAGATTTAAATTTTTTGGTTGTTTTAAAATAAGAGGAAATTATCCTATTTATTGTCAACAAAAGATAGTGTGAAGAAATTCTTAGTATGTCATATTGGAAAGGCCACAACCTTTCATAAAAGTCATAAATTTTCATATAAGTCTCAACTTTTCATAAAAGTCGCAACTCTTCATAAAAATCACAACTTTTCATAAAAGTGCAAGGCTAGTTTTGGAAATAAAATAAATTAAAAGGGAATCCTTCTTTCTGATGGCGCCATGTAGACTAGTCTACTAAGTTCAAGAACAACTTAGAGCTTGGATTTCCATGTATTCTTTATCAAGTTTTAGAGTCTTTCTTCTATATTAAGGTATGGCGATCCTTAGTGTCTAGTTAATCTTTAATCTAGATAGTTAATCTTTCATCTAGAGAGTTCCTTTCAAAGTTTTCAAAGAAGTTTCATGATCAAAACTCTTCTTATTCAATCTAGCCATGGGTTATTTCTCAGAGCATTTTCAAAGGATTAATCATGATAAATTGATGCTAATATGATTATTGTAACGTGGATTTCAATCCAATAACATGATGAACCCATGTCCCCTTCAACTCTCTTTTTAGGCTATGTATGGGCATTGTGATCGTGATTTTTTATTGATTGAATTATGACTCTACCATGTTGAGTTGCTTATATCTAATGTGTATATTGTATATTTATGGTAAATTATTGATGAGTGATCCATGTGGATCAAGGTTTGATGGTGTGAAAGACTAGACTATGTTCTTCTACATGCTCACGGTAATCTCGCTTTCGTGGCAATTGTACTAGGATTTTGTTTAAGTTATGGTCTCTTTCGCTACTGTTTTAAATGTGGTATGATGAGGGATTATGTGTTTCTGTCTCAATATGGATTGATTCTAGAAGCACTTTATCTCTACTTCTAATTGATTGTTAAGTATGACATTCACTGTAACATTGATTTGATAAAGCATGAATGTGGGATTCGGTTGGAAAGGATTACTTGTATCTAAGGCCTTACTTGTATGTTATAGATGAACTTTTGGGTATGCATTCTTAATTAGAAAAATAAAGGAGTGTTGGTAAGGATTGATTTAAATTCTCTTAGCCTCTGATTGATAATGATATGTACATGATGTTATCTTAATTCTATTGTAGATGAAGCATGAGTTAG
This sequence comes from Solanum peruvianum, assembly GCA_027705065.1. Taxonomy (NCBI): domain Eukaryota; kingdom Viridiplantae; phylum Streptophyta; class Magnoliopsida; order Solanales; family Solanaceae; genus Solanum; species Solanum peruvianum. The sequence continues at coordinate 22,387,915 of JAKWJD010001766.1, read as the reverse complement.
ACTTGATTATTAGGTCATTAGATAATTCCCTATATTGATATTATTTATGAAATATTATTGATGTTTAATGCAAGTTAATTTGGTTAAAGATCTATGTCCTTCTACTTTCTAGTATATTTGTGATGTATTGTACTAGTTTGTAGCATGGTCTTGTAGTGTCTTATTTATGGTTCCTTTTATGATTAAATCATATTTAGCTATTGCCTTTATATTAATTTTTGATGAAAAAGAAGTATTGATCAAGGATGATCAAAGGGTAAGAAATTGTTAAGAATGGTTTTTCCTCTCTACTTTCTTATAGTATTGATAGTTGATGAAACCTTGTATGACATTGTGTGGTATGGTCTACTTATGGTGGCAGTGTTTACTTTATTATATATATATATATATATATATATATATATATATATATATATATATATATATATCTGTGTGTGTGTGTGTGTGATGCACTCATGGCCTTGAAGGCATTATACAATAAATGTGTGTTGGTGATGAATCACCCTATGTTAAGCCTATGCCTAGTTTCCTATTCTAGCTATGATCTAGGTTGTGTTGAAATTGTCATGAACATGTAAATGGTTATGTTAAGTTTATGTTTAATTTTTGCCTATGATGAGGTCCTATAATGTTACATGTGAAGTAAAGCTAAGATAAGTGCATAAAAACTAGAGCTTACTGTAAGAATATTGTAAATCTTTAATAATGAGTCTTATGTTATGCTATCTATTCTATGATGTTTTGTGATGTATCATTCACTGGGATGACTTGATAGGTGTACTTGTATGGACAAGGGTATGGGACCTTGTCTCTGCATTGCACATGTGTACCTTGATAGGATAGTTCCTAGGTTGGTCTTCTAAGTACATGCATAGGATACTATGAACATGTTATGAATATGACTTATATGCTATGATGTTAAGTATATGATTTGATGAAGTATAAATGTGCATAGTGTGTCTTGGTGTGTTTATATGAAAAGATTGCTCATATAGTTGTATCTTTAAACTTATGCATTGATATATGGACATGTGTTACATTTATGTGTTATGTGAAAGGTTTGCTCACATATAAGTATACACACACATGAATGATAATCTAGTCAATGGAGGGGCCTTGAAAGGTGTGTTAAAGTGTACCCTAAACTAGATAGGTGCTTACATATGCTATGACCATGTGAAAGTGTTTCTCACATGATTTAGGTTGATGAACTTTCATCTATAACCTATGAGCTAAGCATATGAGGAGTTAACTCTCCTAAGCCTAATTTTATAAGATAAAGTTAATAAAGGCTTTTTAATAAAAAGGAAACTTAGCCTAGCACCGAGTGAACTTAAAGATGAGGGGTGTCCCTTCCCATTGGAGGAAGGTAGGTCACCATAATCCTCATGAGGTGGATAACTACCGTATATGAATAGGCATAAAGGGGGTTTCCATAAATGAATAACTATAATTCCCCATTTGGGATAAAGAGGGTTTTCACATGTACCTCCAAGTTTCATAACTATGCCTTCCACATAGGATCTAGCAAGTGATTTCACTAGTATGCTAACATGTGTTAATGTTCTATCTTGGCTGGGTAAGAACATCTTCCATTGGTGTAAGGCTCTATAACACCAAATTCCATGTTTAGCACCCATGATCTTAGTGTCGGTTAAGGATATAGTTTTCCTGATGTTAAAATGGACAATGGAAGAAAAGTAAGGACCCTAATTAGAATAACGTACGGGTAGTTGCTTAGTGTATGTGGGGTATGGGACTTCACCTATGCATTGTGCAAGTGACTCTTGAGGTAAGTCCTAGGAAGTTTTTCTAATGCATGTGTTTATGTACATGTTCCTTATGCATGACTTTGTAGTATTTGTCTACTTGTGATGAAATACATGGTATGATATTATATGAAGTGGTCTTGTTGTATATGCATAATATTGGTCTTAATGACTACATTATGAAGGTCTTGCTTGACATGAATGAAGTTGTCTTCACCTACTATGTATATGTATGAGTTGGATGCTAAGGCTTGTGATCTCATGATAGGTTTACTAAGTACGTGTGAGGCTATGGGGCCTTACATGTACATTGCAATAGTATATTTAGCTTGGGTTTGTGAGTAAGGTATGATAAGGTTTTATGTGAAGTGAAGTATGTATTGTTTCACTTTGAATAAGGTTAGTGTAATGTCACTAATTTCTTGACTTAAATGTGTCTATGATGTATTATACTTCTATGATGGTATGTGTTGGCTTATGTAGATTGTATGTATGACTTACTTGTGGATTTAAGGTGATGCATTGCACCAAGTATCACGAGAGGTGTTACTTGGTGGAATAAGGAATTAGGAAGAAAAAGGATTCTCTGTAAAATGAATGTAGCTCACTATAAAGGGAAAATCAAGGTACTGTAAAGTGTTTCTAAAATGCCTTAAATGCAATGTGTGATATTATATGATTGATTACCATTGAATGTGCTTATATTAAGTATGTAAATGATGTAATGCTTATTGTATAAAGGTTTTATGAAGTTTTCACAAAAAGGCATGAAGTACGATTTCAAGCAAATGTCCCATTTTAAATTCATGTTTTTCCATGGTTGTCATACATAGTGCATTCTTGTACTACCTCCAGTCTTCTCTACTTTTACACAAAGTGTAGGTTATCGATTATTAAAGGATGTCTCTAGGATTTAGGAGCTTGTTATGTGTTTCCGAAGCTTAAGCAAAAGGAATCCTTAAGATTCAAGATAACCTATGTCAAGACATGCTTAAAGTCTTGCAATTTGTATAGTTATGAATTATGCTACAAGGGTCGTGTCCCTAATATACTCTAATGATGTTGAATCTCGGATGACAAAAAGAGACTAGAGTCTAAATATGTACTTATGATATTTTATATATATGAAGCAGTTTCTGACATATCATGTGTTATGAAAAGTTTTAAATTTTCTGCTAATTTACTATGACAATGCGACGAATGGTAACTACGCCATGTTACTTCTTGGGGGTGCTCCCCAATTTTGACAAAAGTATAGAACCATTGGATGGAATTAATGACTTATGGAAATCATTGAACTAATTGGTAACAAAAGTTTACACCTTAAACAATTCCAAAATTCCAGTTCCGAAGTTCATCAGTAGTTTTCCGCCAATAAATCTTGATGATTATGAAAATTAGGATGACGACGATAATGAAGAAGAAGATGAAGAGAATATTACTTTGACAAAATTTAAAGAACACAAAGTTAGCAAACAACATGTTCTACAAAACATTAGATGTTGTTCAATCTATACAAATGTCATCAAGTAGTAGTAGTAATAATATTGATAAATGAAAATGGGAAAAAGGGATGACACGGAAGAAAGAAAAAAAGAAACAAATAATCCTCTTCCTCCTCCTCCTTTATTTTCCGTGGTGGTTATTGTGATATTTGTGGTGCTGCAACAAATATTAATGCAACACAAGTTCAAGTTACTTCTGAGACAACATGGATTACAAGCAATGGTAGTACAAAAGCAGTAGATGAACTTTTTCATTCACTACTCTTATACTATCACTTCTTGTACGTCCTACTGACTCAGTAGTAATTTGAACTTGTTCCACATTAATATTTGTTCCTCCATAACCACCATCACTATCACAACTGCAGACAACAAAAGAAGGTGGAGGAGAAAGACTTTTTTTTTCTTTTTTCTTTCTTCCATGTTTTCCGTTTTCTATTTTTACTTTATCAGTATTCTTATTATTACTACTTGATGGTGCTTCTATAGCTTGAACAACATCTATGTTTGAAGAATATTTTGTTTGCTAACTTTGTGTTCCTTATATTTTGGGTAAGGCACATAAACAGTGTTCTTCATCATCATCATTATTGTTGTAACATATCGTAACTTGAAATAACTAAAATAAGCTACGAAAGCAAGAAATATCATTTTTTGAAATAAATAGGGAAATCTAGAAAATTTCCTAAGTGTAAAAGTGAGTTTTGGTCATTTTCAAACGACCTTAACTCAAAGCTCAGGAGAAGTTAGGGTTATTTCTTTATATGGTTTGAAAGCTCTTGGAACGATTTTTCCAACGACGCCGAGATTGTGTTTTTTTGATGTCGTATGAGGGAGATATGCCTTTCGGAAATTTTGTTATTGGACTGAGGAAAGTCCAATCCGGATTTTAGTAAGGTAAAGTAGTGTTTTCACCCTAGTATTTCTGAATTCATTTTAAGGGTTTATTAGGGTAAAACTAAGTATTAATTCAGTTTTACAAAAGTTGAATACGCTTAGGGATTGGGACAAAAGAGAAGAGAAGAGGAAGATCAAGAAATATTCAAGAACGCTAAGGTTTCGCTAGTGAAATTCGTCGGGGATGATCCCAATCGAGGTATGTAAGATATTTCTATGTTGAGTTTGTTCACCCACACACCAATATGTATAATTCAGCAAGTTTTATTTTAATTAATTTAATGATAAATTTTCAATCTCTTGATGAACAATTGTTGAAATCTTGTTGGTAGAGTTGTATTGTACCTTTAGAGGTTTTGGTTCGTGTTTCCGGGCTGTTTTATGAGTCCAAAATATTGGGTATTGAGGATATTAGTGATTCTAAGTGTTTGGGGGAAGATCCATGGAAGTTTGGGAGGTTTATAGTTGAAAATCGGAGAAGAAAAGTCGGAAATCCAGTCTAACAGGCCCTGGGGCGCCGCGCCTACCAAAGCCCCTTACGGCAGCCTATATCTGATAGGGCCTGGTGCGCCGTGCCAGCCAGAGCCCCTCAGGACAACCTCTTTCCCTTAGGCTCTGGCGCCCCGCGCCTCTTAGAATGCCAGGGTCACCTGGAGTTCCCCTTTCTCCCCCCTCTTTTCGTACGAGTTCCTATGTAATGTACCTACAAAACTTAGTTGATTCCAACACTCAAGTACATCTAAACATCATGAAATCATCTAGAAACATGAGATCATGTTCTTTAAATCCATAATCCAATTCAAGAAAGTAAGAATCAAAGTCAAAGAAGTTAAAGAGTTAAGTCTAAGGAAATGAAGTAAGTTAAAGTGAAGTTTCTTAAAGCATCCAAGAGTCTTACTGAAACATTTTAATTTTTTTTTTAAGTCTCATGTTTTGAGTTAAAGAAAGAGAAAAACTTGAAGTCTTTTATTCAATAGAAGTATAAGGGGACTAAGTATCCCTAAAGAGTTAATTAAAATCAAAAGTTTCAAGTTAAGCAAAAAATAAAAAGTTGAGTTTATTTCTACAAATATATAAGGTAACTAAGTATTCCCTAGAAATTTTATAAATGTTTTTAAATTTAAGTTAAGTGGGAGCTATGACTTCCCAAAAGAGTTTTGAACAGGAAAGGGGAATATTGATTCAAAATGAGCTTTTATAAATCTTAAGTGGAAAGGGGAATATTGATTCAAAATGAGCTTTTATAAAGCTTAAGTGTTGAGAAAATTATCTTAACACAAAGAAAGGAAACTACTCTAATAGTATGAGCTAAAGTATACTTTGGGAGTAGTACTGAACACCGATGCGGGGATAAGAGTTCATAATTAACTCAAATCCCCATGTAAACCATGTAGCCATCATGGGTGTTAACGAGTCATACTTTTCAGATGATCACGTAAGTTAAGCTAGTAGATCCACTAATTTAAGTAAGGTCCTATACCGATGGCAAAGGTATAGGATGGTCCTTGGAAACGTGAGGTAAAACATTGTCAAAAATATTGTATCATCACTTAGGATCACAGTATTCTGATATGAGTATTCTTTACAACCCAAATAATGCTAATTTGGTTGTTGATGCATTAATCAAGTTATCCTTGGGAAGTAACGCGCATGTTGAGGAAGAAAAGAGGGAGTTAGCTAAAGATGTGCACAGACTTGCACGTCTGGTAGTCAGACTTATAGATTCCACTAGAGGAGGGATAGTGGTAACTAATGAGGTTGAATCATCACTAGTGTCAAAGGTTAAAGACAAACAAGACCAAGACCCCATTTTACTTCCTTGAAGGCAAATGTTCATAAGCAATGAGTATTGACTATTGAAAAAGGGGGATATGGTGTAATGAAGTACCAAGGTAGGTTGTGTGTACCTAGGGTGGATGGACTCCGAGAGAGGATCCTGGAGGAGGCTCATAGAATCACATATTCTATTTATACGAGTTCCACCAAGATGTACCGCTATTTGAGAGAGGCATATTAGTGGGAAGACATGAACAAAAATATTGTTGAGTTTGTTGTCAAGTGCCCAAATTGCCAACAAGTGAAAGTAGAGCACTAATGGCCTGGAGGTTTCGCTCAGTCTATATAACTTCCGAAATGGAAGTGGCAGATGATTAATATGAACTTTATCACAGGGTTTCCAAGATCACGCAGGCTGGATGATACTATTTGGATAATTGTCGATATAATGAAATAGTCAGCCTATTTCTTGCCCGTATAGACTACCTATTTAACCGAAAATTATACTAATTTGTACCTTCAAGATGAGGTAAGACTTAATGGAGTTTCAGTCACCATTATTTCCTATAGAGGTTCACAATTTACTGCACAATTTTGGAAATTAAAAGGTTTGGGTTCAAAGGTGAACTTAAGCACTGTATTTCACCCTCGGAAAGATGGACAAGAAGAGAGTACTATTCATACATTAGAAGATACGTTGAGATCTTGTGTGATCGACTTCAAAGGTAATTGTGATAATCACATACCTCATATAGAATTTGCTTACAACAATAGTTACAATTCGAGCATCCAAATGGCTAAATGTGAAGCTCTTTATGGGAGAAGATGTATGTCTTTTATTGGGTGGTTCGAATTTGGTGAAGCAGGGTTGATATGAACAGATTTAGTTCACCAAGCTATGGAGGATGTGAAAGTGTTTCAAGATAGATTGAAAATGGCACACAGTCGCCAAAAGTCCTACAGAGATATTAGGAGAAGGTCGTTAAAGTTTGCAGTGGATGATTGGGTGTATCTGAAAGTTTCACCCATGAAGGGTGTTCTAAAGTTTAGTAAGAAGGGAAAACATAGTACACGATATATTGGACATTATAGAATCTCCAAGAGAGTGGGTAATGTGGCTTATGAGTTGGAGCCACCCCAAGAATTGGCGGCGGGTCATCCGGTATTCCATATTTATATGTTGAACAAGTGCTTGGGGGATCCTTCTTTGATTGTAAAAACTAATAATGCTAGGATAAAGTATAGATTATCATATGAAGAAGTTCCGATTCAGATTTTGGATTGCCAGCTTCGCAAGTTAAGGACAAAAGAAGTTGCATAAGTTAAAGTCCTTTAGAGGAACCAATTCGTTGAAGAAGAGACTTGGAAAGCTGAAGAGGATATTAAGAAGAGATATCCCCATCGCTTTGAATCCATAGATAATACCGATCAAGGTAATAAATTCTCTTCTTAGCGCATTATAAGACTATGTATAAGCAGATTTTTATTTCCATTTGTTTTTGAGTGCTAAAATGATGTTACTACCTGTAGCTTAATGAAAGAGTTCTCATTCGAGTACGAATGTTCCAATTGGGGAGATTTCGTAACATCTCGTAACCTGAAATCACTAAGAATAAGCTAAGAAACCAAGAATAATCATTTATGTAAATCATAGAGAAATTTGGAAAATTTTCCAAGTGTAAAACTGAGTTTTTGGTCATTTTCAAAAAGCCATAACTCTCCGCCAGGAGGATTTATGCTGAGTTCTCTATATGGTTGGAAGGCCCTTGGTAAGATCTTTCCAATATAACTATGTTTTTGCATTTTCGATGTCATATCAGGGAGATATGCCTTTCAGAAGTTAGGTTGTTGGACTGAGGAGATTCCAATCCCGTTACAATGCAAAAGGCCCATTACTTAATGGGAAAGGTGTATCTGAAAGGAGATTTTATATTTTTTAATTGAAAGAAAATTTTAGAGATTATGATATCTTAAGTTGTTTGTTTATGTAGTCTTCCTTAATTTAATCATTTGGTTCAGATCTACAGTGAACATCTAATTACTCAAATGTGCATTCACATTTTCTAAGTTTAATACAAATAAATGGTGCATAACCCATTTTTTCAAATTTGATCCTGTGAAATTCTTTCACATTTTTTCCTTTTGCATATTGATTTTTCTAAAACTTACCAAATATTATCTAATCTATTTCATCACAATCATTTAAAATTCACTTTGTCGTTCATCCACAAAAAAATAGCAAAAAATATGATATTGATAATCGTACATGAATCATGGCTGAAAACTTGAAATTTTACGTTATTTTCTCCTCTTCTCATCTTTTTTTTTTTCAATTAGTAGAATTGCTCATATAGAGAGCATCCCCTTTCAAACTCTTCAAACATAAAAAATTTCACTAACTGTCTCTTTAGGCATTCAAAAGCTCTATCTTCAATATGATAATAATTGTTCAATGCGCCATCAGACAAATGTAAAGGATTTTAGGTGGCATATATAATAAAAGTGCAAGTTTAATCATCAATAATAAATTCAGTAAATAAATTTTGTACTATTTTATAAGTGATAAATCGTAAATGTCAGTAAACCCCTTGACCTGTGGTAGTACCCCCAAACTCGTCTTAAGTAGTATAACAAATAATCACAAACATAATATAATTTTTTCTCGTCTGTTGCTCAATCTTGTCAACATCCCATTTTGATGTTACTGGACAGTAAACATGCACAAATTTGGTCTGCCCACTCCTGTAAGCTCTACTGATGGCTTGCAGTTCTACTGAGGGATTCAAGAGAATGTTAAGTGAAACTACTCTTGAGGCCTCTATTAGACTTGTTCCTTCTGAACAGGCTTTTATGGATGCAAGAAGCTCTTTTACATCACTCTTAGGGTCATTAAGAAAATTTATAGATATCTGTCGCGCTTCACATCAAATTTCCCATCCATATAGAGAATCTCCCGAACTAAAGTCCAGCCAGAGTTAGAATTGAGTTGCTCCTTGATCAGATTTAGAAGATCAAGTAGTTGGCTAAATATTATTACCCTCTCCTTCAGCCCACCACAAATTCTGATAATCTCAACAACAAATTTCATTTTTACTCCGGTATCTGGATCCAACTGACAGCCTCTCTCTTTTAGCTGACTTTCTAAGTCAGAGCTCCTTCCTCTTGGCCACTAATGAAGGATGAACAAAGAGAAGAGACACCAGTGAATTACAGTGACTGTTATACATGGAACGCTTACCTTCTTTATACTCTGTGACTCTATGCGATTGAAGAGTGTGGGAGACATTTGAATGCCACATTAGCCAAAAAGGTGCATAAAATAACAAAAATAATAAGTTCAGGGGGTAATAGGACCTTAGTTTAGTTAAGGTGTGTCTCTGATATTTCGGTCATAATCTAAAGGGGTACTTGTGAATTTTCAATAATTGAAATATCTAACTTAATTTATTTTCTTTAAATTATTTAAAATAATATTTTTTTCATTTAATAATTTTTTGGGATTTAATGAATTTTGACTATTCGTTTTATGGCAACTAACACTCCTATTTCCAATTAGACTTAGAATTCAATACTCACTATAAAATTGTAAGTTATTATTAGCAAGAAAAAATCAACAATCGTAACATCTTCCGCGTAGTTATAGTGATGATTTTTCAGAATCATAGTTATAATGAATTTTTTAATAATTAGTCAAAATGATTTTTCATTAAATACTTAGTATATTTGAATTATTTTACATATTTTATCCTTAGATTATAGTTTCATTTGTATTACATTTAAATTTTATAAATTGTTTTATAAATTGAATATTAAATAGTAAATAGTAAATCATCATATTATTATACAAAAATTACCACTAACTCTTCATTTTGCAAATGTATTTAACTCTCATTAATTATATTCATTATGTTTTTAACTCTCATGTCTCATTGATAATCTGATATGGATTAGTATCCTATTTATGACAACTCTTCGTGTTCCTCAACGTTGTCCTATAAATAGTGGCAGTTGACACAATAATGTAAACACTTAAATCAATTGACAAAAAACATGAAGAAATCTCTATGCTCGATTCTCTTGATTCTTTTTATTTATTTAGTTTAACATTTATGTTTGTTTTTGTTGTTATTGTACATAACTTTTTATGTTGTTATTATTATTGAGAATTTACCATGATTTGTTACTTTTTATACATTATCCTAGCATGTGGCATTTTAATATCCTCATTTGGATATTGAATTTGTACAATAGCAATTAGTTGTTTTTACTTTATACAGTTTTAGACAATTCTATAATTAAAGATATATTATTTTTACTAGGAAGATGCATGTAGTTTCTATCAAATTCTTAAAAAAGACCAACAACCCCTCGACATATTCTCCAGTTAGTTATTTTCTATCATCATCATTGGAAAAATTAAACAGTGAGGGAAATGATACCACTATTAACTTATCTACAGGATCATAACTTTTTACACAATGCAGTTACCTCAGTGAAATCCGAAGATGATATGTTAAACAAACCCACCATTAATCTAATTCTATATATTTCAACATTAAATAATAAAAAACAAAGAGTAATCATTCTAACATATCTACTTTTAAAGGTGATATATCTAAAAACACAAAGAATAAAAAGAAGTACATAAGCAAGACAATTGATTTTTCTTTTTCGATCTTGTCTTCATAATGAAATTTGTAACGAAATCTAATGTAGCAATCAATCTATTTTTGAACAGACAAAAAATTGTAAACTAAAAGAAAGTTATAAACAAAGCAACAATTAAACTATATAAATAGAAATAAAGACCATGTTTCAGTAATTGAATTCTTATATATCCTCATGATTGCGTAAATGAGAATTTTGTAAGAGTAACAAATAATAAACTTTTCTAGAAGAGTTAAATTTTAAGACAAAATTGCAGTATGCGAAAAGTCAAATAGAAATTTGGGAAGGTCAAATAATATTATAATAAAAAATAGTTCATGACCAACAACTTTGTAAGATACATGTATCTATTTTGATTTCTTGTCTTCAAGGAGTAATTGCCTATTTTGTTTTTTTTTTCTAATTAGCTTTCTCAGGTTTATAACATTTTTAGCTAATAAGTAAATATGTTTATCATAAATAGTCACTTAGAAATAAATTTATTGTATTATCAGATATATGATAATATTTTATTATATTGTAATATGATGTAGAGACAAATAAAAATGGTAACTCAACTTTGAAGATAGGAGCTTCCTACTTTTGATTTTATACATACATATATGTGTGTGTGTGTATATATTATATATATATATATATATATATATATATATATATATATATATATATATATATATATATCTATATATATAATATATATATATATATATATATATACATACATACATATTTATATCAGTGAGAGTGGGTGCACCCTTAATCTAATTACATCCATGTCTAAGTTTGGCCTCCCTACACAACTCTAATACACCGACCTTAGTTTGGCGATTTGAGCATGTGCATCCTCAGATGGTAGAGGAGGTAGAACAAGTGGCCATGAAACTCAGTGATGTTAAAATTTCTCCTAAGTACTCTTGAGTGCGTAGGGCGCGAGATCGACTCCTCGAATTACCTTCACCAGGTTTATCAACAACCACTCGATTATGAGCATCAATAGGAGGGGGAAATTGAGTGTTGATCTCATCATCGATATAAGCAAGATTGTTTTCAATATTAATTCTGCGATGTGTGCGGTTTAGTTTTGGATCAAGTGGAAGTATTGATTCTCCTCCAATCCGTTTTCTTGGCAAACACTAAAACTAGATCTGTGAGAGACAAAAAGAAAAAGAAAAAGAAAAAGTAAAATCAGAAAATCGTTGACCAAAATTCGGTAATGTGCTTAAAGTTAATCTAAAAGCCTTTTTCCCTAGCAGCGGCGCCAAAATGTGATATGCTCAAACTATAATTCCCTAAAGAAGTAGAATTGTTCATATTAAGTAAAGAACCCAAATGTTAGGTTGGTGTTGATCCCACGAAGAAAATGGTTTATACTTAACTTTAATCTACGATTACTTCTATTTAGTCAAGTCTTTTCCAGAAACAAACAATTAAAGTGGGTATTTTGTGTAACAAAATTAATTAATCAAGTCTAAGTAAACAAGTAGCTAGATCAATATTTGATGTTTATCAAATGATGAGAGAAACTGGGGTGTAAGTGTTTCCCAGAGAGTAATAACGCAGTAACCCTAGCTATAACAACTCTTTCCTAGTATCTTGCATGCAAAGTAGTAAGTTATGTATCCCTAATTCCTTGGTCCGACAACTAGTGAATTTCACTCCGCACCTTGCTCCAGCTACGCGTGTGTACTTTACTAAACCTTACCTTTTACCTCATATTAAGCATCATAATTGTTGTATGACTTAGTTATTACATCTCACCAATCGACACTAGCCTATAGTATATACTAAATCTACATTGATAATTCTCTTCTTATTATCTACCTCCATAGTCCGACAAGTAGGAACAATGCGAGTTCTAATGCATGCACTCGTTAAAAAGACTTCTAAATGAAAGAATTATCAATACATGCAAGAAACTATTCGAGAATTGTTATTTTAGCTAGTTTTACTTTGTTAATTACCCATGGTTTCCACAACCCTAGTTATGGATTTGGTTATCCATGTTCATAATTACACAATTCATATTAATTAGACAAAAATTTATGTACTTACTTTGATGAGATTGAAGAAAATCTAGAAAATCACTTGAATTGGAGAAAATAATTTAATAAACGATTCCAGAAAAATACAGTATTTTTCAAAACCGAATATTGAATAACCAATATTACAAATGAGAAAAATAACCAAGAGTCTAACCCCAAAAACGAGGTTTTTGGTCCTCTTTATAGTAAAAGAATCATAATCATTGGAAACCTAAATAAGGAAAATCTTTCCAAAAATGCGTCTCGCATGGACAACCTAACTGACGGACCGTCAAGGTAACGACGGATCGTCAACACCTCCGTCGGTCCATACTTCAACTATATTTTCAACTGCTTTCTTCTCCAACTCTCTGTTACCATTGATGGAACAAGAGGACTGTCCGTTGACAGGATGACGATCCGTCGATAGCCTTCGTTTCTCTACACTTGTAATCTTTTCAAATTGGGTATTGAGGCTACATTCCGTTAACACCTACGGATTACGAGGACGGTCCTTCGATGAGACGATTGATTGTCATCCCTTCCGTAGCCTCACACTTCATCAGAATGTCGCGATCTTTCCTTGGTAGCATAACATCTTCATGGAGACGGTTGCCACCTATAGACCGTCGATGGGTAGATGGACCGTACATGGCTCCGTAGGTCATCTTTTCTGCATTTTTCAGCACATCTTCACCCTCTTCATTCTGGACAGTTTTTCCTGCAAACACAAAGAGAAATACATAAAACTACTTTAAAGAGGGCTTAGACACACACGAAACTTAAGGTAAAAAACATTGAAAGTACTTTTAAACCACGGTAAAACAGAACTCACTTTCTTAACATTCAAATAACTTAGATTCACTTAATTTAAACAAGAATGGCATGCTGGTAAAAAAATTCTACGCAATATGATCTCACATAACTTTTTGTAGATCACCGCAGCGAAATCCACCCGCAAAGTTTGAGCATCCTTTGTGATTCTTGATTCTCTCCTCTTTTATCTTCTTTTCTCTTTTCTCTGAGCGCTAGCGTGAATTATCTTTTTCCTAAACTAATCAAAGGGTTGATTTTTCACCAATTAATTCCTAAAAATGAATTAATTTAATTACGTAAGGAAAATACAACTTTGACTTTCCCAAATCTGGATTGGACTTTCCTTAATCCAACAGCCCAACTTCCTAAATACGTAATTCGCTCATGCAATATTGAAATTGCTTGAACTCGGTGGAGTTGGAAATATTATTCTTACGGATTTCCAAGCATATATAGAACTATATCTAAATCATCCTTAGCAAAGAGTTATGGTTGTTTTAATTGTACTAAACACTTAATTTTTAACTTACTAAATATTTCCCAATTTGTTAGTTATTTCAGAAAATTAGGTATTTTTTGGATTTTAAACTCTTTTCTAGTTCTTTTTAGTTGCGAGATGTTAGATTTTATATCCATGAGTCTGATACCCTCAAATTTACTTCCTGCTAAGAAGTATAAGCGGTCGTATCAAGTAAAGAACCCAACTATGAGGTTGGGGTCAATCCCACGAGGAAAATAATTTAGACTTAACTTTAACTGATTATTACTTCTATTTTGTCAAGTCCTTTCCGAAAACAAGTAACAAACAGGGGGGTTTCATGCAATAAATGTAATTAGCTGTTTCTAAATAAACAAGTGACCAGTTTAAAGATTTGATTTTTATCAAGAAATTAGAGTAACAAGTGCTTAAGTGTTCCCTACAGGTTCATAACGCGGTAATTCTAGTTATACCAATCCTTTTCTAGTATCATGCATGCAAAGTGGTAAGTTATGTATTCCTAATTCCTTGGTCCGGCAAGTAGGAAATTTAACTCCGCACCTTGGTTTGACTACGTGTGTATACTTTACTAAACCTTACCTTAACCTCATATTAAGCATCATAATCGATGTATGGCCTAGTTGTTACTTCGCACCAATCGACATTAGACTATTAGATAATTTATACTAAATCTGCGTTACTAATTATTTTCTTATTATATACCTCCTTGGTCCGGCAAGTAGGAAAAATGTGAGTTCTAACGCGTGCACTCGTTAAAAAGACTTCTAAATGGAAGAATTATCGATACATGCAAGACACTATTCAACGATTATTATTTTAGCTAGTTTTTACCTTGTTATTTACCCATGGTTCCCACAGCCCTAACTATGAATTTAGTTATCCATGTTAATAATCACACAATTCATATTAGTTTAATAAGAATTCATGCACTTATTTTGATGAGATTGAAGAAAACTCAGAAATTTACTTGAATTAATCAAAGGTTGCAATAAACGATTTTTGAAAAATGGAATAATTTCCCAAAATCACATGTTCACAACTAGAATAGTAAAATCTTAAAATTACCCAAGAGTCTAACCTCAAAAACGAGGTTTTTACAAGTATTTTTAATAATAGTGTCCTAACAAAAGAGGAAAAACTATTTAAGGAAAATTTGCCGAAAAAACGCGTCTGAGTCGACGATTGGATCGACGGACCGTAGACGCCCCCGTCTTTCCACACTTTTTTTTCAGCTGCTTTCTTCTCCAACTCGTTGTTACCATCGACGGACGAGGATGACATTCCATTGAGAGCGCGACGGTCCGTCGATAGCTACCATTTCTCCACATTTATAATTTTTTCAAGATGGGTACTTGCTACTCTCTGTTAACGATGACGGATGTGCATGACGGTCCGTCATGGAGTTGACGGTCCATCAAGAGCCTGCGTAGCCCCACACTTAGTCAGAATTCCTGGATCTTCTTCTAACAGCCTTTCCTTCATACGACGGTGGCCATCTACGGACCGTCGAGGGGTCGATGGACCGTCAATGGCTCCGTAGGTAGTCACTTCAGTAGTTTCAGCACAATTCTTCCGCGTTTTTATTCTTGACATATTTCCTGCAAACAAAGAGAAAAATACATTAAAAATAATACAAAAAGTCTTTAGACACATAAAAAAAACTTCAGTAAAAATCATTCGATGTACCATGAAACCACGGTACATCAACACCCTCAACTTAAATTCATTGTTTTTCCTCAAGTGACGCAATATGACTCCCCAAAAAATCTTTGTACAAGAGTATCCTTATTTTAGCTTTCGCAATCATCTGTCTATCAATCTCTATTATTTCATTATGTTTATGCATGCTATCACTATTAGGCTCGCTCATATGGATAAGACCATGACACTGACTCACCATACACTGACACCTATACTCTTTGATCACTCACTAAGGTACCAATTATCCGGTATTCCAACTAGCGTCCTCAATTCAAAACAAGATCCTCATTTTTCACACAGTGATTTCAATTTGAGTGTGAGAATTATTTTTCAACACTCTCTCTCAGAACAACTTCACACCTTACTTATACATATTGTCATAGGCATGCCCTAATTTTTACTACTTTAAGTTCACCATAATAGACTCTTAGGATCACGATAGGAATTTTTTAGCTTGTAACATAGGCTCGGGGTTAGGTAGGGTACATTTTTGTAACCTGATTTGGTTTTTGGATCTATATTGTGTTGTGTTTACATTCAAAGACCTTGATAAATAATTACATTGGAAAAACCCGCTATTTCACCAGTTGTAAGTATCAAGGAAGAGGCCAAATTATTTCATAAAGTCAATTAGGGAAGAATTTCTTCGCTACTTGCAATTGAACATTTATAAGAAACTTCGATGCTTAAAAAATAATTTAGTTTCTTTGGATTACTTATATATGAGATGTATGGACTCTGAGATAGTTCTAAACTATTCACGAAACAACTCTCTTGCACTTTTGTTCGTTGGCAAGTTAGATGTTGTGTTGCATTCGTTGTGAATTTACTAGGGACTTTGGTACTTGCACGAGAACATGGATATACTAGCACTTGCTTATGTTCTATGGCTCAAGTACTTTTCAACGGAGTAGATGGTGTAGAGGTCACTTAGGTTTCCATGATTTTAGCATAAATGTTTCCTGCTCTTGGAAAATGTAAAAGGGGGGACATAGACTTCCTTGAAAGTTCCAATATATTACAAATGTGGGAAATGTAAAATTTTTACCAACATAAAAATATTGAGGATGTATGCTTTAATAACACAAATCAAATTAAATATTTTTACAACAGGATAAAACAGTTTGTGTCTCAGGTTGGTACTAATGACTGGTACAAGATCATGGCCTCCCACACTAGTGACAAAATTAAGAGGAAATATCCATTAATATGACGTTCCTCTACCTTTATAAGATGTAGAATACATTACTTTATTGAGTTTATTAGGTTGAAAGGGCTCCAACCATATGCTTTGTTTTGTGTGCTTTAATACTTTGGTAAAACACAAATAATTCATCTTTGAGCAAATGTGAGGATTTCTAATTGAAGCCCATAGACCTAGAGAGATTCTTCGTAAATGGTACAATCTTATCATGATATATATACGAAAGGTCCATAAAGAGAAATTCTTGAATATCAGGTATGACTTCGAGAAAATTGCGATAGCAAGAGCCTAGAAAGTGAGAATGGCTTTAAGGATGTTTTGATAACAATTTGGATAAGACATTCTAATCTTGGAACCAAAGTAGTCACTTTAGAAATGTGGGATCAAATGGAAAGTATAATGAAATATTTGGACAATAGATGAGCAGGGTCTAGCAACGTTGGAGCCTCTTCACTTCCTCCACCAGCGTGATTGAGATGAAGATCTAGGCAAAGTCTTAGATTTGCCTTTATATTATGTTATCTTTTTGTTTATTTTTAGTTTATTATATCTTTGTGTAATCTTTATTGGTTTTCAATGAAAACTTGTCCTTTTTCTTACCAAACTCCAGTTGTCATCAATTGATGGCTTGGATAAATCTATCATAATCACGGTATGTTAGAAATTTAGGCCGACCTTGGGCAAAAAAGAGGTCTTATGCATATTAGGATTCACTTTCTTTTGTTGTATGATTTACTTGCTGCATGGTATATGTTTCCTTTTTATTTATTTTCCCAATTATAAATTTTATTGAAACAACAATTACCTACTTTAAACGGATATTACTCTCTTTTTGAAGGTTTTCTACCTTTTCATTTATTTTCCACCAAAGTTTGATTTGCGTTCATTATGAACTAGTCAACCACCCATACTTTATTAGATAATAAGCTTGTGCACCCACATACTTGACTGATTCAGCTGCATCTGATCAAAATAGTCCGGGACTTGTCACTGTCCTGAGAGTTGAACCCAAGCCTTTGAAATAAAGGTATCCAATCCCTTATGATCATCACATTGCCGATCTTATGTAAAAATTTCCAACATGAAAAGTGAGACTGATTGACTTTGAAACCTGAATAAATTGTTCATTGTCATGAACACACCACTTTCCAAGCATGGAACAAACACAACTATTTCGGTTTTTTTTCCTCATGCCGACTCTTCTACTCTTCAGCGCTTTCCACCAAACCTTTCACTTCACAAGACCAATCCAAATACTTCCAAACAATCCACCAACCCTCAACAACTCAACTATCCACAAAACAATCCGCAATGAGAAAATACATTATCCTTCACTTACTGAAACTACAGTCATCCAAACTAACTCACTTATCCTAAATTCACTGAACAAAACTACTCCACCAAACCAAACCACCTCGCTTACCCAAAAATACAAACTGACCAAACATATAATAATGACACACACTGCATCCCAAATATGCAATATGTTTATCAAATATATGTAGCGGAAGCTCATCCTTTCATCAATCTAATGACAACCATGCCAAAAGTCCATCCTTAAGAGAAGATAAAGATAAAAGCAACGCAAAATAAAAATGTCAATATTGAAAGGGATATTAATAATTTGAAGGAAGCTTTTACAAATATCCAATTCCATAAGGGGGTGAAGTTCTTGATTTGTGTTCATCCCGATGTGGAATTACCTATGGGGTATAAGGTACCAAAATTTGATGTATTTGACATGAAGGGAAATCCTTGAGCTCATTTAAGGTCGTATTGTGATTAGTTAGGTTGAGTGGGGAAAAACAAGACCATTAGAATGAAGTTATTTATATGGAGTTTGATAGGAGAGGCTCTTGAATGGTACACAAGTTAAGACCCACAAAAATGGAATAGTTAGGGTGCGATGGCCTGAGAATTCATAGATAGGTTCAATTTTAATACTGAGGTTATTTTGGACAGGTTCTACTTGATAAATTTAGTAAAGAAGTCAGCAAAGTTCTTCAGGGAGTATATGATGCGGTGGAGGGCAAATGCGGCAATATTTCAGCCTATGATAACAAAAATGCGATGACCTCTCGTTTTATACAATCACAAAAAGAAGCAACGTACTATGAAAATATGATAAGTGCGGTAGTAAAAGAGTTCTTTGAGGTGGTCATGATGAAAAAATTCATTGAAGAAGGTATCAAACCTTGAAGAATCGATAATTTTGCAGGTGTGCAAGCAACAAGTCAGACAATGCATTCAGATTCAATTAGAGGAGCCATTAAAAAGAAGGACGAGCTGTCTAGTGTAATGACCATCCATGAGTGTAGGCCAAAACAAACGTTTACATACAAAAACCCATTACCCGAACCTTCCAACATTAGTCGGAATAACTAACTTCCTCAACCATGTTCCCAACCTTCACTTGGCCCATAAATAGTTTACCCACCCAACCAACGTATTTCCACCTAGAACACCCACCTATCCAAATCCATCATAATACCAACCCGCATATTTATCTTAATCCCACTATCAATCACAAAATCTTCCATCAACTTTAAGCGAATTCCACCTAAATTTTGAAAAAGACCAGAAAAAACCTATACACCTTTAGACAAACCATGAACCCAACTATATGAATGATTGTGAAGGAGGAGAGTGATCGAACCAATCAAAGAATGAATGTTCAATGCCTTTCCTAGATGGTATGATGAGTCCAAACACTATGCATATTATTCTGGAGCTGCTGAGTATGACATTTAAAATTTTCTTACTTTCAAAGACAAGATTGAGACATTGATGAAAGACGGAATCATTAAACTCAATGGTGTTTCCCCTAATTTAAACAACAACCCACTGCCAAATCATGGCAATGATAATGTGAATTTGATCATTGTTGATCATGATTGCGATTTGGAAGGGATCATAGAACAAATCAAGTTATAGAAGCATGCTAAGACGTCATATCTTACTTTTCCACTAATCATGATCCAAGAATGAGGGCCTATTTAAGAGGAAGTTCTTCTTAACAAGCCTAAGATCATGGCCTTGTCGCTGAATGATCTTCTTTTTACACCAACACAGTTATTTGGGATTACTCAAATGATTCAAGGGTCAAAGAAAAATAAAAGATGGTTTTTAAGTTGTTCTGTGGGAATGAACAGATCTACGCGTTGTTATGCCCCTGAAGCAATTGCACGAGGAGGAACAAACAAGCAAAACAATTAAAAAAATTGTGACGCGGGCTGAAGTAGAGAATTTCTGGAGGATGATGCCAGCTAAGGACTTATATGTTTTTGGACAATTGAAGAAAACCCGTTCTAAAATTTTCTTAATGTCCTTCCTAATGGTTTCTACAACTCATAAGAGTGTAAAGAAGCTTCTGTTCCGGCCGAGACGACTAGCGAGAAGTTTTTATAATCAATGGTGGGATATGGTTGTCACATCTGCAAGTTGAAATAACTAGGATGAATTAAAAAATTGGATAAATAATCATATTATAAAAGTAAATGAAAATGGAAATTATGAAGTATGTTAGTTGGTTTTTTGGCAAACTTCAAACAAACATAACTCCTAGCTTAGGATAAGTTAGGTATACGTCAAGGTATAATTAATATAATCTTTCCTACACTGCCAAGTTTGCATGATTCAAAGTTGGTATGACTGATATACGACCTTTGAAGGTTGTTATGTTCAAATTAGGAAATGTCCATTCCGGATTTTTAAAGGGTGTTTTAGTTTTTTCCATTTCCTATTATCTTAATTCATTTGTAGAGAATTGATTAAGGGTCAAAACTTTATTGGTTCAGTTTAGGCAATTGGAGATTTCTGTTATGATTATTGGAGAAAGAACACAAGAGGAGAAAAGAACAAAGTGTGTCATTCTTGAAGGTGTAGCTTGTGTATTTTGACTAAGGTTGATCCCTTAAGAGGTATGTGAGTCTTTCATAGCATTGAGTTTGTTCGCCCATGCACCAAAAGTGTTTATTTCAGCGAAGTTCCTTCTAGAAAGTATATGAATCTTTAATGGTGTTCTTGAATTTGTTTTCAGGTATTGAATAGGCTGAATTGAGAAGTTTATGGGATATTTAGGTTGAGTTTTAGAGTTGTTCTAAGTTAGTTTAATGAATACATATTTTGTTTATCTGAATATAAAGTAAAATTGAGAAGAATAGTCGAGTATAGGTGAATTGGAACTTGAAAATAAAAGAAGGAAAAAGTCGGCAAAATCTAGGTAGTGGAGATGTATCGTGAACCTTTCCCAAAATTTAAGAAAAGTTTTCTTAGGGAGAGGAGCGGTCACGGACTCTTCTGCCTCAAATATTAAATTTGCGACCGAAATATAAATATACCTTTGCACCACGGACAAGTATCCATACAATGATTTCCTTGTATTTTCTTATAATTAAATATCTAACATCATTGTTAAACATCATTAATATTTCCTATCATAAATAAAAATCCTTCTATTCATAATACAATTAAAGACAAATTAAGAGTCTATTCAACATAAGTTAATAGTAAATTTAAGAGTAAGGTTAAGAGAAGTATTAGGTTATTAGCATTTTAATATTAACATTTAACATATTAAATTGCTTTATTTTGGAGTTATAAGAATGACCATTGGTAGTAATTTGTGTTTTAAAATACCAATTTAATCATGCTATTCATCTTTGACTTGATAGCCATGTAATGCCATTACATTTGACTTTATTGGTTGAATGCATTGTGAGATAAAAATATTCCAATAAACATTGGAATGGATAACCTATACATCATTCATTAGCATTGGCTATGCATCACTTTATTCCATTCTTAATTCCTCCATTACTCTTTATAACCTATGTAGCTCCTATTGTAACCTTTGTAACCTATGAATATTAAGACCATTATCTTCACTATTTACTACCTCCATTATCTTCCTATTCATTGCTAAGAAGACTTCTTGTAGTATAAATAGTGGTGGTCTTCATTTGGTTTGTACACATAAAACACAAGAGAAAACAAAGAGTGAAAGAGCTAGTGTAAAAGAGAGTTCTTATTCGTTGAAGGGAGATGTTCTTTTTTGTGGAGCTTTGGAGTCAACTCTTGTTCAGAGTTGTTGATTTATACATTGTGAAGGCTGTTGTATCCTGGAGGGGACAAGTCAAAGAGGACTACTGCTGGACCGGTGAAAACATTTGTTGTTGTGGGCTTGAATCTCCTTAAAGAGAGCGAGATATCCGCGCCTCAGCTTGAATAGATTTATTTATTCATTTTATTTTCTATTGTAAACTTGCACTTTTATTATCTTGTATGTTTTTTCTATAACAATTTTAAGGAGATTCAATATGGCCACAATTGAAAAAACTGCGGATGTCAAGATGAGAGATCTTAAAAAGCCATTTTGGTTCAATGGTAACCATTTCAAGAGATGGAAAGGGTAAAATAATTTTCTACTTAAGTCTTCTCCATGTTTCTTATGTATTAACTGAGAAGAATCCAAATAAAGAAGACATAAACACTATGAATGATGATGAAACTATTTCTCATCTAGAGAAAGTGGAAAACTATGATGGTGATTCCTATAAGTGTCGGTATTATCTTCTTAATTGTCTATCTGATAATTTTTATGATTATTATGATAGAACTTATTCTAGTGCAAAGAAAATTTTGAAGGAATTGTAGAGTAAGTATGATACCGAAGTGGATGGGGCAAAAAAAATGCAGCTAGTAGATTTTTTCATTTCTAAATGGTGGACGATAAATTAATGGTAGATCAAGCTCAAGACTTTATCATGATTGTTTGAGAACTTAGGTCCAAAGAGGTTAAAATTGGATATAACCTTATTGTTTGTGGCATAGTGGATAAACTTCCACCTTTTTGGAAGGAATTTAAAAAAACTATGCGTCACAAACAAAGGGAAACCTCTCTTGAAACGTAGATAATGAAAATCCGCATGGAAGAAGAAGCAAGGGGCCAAGATGCACTTTTACAAAAAAAAAGATAACAACATCACATCGAAGGAAAATTTAATTACTTCGAATAATGCTACTCTTGAAACTCACAAAAATACTTCTTTAAAGCCTTAGAAGAAGAAATTCAAGAAAAATAATAGTAGACCTCCCAATAAAAATAATGGTGAAAATCACCAAGCACAAAATCAACAAGTTCAAGAAAAGGGACCATGCTTTGTTTGTGGCAAGAGTGGGCTTATTGCTCGATTTTACAGATTCTGGAAACGTGGTCCTAACCCTCAGGCAAACGTTACCGAAGAACCTTTTATGGTGGTCATTACCAACATAAACATGGTTAAGAATGTTGATGGATGGTGGGCTGATTCTAGTGCAAACCGTCATGTCTGTCATGACAAAGACTGATTTAAAAAATATACTCATTTTGAGGAGCCCAAAACCATCGTGCTTGGTGATGCTCAAACTACTCAAGTTCTTTGAAAGTGAGATGTTGAATTGTGTTTTACTTCTGGAAGGATATTAACATTGAAAGATGTACTTTATACTCCTTGTATGAGAATATATTTGATGTCTAGTTTTCTTCTTAATAAAGCAGGCATTAAACAGATTATTGAATCTGATCAATATGTAATAGTGAAGAAAGGTATTTTTGTGGGGAAGGGGTATCCATGTGATGAGATGTTTAAGTTGAATGTTTAAATGAATAAAACTTCTATTTCTATTAATTTGCTGTCTTCTACTAATTTTTGGCATGTTTGTTTGTGTCATATTAATGATCGATATGTTGGAATCATGAGTAGTTTAGAATTAATCCCAATGGTTAAAAAGAATTCTGAAAAGTGTGAGACTTGTAGTAAAGCCAAGATCACTAAAAGACCTCATTTTCAAGTTTAAAGAAAAACTGATTTGTTAGAATTAGTTCATACAGATATTTTTGAAGTTGGTGTAATTCTAACTCGTGGAGGTAATTGATATTTTATCACATTCACTAATGATTTTTCTAAGTTTACATATGTTTACTTGATGAAAATCAAAAGTGATGCTTTTGAAAATTTTAAAACTTATCTCAATGAGATTGAAAATCGGTTTGGAAGAAAAATAAAAAGAATTAGAAGTGATAGAGGAAGTGAATATGAATCAAAGGAGTTTAATTCTTTTGCTAGATCATTGGTAATAATTCATGAAACTACTCCTCCTTACTCTGCTTCGTCTAATGGAGTAGCAGAAAGGAAAAGTAGAACTTTGGTTGAATTGACTAATGCCATTCTTATTGAGTCACATGCACCTTTAAATTTTTGGGGTGAAGCTATCTTAACTACTTGTTATGTGTTGAATTGTGTGCCTCATAAAAATTCTAAATTGACACATTTTGAATTGTGGAAAGGTTACAAGCCAAGTTTGGGATGTCTAAGAATTTGGGGTTGTCTAGCCTTTGTGAGGCTAATGGATCCCAAGATTACAAGGTTGGGTAAGAAAGTTACTACACCTGCTTTTCTTGGTTATGCTTCAAATAATACAACCTATAGATTTGGTCAAAGGATTGAACAAAATATTTTGTCACTACCTAGTTCTTCTACTTTAACTTTGAAAAAAAAGAAGTTGGTGATTTTGAGTTAACAAGAAGTAAAAGAGCTAGAGTAGAAAAATGTTTTGGTCCTGATTTTTATGTGTTTAATGTTGAAATGACCCTCTAACTTTGAAAGAAGCATTATCTTCACATGATTCTATTTTTTGGAAAGAGGTTGTATATGATGAAATGAAATCTCTAATTTCTAATAAAACTTGGAAGTAAGTTGATTTACCACCGGGTTGTAAAATAATTGGTTGCAAATTTGTCTTAAGGAAAAAGTTGAAACCGGATGGTTCTATTGATAATACAAGGCTAGGCTAGTTGTAAAATGTTTTAAACAACTACAAAGCCTAGAATTTTTGATACTTTTTTCTTCGGTAACAAGAATTACATCCATTAGACTTTAATTCCTATAGCTGCAATATATGATTTGTAAATTCAAGAAATATGGATGTAAAAACTGCTTTTCTAAATGGAGACATAATTCAAGAAATTTATATGGACCAACCCGAGTGTTTTGTTGAAGAAGGCCAAGGAAGCAAAGTATGTAAACTTAGTAAATCCCTATATTTCTTGAAATAGGCACCAAAGCAATGGCATGAAAAGTTTGATTCCTGCATGATTGAAAATGGTTTTTAAACAAATGAGTGTGATAAGTGCATATATCATAAGTCTTGGAATAATTCACATGTGATCATTTGCCTATATGTTGATGATTTGTTGATCTTTGGATCTAACATGAATTTTATTTATAAGGCTAAAAATGTTCTTAGAATCCATTTTGATATGAAAGATCTTGGTGAGACAAATTTTATTTTTGGAATAAAAATAACAAGAACATGTGAGGGGATTTTCCTCGACCTGTCACATTATGTTGAGAAAATTTTGAAAAACTATAACTTTCATGATTGCAAGCATGTTACTACTCTTTTTGATTCAAGTGTTCACTTATTTCCTGTTGAAAGTGAAAATGATGCAATAAATTAAAAGAAATATGCTAGTATAATCGGAAGTTTGAGATATGTGACTGATTGCACTAGGCCAGATATTGAATATGCAGTAGGAGTACTTGGAAGGTTTACAAGCAAGCCAGGTAATGAACATTGACATGATTTAACAAGATTTATGAGATATTTGATTGGAAGGAAAAATTGTGGTTTGTTCTTTGAAAATTATTTTGCTGTACTTGAAGGCTTTTGTGATGCAGATTGGAACACTTTGTCAGTTGATTCCTGTTTTACCACTGGTTACGTCTTTGAATTAGGTGGTGGGGTTATTTGTTGGAGATCAAAAAAGCCAACTATAATTGCTAACTCTACCATGGAGGCTGAACTAATTGCTATAGCTTAAGCTAGTGAGGAAGCAAATTGGTTAGAGATTTATTGTTTCAAATTCCTTATTTTGAAAAACCAATTCCTCCTATTTTAATTCATTGTGATAGCACCGCTGCAATTTGTAGAGTTAAAAACCGTTATTACAACGAAAAATCCAAACCTATAAAGAGGAAACACAGTAATGTAAGATCGTATTTGACAAATGGTACCATTAATGTTGATTATATCAAATCTTGTGATAATCTTGCAGATCCTCTTACGAAGGCCTTAACAAGAGAAAAGATCTGGAGCACATTGACGGGGATGGGATTGAAGCCTACAAATCCTTGAGTCATATATGAGAAAACCCAACCTGGGGACTAGCGATCCTATAACCAGGTTCAAAGGGAAAAACTAATCATATGATGACTTGTTGTGAAAATGCACTATTTTTTTCCTCCCTATGATGTAAGTGCATTATTTCCTGTAGTTTGTGAAAGTTGAGTTGATAAAACACTTAATAAATATTTGTAGCCGGTATGGGTGGAGTGTTAATCTAACAAGATCATTCTCGACAGATTTCACCTATGTGATGTGTGGAAGTAGGCCGCTTCCTATGAGAATCAGGCTTATTCTCAAATGCACTCATGAAACCGGGATAGCACATGAACATAATGTGCTGGTTGTTAAAGCTCATGTCAACACCTTGATTATTATTTCTATGCAGTTATATTTTATTTTCCTTAAGCATTCATAATTCAAGTCTGAGACCACTACGACTCTGGAGTAAAAGTTACTATTTCACTAAGTGGAGGTTCAATGCAGAGCACACCTTCTTTATGAAGAGTAGTCTTTCTTTAACTGATATACTCTCTTACCTAAATATTAAAATGAGTGGGGGATTTTTATGTTATTAGCATTTGAATATTAGTATTTAACATATTAAATTGCTTTATTTTTGAGTTATAAGAATGATCATTGGTAGGCATTTGTGTTTTAACCACCAATTTAATCATGCTATTCATCTTTGACTTGGTAGCCATGTAATGCCTTTAATTTTGGCTTGATTGACTGAATTCATTGTGAGATAAAAACATTCCAATAAACATCGGAATGGATAACTTCAATATCATCAATTATCATTGGTTATCCGTCACTTTATTTCATTCTTAATTCCTCCATTAGTCTTTGTAACCTATGTAACTCCTATTGTATCCTTTGTAACCTATGAAACTTCTAAGACCATTATCTTCACTATTTACTACCTCCATTATCTTCCAATTAATTTCTAGGAAGACTTCTTGTAGTATAAATAGTGGTGGTCTTCATTTGGTTTGTACACAGAAAGCACAAGAGGAAACAAAGAGTGAAAGAGCTAGTGTAAAAGAGAGTTCTTATTAGTTGAAGGGAGGTGTTCTTTTTTGTGGAGCTTTGGACTCAACTCTTGTCCAGAGTTGTTGAGTTATACTTTGTGGAGGCTGTTGTATCCTGGAGAGGACAAGTAAAAGAGGACTATTGTTGAACCGGTGAAAATATTTGTTGTTGTGGGCTTGAATCTCCTTGAAGAGAGAGAGAGATATCCGCGCCTCAGCTTGAAGAGATTTATTTCATCATTTTATTTTAAATTGTAACCTTGCATTTTCATTATCTTGTATGTTTTTTCACTAACTAGAAGTTCATAAAGTTTTCCAAAAGTCTTTTAATAATGTTTTATATTTGTTTTGATACTTGAGTTTTGGGTTACGTAATGAGTAATCTTTGAAGTGTATTTCTTCAAAAGAGTAAATCGGGATTATGTATTCCCAAAGAGTGACATTTAAACAAGAAAGAAAGCTGAGGATTCCAGAAGAGACTTTTAGCTAGTTTTGAATAAAGAGTAAGACTAATGTTTATTCTTCAAATATTATTCAGGAACTTAGTATTCCCATGGAGTAAAATGTTTTCACATTTGATCAAGATAGGAAACTGAGATTTCCTTGAGATCTTGTAGACTAAATTTTTGAGTAATTATCTCAAACCAAAGAAAGAGTTTTGTTTTCACATACATATGAGATAAAGTATATTTTTGTATAAGTATTGAGCTTGAGTTCAGATAATTCACGTCTCAACAAACCACATAGACTTCATGGGTAGTAAGGATCATACTTTTTAGATGAGTCCTTAAGATGATTTTAGCATAGACTAGTGGATCCACTATGATAAGCATTCAATGTGATAACAAAGTATATGAAAGTTCACGCAGCATGGGCAAGAAGTTTTATCAACACTACGACCCATAGTGGTGGTTGTTGGTTAGAGAAACTCACACAGAAACTATATTACTTTGTTATATGTGTTAAGTTGAGTTTGTTACTGTATTTTCTTTAACGAACTAAGTTGCCTTTACTATTATATAAATCTTTTCACATATTTCATGTGTTCCATTGCTTTATATTGAGTTAGGTTATTTATGAGTTAGGAAGAGTCAAGGTAAATATCTCTTTCAGAATCTATTCAAGCCTATGTTATGTTTAGCATTCCATAATTCATACATTGAATGTACTAATGTCAGTTGGTTTGCATCTTATTATGATACAGACACAAGTAATCATAATCAACATCTTGTGCGTTGTTGATCACGTTTAGCACTCAGAGTTAGTTCGTGAGGCTCCTAGATTTCAGAAGGATCATTTTTATTGATTTAAATATTTTAGTTCATTAGGATGTCACGGTTTTGTCCCGACGTCCATCTCAGTAATTTAGAGCCTTCATAGATAGAGTTGGTGATGTTAGTTCATAAGTCATTACTTTTTGTTTTTCACTTAGTTGATACTTGAGTTACTACTTTGGCAGTGAATATAATTAAATACATTATGTTATCTTTTGAGAACTTCAATTTACTTGTCTTAAACGTATTTATCGTTAGTAAAGTCTTCCACTGGGTATGAAAGCCAGACAAATGGTTTGCTTGGGGCCAACAATGGTTCTCGAGTGTCGGTCGGTCTTGGGTGTAGGCTCAGGGCGTGACAAATTGGTATCAGAGCATTGATTTAAAGAGTACTAAGGAGTCTATGAAGTCGTGTCTGCAGAATTCTATTTATCGAAGTGAAGTACGCCACATCTATAATATGGAGGTTTTAACATTTAGGAATTCCTTTATTTTTTCCTACTCATTTTGTGTGATTGAGTTTATCTCTGTACACTTTTCTAACTCGTGCTTAATCATACCCTATTGTGAGTTGGATTGTTTTTAGAGTACTTTAATAGGGTGTTTCTTTCTATGTGATCTAAGAGAGAAAAATAGATGGTTGTTTACATGAGAAGGAGGATAAGTTTCTTCATTGTTGGGTTCACTTATCTGTTAATTAAGGGAAGTAAGGCATCCATGATAATAGGTTACATGGGCATAGTAAGGTTTATGATCCATGTGCAACAATTTGAGGAGGACAAGCTCAAGGATAGGAAATAGTTTAAGAATAAGATGGTTAAGACATCACAAAATGAATTCCGAAAGAAAAAGACTATGTGAATCAATATTGTTTCCAACATAAGAAGAAAGGACATGCTCCATCATCTGCTAGTGCACCTACACCGAGGAACAAATGTGAGTACAATAGTCATAATTTTCAGAACTTCAGAGCTACACCAGCGCATTCGTAAGGTAGTAAGTCGTAAGGGGGTATTAAGACTTTTGCATTTTCTGAGTGAGGTAGGATCATCTAAAGGATGTATTGTGATGGTTCTACTTGTTCTTTCAAGCATTGTAAAAGCAGTAATTTAATGAGAGAGTCGCCAGATAACTGACAAGGTAGTGTTAGTGGGGGCAATAGAAATAGCTCACTCTTCTTCAGTTGCTTCACCACATCGAGTTGCATCTTGATGAGCTACGTCAAGGGAAGATGGAGAAGGAAACCGTCTTTATGCTTTCGCTAGTCACCGAGAGCAAGGGGATTTTCCATATGTTTTCACTGGTATGATCCAATTCTTCAATTTTGATAGTCATCCAGCGCAACTTCTTTATCCCTTCAGTGTTTCTATCCCTATTGGTGTGTCTATTCTAGAAGAAAGAGTCTTTCATGATTGTTCTGTTTTGATCTAGAGTACCATGGTTGATTTAGTTAAGTAAGACATTGTAGAGTTTGATGTCATTCTAGTGATGGAATGTCTTCATGCATATTATGCATCAATATTGTAGAACTCGTGTAATCAAGTCCCAGTTTCTAGTTCACCAGTTATCATGTTGAAGAGTAGTTCAGCGATACCTAAGGTTCGTTTTATTTTATACCTTAAGGTGAGAAATTTAGTTTCCATGGGATGTGTCGATAACATTATCCGAATTAATAATTGTATTTTGATATACTTTATATTCAAACAGTTTTAGTAATAAAATAGTTTCCGAATGTTTTCGCAAATTATCTTCCTGTAGTCCCTCGTGAGAGAGAGAGAAAGAGTTATGCATAGACATTCTTCTTGATGTTCGTCCTATCTGTACTACGCCATATTTCTTGACACCAACAGAATTGAAAGAGTTAAAAGAGTGTAACAACCCGAGAGCACCCCCAAGTCGTCACATGATGTACTCGACGTCTCGCAGGTCTTGCACAACCTTCTTAGCTTTCATTCGTTGTGTAGGTACGAAAACTAGTGCAGAATTAAAACTTTTCACAAAATAACTTATAAGAAATTCTTTTATAAAATAAAGGAACAAAGTCTCATTATCACAAGTCAACTTTGACATGTCTTCACATCATAGAGTTCCGACCCTTCACATTGAAAGAAACATACCATATCTTAAAGAATGTCTAAAATTAAAGAAACTAAAAGAAACATAGTTCATGTCCTCGAATATATTAGGACATACCAATCTTCAGAGTAATCGTCTTCCCAAGTTTCACCTTCTAAGAACATTCACTTTCTTTCCACCTATACTTTTTGAAATATAGAAGAATATGGAATTAGTAAAAACATTTTACTAAGTATGGCAATATGTAGAAACATAATTAAAGAGAACATTTTAGTTGAAACATACTTTTCATGGTATTTTTGATAAAAATCTTCATGAGGAGGTTAACAAAACATCATACAAGTCATCATTTATCATATGAGGAAATACTTCAATAAACTCAACATTTAGACACATTTATCAAGTAATTAATTTATTCATATAGACCTTCCTATCAAAAGTTATCCGAAGACTCACGTAGGTAAGACATGAAGAGACCACTCATACAACCTCTTCAAAACACACCAAAGTGATCCTTAAGACTATTGAAGATAAACATTCTTCATTTCAATTCAACAAGTCAACATTCATTACTAAAGATACTAAAGGAACCATACATGTATTTATGAACTTCACATATGGACCATCCTTTAAGACAATCTCCAAGTTACACTAGTGCAATGTGAAAGTAACATCGTATACTACTACTCCCCCCTTAATCCTCA